>JAMPIV010005950.1:0-115674 GCA_024509875.1 Oreohelix idahoensis
CTGTTTCTGGTGTAAGTTGTTGTTACTTACCCTTGGTTGTGTTGTGTTCTGACTAGACGTGCACTCGTCATTCTTAGAATATACTACTCAATTTCTGCCTGCCTGGTTTAAGTGGATTGATGAGTGGTAGTTTAATATCAAATCCATATGCCCAACTGAAAAAAAACAAAAAATAACTGATCATACTAGTCGCTGATCAACAAAACTCTATTATTGTTGATCTAAGAACATATTCACAGCACTCTCGGCATCCCTGTGCCTGAATATAAATGGTAATAGCAATACATGAGGATTATCTACATTGTTCTTACATACATCATGTCAACTTACACTGTTCATAGGACCCTACTTGAACTAACTCTTGGATCTACTTTAGAATACTAATCAACACCCTATCACTAAATTCGATGCTGTCTACTATACACTAACATTCTTGAATTGTTGGCTTGTTCACCATAAATGTCAGTAAGGTATTGAAATTAATCATCTGGATTAACCAACCAATGCTGGATATAAAATCTATAACCACTGTCTGTCTTGATAAAGTATGGCTTACATATGTCCCGAACTGGACCACTACTTGTTATCGAACACCTGTCATCGTATCACTTTGCCCTTGACTAATTAATCTCGAGAGTATTTAACATACCATGTTTTACTTGAATAAAACTGTTGAAATATAACACTTGGATACAGCCACGACATGAACTTTAATTGTCCATGGTGAAACGATCTTTTCCCTTTCTGCGAAATGCCAGAGCGTATCATAAACACAGTGATACTTGAGCTGTCCCACTAAGTTTTCCAGACTGGTCCCATACTCACACAAACGTATAGTGCATAATTTTTCTAACCTGTTTCACATACTAACGCTGACGACCAATTGTAAGAGGTGACCACAAACTCTCTCCGACTTCAGACCACTGATTTCCCGTGTTTTTTGTGGTGACGTCAGAGCTAAGATCCTTACTACTCGCCGCCCCCACTAAATTATTCTCTAACTTAGACATAATCACTCCAGTTTTCTTTCCCTTTCCTATCACAGTAACTACCTCTCCCCCTATCCCACCTAAAAAACAAGATTTTGTTACCCTAAGACTAAAAATTGTTTCATCTTCTCCCCTTAATATTATTACAACAAACCTACCTCTAGCCCTAAAATCTTAATATGTTTCTACTTCCTTGCACCAGCACTATACAATTACATCACCAACCACTATAAATCAAATATAATATCATCATTCTTACTCCACATGGAGGTAATTCCATTATGTATTTCCTCATCCAATTCATGCTTACCCACACCTACACAGCGATATACATCGTCCTCCTATTGTAATCAAATAGATGCTGACCAGACAAAAACGATAATCTGTTAATATTCCCTAACTAAAATGTTACCTATTTATAAACTATGTAACACTTCTTTCATATCCAATCCACAATCTGTATTATATCTTATCAATCACACTCCAATCTTCAATCACACTGAACCTCACCAATCCCTTACTTTGGTTTTCTGAGTCTCAGCATTGTTTTTTACATAAGCTGGTCATATCATCAAATCTATTTTGTCTATTCCATTTTCTAAGTCATATTCCCATTCAGTGCACCTAGCCTAGAACCGTCATCCTACCCGTACTCACTTCTTATTTACTTTTTTATATTTTTTTCCCTGTAGTTACACGGTTTCAACACCAACTAATACTGGTAACCAATTCCTGTTAAAAACCCTTATCTCTACTAAAATTAAACAACACATCCCGTAATACTTTCTCTTCACTACATTAGTTCATCCATAACTCCCACCATTCACCTCTTGTTCGTCTCGCTTAAAATTGCTCTCACGATATATGTTTCGTTATATTTTGTGTATACCTCTGTAGAACCTTTCTGTATATCTCTGTCTCTAATCTATCCACTGCCATTTACCCACATAGCTTCTCTCTCAATTACTCCCTAAGTCTCCAAAAGACTTCTCAATTCTCACCATATTCGCCCTTGTTTTCCCTCATTGTTTATATCTTCACCATTTTACCTTCTCCTACTCATCTCTTCTGACATTACCCATTTCTTTTTCTTTCCTCTAACTTATTATCGCCAAACCCTCCCATAGGGCCTCTCTGGCTCTGACCTCTCCTACAGACTCTACACTCCGAGTCATAATTTATTCTACTCTACTGCAGTAGTCCTATCCATTCAGATCTACTTATCAGGCGTATCTTAATATAGTGTCAGTAGGTAAACTGATTGCATCTAGTTTGCCCACAACTAGGACTCCTCTCACGCTGGCAAATTTTTCTACTTCTCTCCTTTTTCCCAATGATATCTCCTCTACTCTCTTGTTCCTACTCAATTGGAAGCTGTACTTTTCCAATTTCTCATCTTATAACAAACTATTCCAATCACCATAATATTTCTCTACTTATCACCATCAATTATTTTCCCTCCCCTATCCCCTCTATCTTCATTATTCCTATCGTCGTTCACCACGCGCACGGGGCTATATCCTATAAATTATCCTGCCCCATACAACCAATGGCTTCAAAATCTACATCTTACCTCTACTCTTACTTCATCTCCCTCCTAATACTTGCAGAACCCTATTGGTCAGATGTTGTAACTCAGATTTAAAACCTCATATTTTGCGTTATTAAGACCAATCATACTTGTCTCTTCTTATGACCCTAGCAACCTCCGCCACCATGTTTACGTATAACATAATGCTATGCCTATCCCTCATCATATGCCGCCCTCCTCATCCTCCTCCTCGACTCCTCTTACTTCATCTTCACTCATCGAAGCACACTCAAACAATCTTCATCATCGACACTAGTGACTTCCTCTTGATCTGAAGCCGACCTCCAACGCCTCTATCTTATATTGTAATCTATATCTGTATTTCCTGCCCATCATTGTGACTTTCCTCAACACTTTGGCCTCTGTTCTCTGCTTCCCTATGTCCCGAATCTTCTCCATAACTTATCTCTCAATCTTCGTTCCACTCCTTACTCCTTCCATCGTTTTGCATTGATTTTTCCCCTCTAATGTTCATTACTTCCATTTCTATCCTCTTTCGCTTTTTCGCGCTTCTTATCTGAGTTTTCTTTCCAGTTTCTCTTTAACTCTTTAATCTAATTTTGTCGGCTAAACCACTTCTCGACCTCTACGTTTTACCTTACTCCATCCTTATTATATCGTCTTATGACCTCCTCTCCTACTACTAGAATCGGAATATCTCTCATCGATCCTTAGTAGTTTCCCTACTTCTACTACTGCTTCTATTTGTCTCCTCCTCTCTTAGCTTTCTTCTCGAACTGTTACTGGATCGGTAATTAGCCCTTCGAATCCGTACTTCCCTTCTTCCTATCATCCCTTCTCAGTTTCTCAGCCCTAATCTCGGCCCTTAGCTCTGGAAATCCCCACCTCTCCGATCGTGTATTATACCTCTTCTTTTCTATACCCATTAATCTCTCCCTATTTTCCCTTGCTGAGGCTCTAGTCTTGTGTCGGTATTTCTCTTCGACCCGTCTCCCTAACTTGCCTTCCATAGTAATCTTCTAAACTCTTCGATCTCCACAATCCACTCATGTTTCTACTTGTCTCTAAATTTTTCGAAGCGTACTTCTATAATCAGATGTAATATAGTCCCTGGTAGACGACTCAACATCTCTGTCGTCTTTTGTGTTACTCAACTCCGTACCTTTTTTCCCTTTTTGTCTCTCCTATGGAGATCCTCCAGTTTTCTATCGTTCTGTGACACTCGGTCACTCTCCCCTCAGACGAACCTTACTGTCTGAGGTCACTTGACATCGGATATACCTCCTTCTGGATTCCTTTCTCTGTCTGGCTCCTAGTTTTTGTACATAATTAATTCGTTTTCCTGACCCTTTCCTCGAGGTGTCGGTTCTATCGACGAGTCGCCTTTGTATTTCTCTGTATCTCTGCTCACTCAGCACTCTCATCCACTTTCGGAACGTTACTTTGCATTTTGGGTGCTTGTTATTTCTTATCTCTTCGCGAAGTAGGCATATTGTGATTTCTCTGACGCAATCGTCCGGATGAACGTATAATTATCTTCTTCTTTCCTTCCCACGTCTAATGTGTCTCGTGGTCCTGGTCTCTCATACTGATCGTCCTGTTTTTTGTATTGTGTTCCAATCTCCCTCTTTCTTCTCAGCTGGATTTCCCTTGTTGCCTCTCCTCTGCATTGCCTTTCTCCGCTTCTCCTGCAATCTGACGTAATTGCGTTTCTCTTTGCACTGCTAAAACTATTTTTCTACTCTCCTTAGCAATCTCTGTACATAATTCCCCATGAGCGGACATAGGTCCCCTCTTCGCTCTCTGATTTAACGTCTTATACACTATTCTATAACCTCCCTTAGATTCTTCTGGTATAGTTTTCTGTCAACTATTTTCCACTCGATTCCGACGTTATCTCGGCCTGATCACTCTGCAACAACCTTCCTCTTCTTCCTCGCTATTTCTTTCTATCCCTACCTCTTTGCGGACTGTTTTCTTCTGTCCTTTTATTTCCTCTCTGTGAACCTCCTGTTTGTCCTCCCCTCCCCATCCTTTCTCTCTTCCTTTTCTCTTTTTCTCCTGTTTTGTTTTTATGTAATCGATAAAACTTCCCAGATCTTTGGTTTGTGGTTTTATAGGTTTCGTGTATGTTAAACTCCGCTTCTAGTGACTATAAACGACTTCCACTTGCTTCTTGGTCCTGTATTGACTCTTCTGGAGAACTTTTCTTTCTCTGCTGATAGTACCTCCATCTGTATTGTCTTCTGGTACCACTACATGAATGGGGCTTATTTCCTCTTGTTTTCTGATTTCCTGCCCGTGGTTATATCAAATAGGTTTCTCGTGTTTTGTCAACCATTAGATGTTTGTCACATGGGCCCTAATGAGATGGTGTTTAGGTTTATGTATCTCTGTTTCCATGATTTTGGACTAACTGATTGCTTTCTGAAACGGTGGGTGCGTCGGAGAGTAACGTACCTGCCGAATACGGAATCCAGTTTCTGGTCTAATTGTTCCACCTCCTAACGAGTTTCCCCTAATAGAATCACTATATGTCTCTCCGCGCTTTGAAAATTACCTGTGCAATACGTGCATTTTTATTCGAGCATTCCTTATGCCTCCTTTCAAAAACTTCATTCCTGGATGAGTTCCTTTGTGCTAAGGTGGTGTGCTCGGTTCTATATCTCCTGAATTAGTATTTCTATGTTCCATTTTAGCGTAAATTGCAATCATGATGTTTCGTGTTATTAAAGTCTTGAAATATTCATTTTGTTTTCTCTTTTTCTGGTCCGATATCCTGTGACTTCATCTCCTACATCCTATCTTTCATGTTAACCTGGGGTATATTTTTCGTCCCTCCTCCTGCACTTCCCTATTCTCTTTGTTGTACTGCTTCCTCCAGTATCATAAAACTTCCCTAATCCCACTAGTTGTACCTATCTCTGAAGTAATGGTTGTCGACCTCCTATCCCCCTTGAACGCTAATCTTCTAGTTCCTGTACGATACTCGAAGTTGGATTGTGCGCGTAGTACGTGGTGCTGTTACAATTGTTTGTCCATCCTGGTGTCATCTTTCCCTACATTTCTATGCGTTGTCTGGTCTGTTCTATAAAGCTCCATCTTCTTTAATCACTCTCACAGCTACTCTACTAAAATGCATTCGCTGTTCTCTACACGCAAGTAACAAATTACGGGAATTCTATACATATGCCATCCGTGTCTTAAAAAACTAGGTTGGCTTAACTACTACCTACGTGTCATTTGCTTTGGCCTACATCATCGTGATACCACTACTGAGTCTATCTTTTCCTTTCGTTGTATTTAATCCTTTGTACCTTTGGTCACTGCTGCCTTTTCATGTGTGACAGATGTTGTTCGTTACGCCTCTCCCCACAATGAAATCCTCTTGGAGTTCCACTCGTGACATGGCTTTGCTTGCTAGTTGTTGTTGAGTAAGCATAACTTAGCAATTGAGAACCTGTTTTCCTATAACTACTTCTCATTTCCGTAATGTTTATTGCACGGTTCATTTTACGGCTATGTCTGCGATCCTTGGAATTCCACTGTATCCTAGACCGTCCTGATCCAATTTTAATAATATCTGGTGACCACGTTTAATATTTACCCTGTAACTATGTTCACCGTATTGCGTATTGCGGACGTAAATGTAACTCGGCTTTTATTCTGCAATCTTATCATCTGATGCGAAATATGCATATCATCTCTGCATGTCGATGTATTCGTCTTTGGAATCCTGTAACTTTTGTTGATATGTCAAATATACAATCTTACGCTGAGTATGTTCTTCATAAAATTTCCCTGGCCTAATAATGCAATTCCGTGAGCATAAACCATTCAACTATAACGGGTAACAAAAGTGTTTCGCAATCGAATGACATTCGTTCCAATGATCTAAAACCGTAGCGTATACCTAGTTGCGATACATTCCCATCACCTTTAATCCTTTCACTTCTGACATTCGCTGACGCTAGAGCTATGCATGTAATTTTTTTTATTTTCAATTTTGGTGCGCTTGACTTCGCTAGCTGTTTAATACAACCAAAATCGGATAATAAGACTAACAACCTTAGCGCCTGAGATCCAAGATGACACTTCTGACCACACACACTTCCTGTCACTTAGGATTGGTGGGGTTCTGATTGGACACACTGGGAACTCGGATCTGGTATTGTACTTTTTCGGTGAATCACGGTTGATATATATCTCCATACAGTTTCCCATAGATCCTTCGGAGGCGTTTATTCTTTCCCCAAATGATACCCCTGGGTTTATTTTCCTCCGGCTGAGGACCTATTTTTCTTTATCCTACCCTCATCTGGCAGGTCTCCCTCTATGTCGAGAGAAGGTCTGGCCTTTGTCCCCGGAACGTATTGGGGATCTTACTGTGACTGCGAGGAGTGTTCGGAAATCCGCGGTCGGATGGCGAGGTGATCTTGTGCTTGAGTAGGTGGTCCGCTGATGGTGTAAGGAGGGTGGTATTGGATGGTTGGAAACACGATATGGTAGTCACACGTGCGCGGGTGGCCTGGGTGCCCCGGCTACGACCATGAGACGCTGTCGTCGGACCTTGAATAACTAAACCCCATATGTGTAGCCCTACTGCTTTTGATACCTGCGTGCGCGGTGGTCCTCCCATGTAACATCCCTCTAGCTCTCTGTGTCCCCGCTGTTGGAAAATTGTAACATTCCATGTCACTGGCAAACCGTCCCTGCCTACCTGTTTGTTTGTCTCCTTTGCCATCACTATTGATCAGATGCGATCCACCATCCCACATTTCCCGCTTCACAATCAACACAACGCTCTTTCCATAAGGTTTCTTCTTCATCAAACCTTGCTTGTTCTACTCTCAACATCACAAATCTTCACTCCTTATGTTTTCCTACTGGCAAGTTGGCAGAAGCCATATTGTCTTTTTAACGTCTTATGGATCTTTCCTTTAGTTAAGTGGAGTTTGTTTGGCATCACTATAGATAATTCCGTCTACGAAGATACCCGATCAATTGGGTCTTCCATACCTTGTTCTGATCCTAACCGTTTATCAGCACAGCTGGAAATAACTATCTTTCAATGATGAGTTAAACAGTCTGCTGTCAGTGTAACATCTGTATCGTTTTCTTCTCTTTGCGGTTGAGTTTTTATCTTTCTAAGTTTTATCCTGGCCATCCGTACGGTGTACATACTTTGTAATTTCTATTTCTCGCATTATCTCACTTCACGCAATATCATGTTTGAAAATCCTCTTGCCATCGAGTGCCCTCCGAGCAGCTGTGTCTAAATAACCTTCTTCTAAATGAGAAATACGGCGCACTACAAATTGAGTGTGCTGCGGTTACAGAAAAGACTAACAAGCACATCTCTTTTCAATTGTCTGAGAGGCCTGAACTGAGATAACATAATATCTCGTCTTTATTTATAAGAGCCAGGTCTTACATTCAGTCAGTCAGATTAATACGCTGAAAAACTTGATGTCAACACTCACTTCCTCTTAACCCTTTGTCAGTTTTGCTAATTTTATCATACTCGAGTTAATTCGAGATCTGTCTCAGATAGCTGGCGTAAGATGCCTGCTAACAATTATATCTGCGAGTACTCCATGTTTTTTCCAGTTTATAAACCCCTGAAATACCAATAAAAACAAAATGATGGTATGTTAGATGGGTCTTCTTGAGAGGGCTCTGAAAAAAAAATACTTCCTGGTTCTCTAAGTTATCTTGGGTAATATGTAACAAAATTAATCTTTCTTAATTCTATGCAATTCAGGAAGCAAATCACTATACTAAAGAAAATCTGAAGTAGAAAATATCAATGACAGTCAATACAGTTCAAAAGTTATACAGGAATAACAATAAATCTCAATAATATATCATAACTAACTACCTCTACAACAAGTCGAATAACCGGGTACGATTCTAGTTTCTCCTAGATTACTAGTGAGCGATATATATATCTGGGATGTGTCTCTTTTTTTGTTGTGCTCTATTCTGTGTGTGATCTTTATGGAGACCTATAGTGCGTGTTGAGCAACCCCACACTGTTATTTATATTAGTTCGTTCCTTCTTCTCCATGTTGACGTCCTGTGCTTTACTATGAGCGGCTTGGTGTATGATTACTTGCAACAACTGGTTCATAGAGAGAGATCACTTCTGTTGTGATAAGTGCTTGAACTCCGTTCCGCGACTGTGGATATTTAAGTTTCAAAAAGAAGTATTATCATTCGTTTACATTTCACTTGAGTTTTCTCTTATCGTTGAACCTTGTCACGACTCGGCTGCTCTACATATGGGTCTCCGGCCACGTAAACGTGTCCCTTTTTTTCTTCACCGTTACCCCTTGAATTCCCACGCTTCGTATGATCTCGAACGTTGGTTTTTTTTTTTTCAGTACAGCCTTCTTTTTTTAGATAAGTTACACTAGACATTGTTGACCACCACAATAAACTTCCCAACAAGAGGTCACAGGGGCACCAAAACGAGATAACGTGAGGATAGTGTTCAATCATCAAACCCAGGTTTCTGTAGTCTTGAGTAAGTATGTTGTTAGTTAACTTGACCCTGGTTTTGTGTGTGTGTGCTTCTTGACTGAGACGTGCACTCGTCAGTTCTTGAGAATATTCTACTCTCAATTATACTGTACTGCCCTGCCTGGTTTATGTGATTGATGATTGAGCGCAGATAACATTACGTTATCAATACTTCAATATGAGCCAACTGAAATAACTGATCGACTAAGCTCGCTGAATGCAAGCAAAACTCTTTAATCTGAATATGACACTAAGAACAAAATACACTATCTGGCATCCCAGGTTGCCTGATGTACACCACGGTAAAATGGTATAGCATACCATTACGATTTTCAACCATTGTTTCTTCATCAAACATCATGTAACTCACTGTTTCAATGGACTACTTGACAAACTCTTGATCTACGTTGAATACTAAACACTCCTTCACTTCGATGCTGGTCTACTTGATACACTACTTCTTGATGTGCTGTTCACAATAAAATGCAGTATGGTTTTGAAGTAATAATCTGGATTACCACCAGTGCTGGATATTTATTCTATACCACTGCTGTCTTATAAAGTATGCTGCATATGTCCGAACTGGACCACTACTTCGAACACCTGTCTTCGATCACTTGCCCTTGACTAATTATTCGAGAGTTTACATACCATGTTTACTTGAATAAAACTGTTGATAATACACTTGGATACAGCTCGACATGAACTTTAATTGTCATGGGAACATCTTTCCCTTTCTGCGAAATGCAGCGGTATCATAACACAGTGATACTTGAGCTGTCCACTAAGTTTCAGATGGTCATACGGTTAGTCTAATTTCTAACCTGTTCACACGCTGACGACCATTGTAAGAGTGACCACAACTCTCCCACTTCAGACACTGATTTCCCGTGTTTTTGGTGACGTCAGAGCTAAGTCTTACTACTCCTAAATTATTCCTACTTAGTCATATCTCAGTTCTTTCCCTTTCCTATCACAGTATTTAACATCTCTGTAGCCGGGTCGATATCTGCTTTGATGGCCTCTGCTGGAATGCCATCAGGTCCAGATGCTTTTCCATCTCTTAGAAGCTTTATGGCTTTCTTTATTTCTTCCTTTGTTGGTCTTTCACCGTTTTGATTGAACATATTATAACTGACGTCTGATAGTGTACGAAGACTGAGAATAATATCTCGCTAATACGGCGAGTTAGGGGCAGACGCACACTGAAAAGCAAAAATCGCCAAAAAGCGAAGCATAGCATTTCTTTTAATCTTGCAAATGGGTGTAGGGTGCCTAAAAGCCTAAATGGCATGCTTACACTATCATATATTAAGTGCGCAATAAAGCTAGCTTGAAATAACAATAGGAAAATAAATCAAATAGAGTTAAGCCTAAACAAAAGCTATCACACTTCCTAATCACGTTAGTGTTCACTGGTGTAGCACATTTAAGTTTCTTTAACACTTTATCTTTAGCATTAACAATTGGACTAACTGTTTGGCGAGCTGGGCCTAACGTACATGTCATCTTAGCCATAAGCATATCTTGCTCACTTAGTTTAACCATGTGTCATTTTTGTTTGAAGTACAAGGCTTACGGCTTTTTTTTTTTTTTTTTTTTTGTTTGTTAATCCCTACACTTAATTTGCATTATAAATAAACGTAAAAATATTACGCTACATTTACAATAATAAGTAAAAAGTTTGAAACAATTTATAAACATTGCATGTTATACACAAAGAAAAACAGAGCGTACAACTCTGTAAACATACTGAACGACACAGGTGCTGAACAACCGAATATAAAATGTCACAGGTAAACTCCCGAGTGCGAGCTTGACATACCGAAAATCACCGAGTGAATATGATCGAAGAGCACCGTATTAGAAAAGCGCTGAAAAGCATGATATGACTGAAGTCCTCAGCTTACGACAGGGTTCCGCTTCGACGAATTTTTCGTAAGTCAAAGAGGTCGTAAGTCGAATCAACCATTTCAATGTATTGATTTATTACATATTTCCAAATCCGTATCCCATCATATCATTATTGTTAAAGTCATAGACTGTACAATAAATAAAACGATTGGATATAAAAGATCTTAGACAAGAATGGGAAATTCAGACTTAAGGGTCTTTTATATTTGGACATGCGCCCTAATATAACCGACTAGATTGAACGGGGCGCGCCTTGCCAAAACGAGACAAAACATTATTTAAACAAAAAAGATTGGGAATCAGTACACACAGTTATAACACAAATAAACAATGGAGAAAGGTGTATGTGAAGGTATCTATATCTATTAAGAGTAGTGTATTATAGATAACCTTACTTGCTACCACATATCTATATATCTCAGTCAGAATTATTCTGGAATAGTGTGATGACTACGTTATGTGTCTAGGGTATGTGTATGATGAAGTGTAAGTCACAACAACAGACAGATAAACAATTTAATTTTAATCCACTACTCTTGACAACACTGTGACACTCACATACATATAACACTCTACGAGGATATCTTAAAGGAGTCACTGATAACTTTTCAAATAACAATATGTATTCAGTGCTGTCATGAATGTATATGTGTCCTGATTCAAATACAAAGGGAACCAGGAATCACAATCAATTTTAATTACAAGTTATATGTACAGACTTTATCAATATGAATATTGTAGTGACATATATTATTTAAAATATCCTATGTGTGTCAGTTGTGTAGTAGTAATATGAGGTAATACTGGTTTTGTTTTGTTCAAGCTCTGTTGGTATTTGTCATCATGACTTCAATAGTTTGTCTTTTGGGACTAGTATTGGAGATGTTCTCAGTTCCTGATATTAAGACAATTAAATTCCCCTCTGAATGTTATTTTTACAAAGTCATTTCAAGATGAGGGGACATAATGTTGAGCTCAGCTGGCCAAATCAGCTTATCTTGCGTGATGGCGGCAGGAAAGGACTCCTCTGCTCGAATTCTCTCCCTCTGGGCTCTGGAGACACCTCACTGATAGCTAAAAAGACCAAGGAGTATGCTGTCCGACTCTGGATTCAGCAAAGCTCTGACCAGGTGCTGCTCAGTACCATCAAGACCACGGTCCCTGAAAACAAGAAGGATGTACCTTCTACTTCATAACTAATTGATACTCTAGTTCTACTCTGAGCACAATACAACACAAACATTGAGTTCAGAGCGTTAGGCCAACTGTCAGCTTCATCTGAAATACTTTATACCAGTATTTACCTCCTTAATGGTTACCACGCCTCTGCACTTCCAGCATTATTTCTGTCTAATCAATCATCCAGGTGTCAGTGTACTATTTGGCCATTCCATGCCGTTTTACTTCCCTCCGACACCCTCTGTTCAGGCTGGAGCATTATAGGCTTTATCTCCTGTTTGCCACTGAACTACACATATATATATACAGGCATAAATTAACAATTTACATTCAATTTTCATTAAAAGATACTGAATGGTTCAAGCTTACCACAATTTCATGGAAATAAACACAGATACGTTGATTAGCAATGAATTCTGGCACAAATACTGGCACAAATTCCCATCTGCTTATGTTCCAGGCTTTTATTTAACAAAAATATGAGCTGGCTTCAACGCACTGTTGCTTTATCAAGCTTATTTGAACTAGTGGTCTCGAACTAACGCTCCTAAGTGAGTATATCAGCGAGTCTAGCCAATGAGGCCACGTTTCGACAAGTGTTTGAAAAAATGTTACCTTTTCACGTCGCCCCTAACAACGAAAGATAGTATTTATAGCCCGACCAATCGTGGTTAGTCTTTCATTTGTTGCGCTCCAATCAATTTGGAGTTTACATGGTAGGGTATTTTTGTAACGTAAGGTTTTTTCAAACACGTTATAAAAAAATTTTATGAGCAGAAATGATTCCATGCTGTCAGGCATCCCCACAATTTTATTTTGGGTATAATTTATTAATTCCTGGACTATTTGCGTAACGTTTTACATATTATTTGTCAGCAAACCCTAAGGAACCCAAAAATATGCAATTTCTTCTATCTCCTGTTTAGAAGATGTGCTGTCTGGGTACTGTTATGTGTTCAACCGTAAACCCATCTAATGTTATCTTTTCTAATAAAGCGTTTTTTTTTTATGATTTATAAAACCTAACTCTGGGAAAGGGTAAGTGTATTTTATCACTGTCCGTCTGAAAAAAAAAAGTTTAGTGCATGTAGACCTTACACACGCGTGATATGGCAGCATTTGTGTATCGCGCGAACGCGTGTTTTAGTGTTCGGCTTTTCCTGATTTTCCCCCTCTCCCTTCTCGCTATCCTTTTTGTCCATCTGTTTTTCGTTTTGGTAACGTCGTTTTTGTAACGTAAAAGATTAATGAAGGAAAAATTTAGGGTCCAACTTGCATATTTCAAGGTTTTTTTTTCCAAGAAAGGCATGCAGCACATTTTTCATTGTTGAAAGTCGCGGTAATAATAAAGAGTAAAGCTTTACTTTTATATCAACGTGAAAGCGTTACAATTTGCAGACGAAGCAGAAAACAAGGGGGATTTCGAGTACATTCTTTGTGACAGCACTGTTATTTTACCATTGCTCTTCTTCATTCTTTATTTATTATATTTATTTATTAGGTTAGGAGGCTTTATATTTACTTGACCTAATAAATTTATATATGTGGATTAGAATATTTCATGACACCTCCCCTCTTAAAACAGACATTATATGTCAGTCCTTTATTCTATATACACATAGAGAAATTTATTATTATTTCTGGGGTTTACGGTGATTCTCATCCCACGGCTGGCGGCTTAAAAAATCAGCTCCCAAATTGGTTTTTCCAGATATATACTCAATGCTAAAATAAACGATAAAGGTTTGTGGTCTGTTTGCAACTTAAATGCCTTCCCATATAGATAAATATTGAATTTCTTTATCGCCCATATTACTGCAAGACATTCTTTTTCGCTAGTTGAGTAGTTGATTTCAGCTTTATTCAACTTTCTGCTAGCATATGCCACTGGGCTTAATTCCCCATCCAATGCATCTGATTTCTGTAGTAGAGTTGCACCTAACCCAATATTACTTGCATCCGTCCTTACTATGAATTCTTGGCTTAAGTCAGGTAATTTCAAAATGGGTTTACTTGTGAGCTTTTCCTTCAATTCTTGGTAAGTCATTTCACATTGTGGTGTCCATGTAATGCGATCTGGATGTCCTTTACGTGTCAATTCAGTTAACGGTGCACATATGGAATTAAAGTTTTTGATATACTTCTGGTAGAAACCACATAATGAGACAAAGGATCTCACGTCCTTCTTGGTTTGTGGTCTCGGGGCTTTCTGTAGTTTCTCTAAATTCTTTGGGTCAGGGGTCATGTTTCCCTGATAAACTGTGTGTCCCAAAAATTCCAATTCTTTACATCCAACGCAACATTTTGTTGGTCGGGCTGTTAAATTTGCCTCCCTAAGTCGATCAAACAGCATGTTCAGAGAGTCAATGTGTTCCTCAAATGTTTCTGTTGCTATAAGGATATCATCCATAAAATTTGTTATACAGGGATTATTCAGAGGATCCAATAATTTTCTCATCATTCTAGAGAAGACACTAGGCGCATTCTTCAATCCAAATGGCAATCTATTAAACTCATAGTGTCCTTCTGAGGTACTAAAAGCTAGGTATGGTCTAACCTCAGGCTTTACGGGAATCTGATAGTATCCTTTACTCAGATCCACTTTTGAGAAATATTTAGCTTTATTTAGTCTGGCAAACAGCTGATTTGTATCCGGCAATGGATCCACCTGTCCTTCTGTAATAGCATTCAGTCTCCTGTAATCTATACAGAGTCTATGTTCTCCAGAGGGCTTCCTTAAGAGTACAACACCGGAACTATACGAAGATTCACTGTGTGAAATAATTCCCTCCTTCAATAGATAGTCTATCTCTTCCTTCAAAGCTTTCTCCTTAGCAAACGGAATCGAGTATGGTTTCATACAGACAGGTGTGGGGTCTATCAGTTTCATATCATATTCCAATAGGTTTGTATGCCCTGGTCGGTCTGTTAACACCTCTGCATGATTATTTAGAACCTGTTGCACTCTCTCTTTCTGAGTTTTCGTTAAATGTGTACTGATTTTCACCTGTGCTGCTGTCTCACAGGGGTGTAATGGATATTCAAATGATGAAAGTGGTTCCTTTTTCATCTCCATGGCGATGGACAAGGTCAACAAGTGTGTCTCTCTTCCTGATGTTCTCTTTCCAAATATTTCTTCAGGAGATTCACATGATAGAGTTTTTCTTTCCCCCTTCTTATCTATCTTATAAATTTGTGTTCTACTTAAACCGAGTGGTCAGCTCATTCACATATTGGTATGAAGAAGATGTAAATGTTTTCCTCCTGCCTGCCTTTTCATCAGTCCACGTTTTCTTAACAAAGCTTCAAGTGGACCTTTTTTATTATTGGCCTTTCCAAACAATAATTTGGGGGGGGCCATACCGGTGAAACTATGGGGTGCCCTCCCGATAAGCAAAGAAGAGGGCGGCGTTGCAGGTACTAAGCCTACTTGGTCCCATGTATCTATTTTTTTTCGTGTGCCAACTTTCTCAGGATCAACAGGTTCGACAATCAAAAACCATTGTGCCGTTTAAAAAAATTTTTTTCCACTTTGGCCGTTCAAACCCCTTTGGGGATGATGACACACACTTAAATCCCACTTTCCTTGAATGAGCAAGTAGGTTTTTGGCCTGGAAAGATCCTGAAAACTCTTCTTTCGTTTCCCCCTTTTAGTTTCCTCCCCTTGAACTGAGAGCCATTTTTATTTCCAGATTTCTCAATCAATTTTGATTTGGGGAAAGCCTTAATTCAGTTTTGAAAACCTTTGGTAAAGCAATGCCTCTTTTTTTTTCCCATTTTTGTGAAAATTGTGTCACAATGGCCTCTTACACATGCCTCTGTTTAGAATCAATCGATGACAGGGCTACTGCCTCTCCACACATAGAAACAAGTGTCCACCAGAGTCAGAATGTAGCTGTTCCTTCTCTTGGTTCGGGTGAGAGGTCCCACAAGATCCACGGCAACTCTCTCAAAGGGTGTTCCCACTATGGGCATTTCCCCCAGAGTTGCTGGTGCAGTCCAATGTTTAGGTGCGACTCGTTGGCACTCTGGACAGGATTTTACATATCGTTTGATATCTTCAGTTATTCCTGGCCAGAAATAGTGACAAGCTATTCGCTGTCCTGTTGCGCTGATTCCCATATGACCACTGAAGGGAATCGCATGCCCTAGTTCCAACACTTTAGTCCTAGATGAAGTGGGAAGGACCAGCTGTCCGTGACCATTGGATTCAGATCCAGCCTTTCCTCCTTATATATCACCAGTTTTTCTTCTTCATATAAAACTCTCCCCTTGCCTGGAGGTGTATGATATAAGATTTGGGCAACTTCTTGAAACATGGCTTGAGTGAGTTTTTGTCCCTCTCAGCCTGTGCCTTCCTCATCTCATCTGGGTGAGTATTTTATGGGATTATCCCTCCCCCCACCTTCTTTGACTGTGATCTGGTCTGCACTGTTGCCAATATCACAGGTCTCTTGGGATTCCCCAAGAAGACATATCTACACCCCCAATATTAGAGGGGTAGATTGGCTCATTTTTATCCTACAATGGTCAGTGTCATGATTGTCCATCTTACAATTTTTACACCACCTTTTTTCCTTGGTTGAAAGATTTTCTTTCATCATATTTCCTTTCATCGAATTGTGGGAATTTATTTTTATTTTCATACCGTGGCCTATCAAATTGGTGCTTACCTTTATTTTGATCCCTAGGATCAAATTTATTAAAGTTCTGTGGTGCCCTAAAGTTATCCACTTGTTTCTTTTTATTACCTGTTACCTCTGCTGGAGCTGCTTGATACCTTTCAGCAACATTTAGCAACTCACCCAGCCTCTCTGCACCTTGTTCCATGAGAAACTTTCTCAGGTCTGGAGCCATGGACTCTCTTAGTTGCTCTATAAGGACCATTTCCTTAAGATCTTGGGTTTTCCCCAGAGAAGTCCATTTCTCCAAGTATGTCTCTATTCGTGCAGAGAACTGGTGATAGGTTTCACCTGACAGTAGTTTAGCATTCCTAAATTTTTTCCTATAAAATTCTGCATTCTTTTCATATCTTAACAAAAGAGCCTGCTTTAGCATGTCATAATTTTCCTGATCACCTCTGCTCATTTTTGCAAAAACTTCATAAGCTGCCCCACGAAGTCCCTGAGATAACTTTAAGCTCCACCTTTCTCTCTCTAACCCATACGTGGTGGCTAATAGTTCATACCTATTTATATAGCTCTCAATATCATCGTCTTTCTCAACAAAATGATCTAAATGAAAGTTCATAGCTGAGGTTGAGGCTCCCTGAGTAACAGTAGCATCAGAGGCAAAGGGACTGGCACCATTTTCAGGAGCATGGCCTTGAAACTCAAACTCCCTTAGTCGTAACTCATGTTCCCTTTGTAATCTCTTCTCCTCCTTTTCTGCTTCCCTTTCTGCAGCTAATTTCTTCTCTTCTCTTTCTGCAGCTAATCTTTTGTCTTCTCTTTCTGCTTCCAATTTCTTAGCCTCTTTGTCAGCCTCAATCTGCAACCTCTTAGTCTCAGCCTCAGCTTGCAACCTCTTAGTCTCAGCCTCAGCTTGCAACCTCTTAGTCTCAGCCTCAGCTTCAAATTGTAACTTCTTAATTTCCCTGTCAGCCTCTAACTTTCTTTTGGCTTCAAACCTTCTTTCTTCGCGTTCAATAAATTTGTCACATTCCGTAGTGACATAGGCAACCATAACTTGCCCATCTAATCCTAACTCTTTTGCAGTCTGAACAGCAGCAGATCGAAACTTGGCCAGGTCCGCCATTGTCTATCAGGTAAATTTCTACAATGTCTAACCAACAACTTAATCTCTAAATATATCTAATGGACAACACAGGCACCGTGAGCTCAACCTTATTTAATTCCACCCAAGGATACCTTTTAATTCTTATATTCCCTGAAGTGAATTACCCCCAATATTTTTAATAGGTAAAGATTCAAAATCCCAAGAGCGAGACCCCAATATATGTAGTGAAGTGGGATGTTATAAATATATATAGGGGACTTAGTGTACTGACTGAGATCAGCTGTGAAGGTATCTATATCTATTAAGAGTAGTGTATTATAGATAACCTTACTTGCTACCACATATCTATATATCTCAGTCAGAATTATTCTGGAATAGTGTGATGACTACGTTATGTGTCTAGGGTATGTGTATGATGATGAAGTGTAAGTCACAACAACAGACAGATAAACAATTTAATTTAATCCACTACTCTTGACAACACTGTGACACTCACATACATATAACACTCTATGAGAATATCTTAAGGAGTCACTGATAACTTTTCAAATAACAATATGTATTCATTGTTATCATAAAGGTATATGTGTCCTGATTCAAATACAAAGGAACCAGGAATCACAATCAATTTTAATTACAAGTATATGTACAGACTTTATCAATATGAATATTGTAGTGACATATATTATTAAAAATATCCTATGTGTGTCAGTTGTGTAGTGGTAATATGAGGTAATACTGGTTTTGTTTTGTTCAAGCTCTGTTGGTATTTGTCATCATGACTTCAATAGTTTGTCTTTTGGGACTAGTATTGGAGATGTTCTCAGTTCCTGATATTAAGACAATTAAATTCCCCTCTGAATGTTATTTTTACAAAGTCATTTCAAGATGAGGGGGGCATAATGTTGAGCTCAGCTGGCCAAATCAGCTTATCTTGCGTGATGGCGGCAGGAAAGGACTCCTCTGCTCGAATTCTCCTCTGGGCTCTGGAGACACCTCACTGATAGCTAAATGGACCAAGGAGTATGCTGTCCGACTCTGGATTCAGCAAAGCTCTGACCAGGTGCTGCTCAGTACCATCAAGACCACGGTCCCTGAAAACAAGAAGGATGTACCTTCTACTTCATAACTAATTGATACTCTAGTTCTACACTGAGCACAATACAACACAATCGTTGAGTTCAGAGCGTTAGGCCAACTGTCAGCTTCATCTGAAATACTTTATACCAGCTTTTCCCACCTTATTGGTCACTTCGCCTCTGCACTTCCAGCATTATTTCTGTCTAATCAATCATCCAGGTGTCAGTGTACTATTTGGCCATTCCATGCCGTTTTACTTCCCCTCCGACACCCTCTGTTCAGGCTGGAGCATTATAGGCTTTATCTCCTGTTTGCCACTGAACTACACATATATATACAGGCATAAATTAACAATTTACATTCAATTTTCATTAAAAGATACTGAATGGTTCAAGCTTACCACAATTTCATGGAAATAAACACAGATACGTTGATTAGCAATGAATTCTGGCACAATTACTGGCACAAATTCCCATCTGCTTATGTTCCAGGCTTTTATTTAACACAAATATGAGCTGGCTTCAACGCACTGTTGCTTTATCAAGATTATTTGCACTAGTGGTCTCGAACTAACGCTCCTAAGTGAGTATATATCAGCGAGTCTAGCCAATGAGGCCACGTTTCGACAAGTGTTTGAAAAAATGTTACCTTTTCACGTCTCCCCTAACAACGAAAGATAGTATTTATAGCCCGACCAATCGTGTTAGTCTTTCATTTGTTGCGCTCCAATCAATTTGGAGTTTACATGGTAGGCTAATTCTGTAACGTAAGATTTTTTTTCAAACACGTTATAAAAAAATTTTATGAGCAGAAATGATTCCATGCTGTCAGGCATCCCCACTATTTTATTTTGGGTATAATTTATTAATTCCTGGACTATTTGCGTAACGTTTTACATATTCTTTGTCAGCAAGCCCTAAGGAACCCAAATATCCAAATTTAAAAGAGCTACGTGGCTGCGTTCAAAATATGTATTTTCTACTTCCTGTTTCGAAGATGTGCTGTCTGGGTACTGTTATGTTTTCAACCGTAAACCCATCTATTGTTATCTTTCCTAATAAGCGTTTTTTTATGATTTATAAACCTAACTCTGGGATGGGTAATGTATTTTATCACTGTCCGTCTGAAAAAAAGTTAGTGCATGTAGTCTTACACGCGTGATGGCAGCATTTGTGTATCGCGCGAAGCGTGTTTAGTGTTCGGCTTTCTGCCTCTCCCTTCTCGCTATCCTTTTGTCCATCTGTCTTTTGATCTTGGTAACATAGTGTAGAAAAAAGACATGAATGGAATTTAAAATTTAGGTCAACTTGCATATTTCAAGGTTTTTCTTAGAAAGGCAGCACATTTTATTGTGTGTTTGGGAAACGCGTGTATGTTGCAGAAGGCCTTTAATATCAACGTGAAACGTTACAATTTGCATACGCAGTAGAAAACAAGGGGATTTCGAGTACAGAGGGATTTCGAGTACAGTCATTTTCTTCCTTTATTTATTATACTGTATTAGGCTTTATACCATTCTTTTATATGTTATTAGAATATGTTCCACGACACCAAGTTTTTAAAGTTCAGTTGGCCCTCACAACATTTTATTTGGCCGTCGTAAGTCCAAGTCGTCGGAAGTCAAGGACGTCGTAGGTCGAGGTCTATCTGTAGTGTAATATAGATACCTACCAAAAATTCCCCGTTCTATTGGATAAGCTTCTCGTACACGTTTGAGGGTATGCATTCCCCACGCTGGGAACCGCTGGACCTCTACTTCTCTTCATTTTTTCAGGCAGGTTCGCTCAAGTGTAACGGACAATACAACATCCCGGTTCTCGTTGGTAGCAAGCCAACAACAAAACACTACACGAGAAACTTGGAGAGCCAGGTAACTCTCAATAGCACGAAAATACATTAACATGTAAATATGCCAGACAGTGGCGTCACTACCGCTCGAGTGAACTGGTCACAAATTGAGGGCCCAGACACGAGTGAACAGCGGAATAGACTGGTCGGAATGAACTCTCGCTCTTACACACACACACACACACACACACACACACACACACACACACACACACACACACACACACACACACACACACACACACACACACACGCACGCACGCACGCACGCACGCACGCCCGCCCGCCCGCCCGCCCACACACACACACACACACACACACACACACACACACACACACACACACACACACACACACATATAGATATATATATATAACTTTCTGTATTCGCTAAACAACCAGACAACGACGTTAGGAACTCTTATCAGTTTTCCAATATCATCGAATTACTGTTTCCCTCATACTGAAACGTTAAATTACGTTCATTCATGCGTTTTATATAAGGTACGTAATTTTTAATACAAGGGGAGTAATAAGTTTAGTAAGACTAATTATAACTTTCAAAACATTAAATAGTCATTTTATAAAATTTTTGTAAACACTTTTGTAGTAAAGAAGTAAATAATAATGTATTTTAAATTCGTAAGAGAATTTTTCTGCCGTTTGTCATTATTTTAGAAATATGCATTTATACCTTTTATGGGATAAATAAATGTACATTAAGCGCAATACATGTCAGCAAATATGAATTACACGAGTTTCTAATAATGGAAATTTTATTTAGAACTTACGATTTGTATTTTTGACCGGCACATAGTGCTGCATAAACTAAAGTTGAGACGTGTTCGACAAGTCCCCATGTCAGTCCGATAATGACCATAAGTCCCTGCCAGTCTTCTTCACCAAACATTATAACATGAGGTGACAAGAGGAGCTTTCATTGCATAGTGACTTGACTGGGCAATAAAAAATATCGGGTCCAAGTCAAATAGAACAGTCTCTCAACTCCCACATTTAGTCTCATTGTGTGGCTCTGAAACATGAGAACAACGAAGACGTTAAAATCCGCAGTGGTTGAATCACATGTAACCGTACGTTTCCACTGATAAGTCGCCTTTGGTGCTACGCGTTCAAGTCTAACCATAAATCCTAACGCCATGTCCTGACCGTTGTCATGGTCAAGTTTTGTGAAATGTTGTTTAAATAATATCAGTTGTATCAATACTCTATAGTTCTAAAAGAAGAGCTTGTGACTTGAGTCCACATAGCCTGGAAACGAGTTAACAGCGTTACAAGACATTCGTTTTATGAAATAATCTTGCGTAATGGAAATAGAGACCGACCCCAAAAAATGGAGGCAGACTCAAAAAAACAAAGAGCCAGACCCAAACAATCGAGGCAGACACACAAAAATTGAGGAAGACACAGAAAAATAGACATAACAATTTAGACAGGCATAAACAAATACAGACAGACTCAAAGAATAGAGGCGAACCTAAAGATATAAGCTGACACAAAAACAGAGGTATACAAAAATAGAGGCAGATCCAATAAATAGAGGCAGACACACACAAAAACCGACACAGATACATAAACAGAAGTAGATATAAAAAATAGAGGCAAACCCCCAAAAAAACCCAGAGACAGACACACAAATAGATGTATATATATATAAAAAATAGAGACAGACAGAAAAAAAAAATAGAGGCAGCATCAACAAAGGCAGACACAAATACTAGAAGAAAAAACACTTGGAGAGTAGCATTTGAAATCGTATATATACAAGAATGATAAAGAAAACTTGATACACGTCGTAACAGCTGGGGCGTAAGGCTGTAAGGCGGAGAAGAAGATAAGTGAATGTAGAAGTCTGACCATCATGGTTTATATTTTTGACGAGGTCGTCATTCACATACCGTCTCTCACACGGTATATTCATGTTATGGAATTATCTTGCGTAAAGGAAATAGAGGCAGACCCCAAATAATAGAGGCAGACACACACACACACACACACACACACACACACACACACACACACACACACACACACACACACACACACACACACACACACACACACACACACACACACACACACACACACACACACACACACACACACACACAAATAGAGGCAGACACCAAACAATAATAAAAATAGACGCAGACACACATAAAAGAGGCTGACAACACAACAATAGAGGCAGACCCCAAAAAATTGATGCAGACCCAAAAATACACGGAGAAGAGAACTTGAGATGTACACAAGAAAGATGAAATAAACATGATACAAATTGTAACAGCTGGCACATAAGGCTGTAAGGCAGAGAAGCAGATAAGTGAAGGTGAACTTCTAACACTCCTGTTTTAAATTTTTCATGAGGTCGTCATTCACATACCGTCTCTCACATGATGTATTCCACGTGTTTTATGATCTTCAGCCTTGGTCTTATGTGATCGATTTGCTCTAGTGATCTGAAAACAATAATACGTTTATGGCATCTGATACAGGATGCCCTCATTCCCCCAAATCTTCTCCTATTAATCAAATACTATAGACAACAACTGCAAATACAAGCAAACTAAATGTAGAATAAACGTACAAGTACAGCAGAAAATGAACATAATAAAATTCACGTACATTGTCAGTTTATCCTTGAACTAAAAGAGGAAACTAGTCTGTTTTATCAACAAAGTAATCAACGTGTAGCCGGGAGAAAAAGGATTGTTTAATTAGTAATGTTAATTGGCTGGATTTTGATTTATGGTCATATGGAAATAACGTTATCATTGAAATTAATATTCCCACACCTAAAGGTTTTTTATATTTGGACATGCGCCCTAATATAACCGACTAGGTTGAACGGGACGCGCCACGAGGCAAAAGTTTTACATTAAAAAAAAATAACGTTATACTAACATAGATTGACAAAAATATAGACAGGGGTTTGATACCTTTATTTGACGGACGGTCATAAATAAATCGCTGGGTAAGCGATATTTTCCTCGTGAAGTTAGTGCCAGTGAGCGCTAATTTTGTTCTTGATAGTTTGGACAACGTTTCGACGTTTTAGATTAAGTCAACTAGTTCTGAGTCTTGACAGAGTGAGCAATTGTCCGAAGAGAGTTCGCGCATCGAATGATATAGCCAAATGTATCTTGATTGACCTCCGGTTGCAGAAGTTTACAAATATTATTTTGAACTTCACTCTCGGTGTCACTTTGTTGAATCACAGTGTTCTATTTTGTGTTATGACGAGACGTTAGCTATTTCATGTTTGAGGACTGTGTATGTTCGTGACATCAGGTACGTTCAGAGCCGGATTAACGTAGTAGCAAAAGTATCATATGCTACGAGCCCCGCGCCAATAAATATGTACATAATTTTTTGGTCATCTTCTAATACCAGCGTTAAACCAATGATCTTGTGATTTATGCCATCTTTAGCGCCTTTTCATTTGATGTCACGAAATTGTGAGAGAAAGAGCATAACAGGGTGACTTAGTGTGACTCTTTATTATTTTTATCTTAACTGTTTGCGGACGGAAGCAGTCATTTTCTTTGGATTTGTTGAAAGTCTGTACACCTTCTTTTCTGCTTCTACCTACCGGTGGGGTCTCCTTTCTACTGCATTATGTGCTGGCGGTACTCATAATAAGTCCCATTTGCCCTTTGTGAAAAGACTGTCAGATACCAGGTGGTCCGCTCGGGCAGATGCAACAAAAGCACTTTTACACAGCTTTTCAGCAATAAAACACGTCTTGGATGATATTTCAGATAACAGTGATCAGAAAGCAGAGTGTCGTCAACAGGCTCGTGGTCTACTTTCAACCATGATGAAGTTAGAAACTGGAATAATGATCATACTGTGGGATCAAGTATTACAGCGTTTTCAAATGACCAGTGCTTCTTTGCAATCTTCTGACCAAGATTTGAATACAGCTTGTGCACTCTATGAATCCCTGCCGGGGTATATTCAAGCTATGCGGACTACTTTTGTAGACATAGAGCAAAAGGCCAAGGATCTGACTGAGTGTGAACATTATCAAGAACAAACTCGAAGAAAACACAAACGAAATCGAGAGTATGATGATTTCAGTGGTTCCAGCACACTTGATCCACTTGTTGAATCTCAAACGCCTTCTCAGCAGTTTAAAAGCCGAACATTTCTTGTCCTTATTGATAGCTTGCTCTCTACCTTGTCAAAACGCCAGAAAGCTTATCAAAAGTTGAATGATGTATTTGGATTCCTTCGTCAGTTACAGTTGTTTACACCTGAAGAGGTGGTAACGAGATCATCGAATCTTATTAAATCATATCCGGAAGATCTGGAAGAAAGTCTTTGTGAAGAACTTGTGCAGTTTACAGAACTGTTGAAAACTGATCTTGCTTCTCATATTGGCACTACTCTAGACCTTGTAGAGTTACAGTTTTACCGTTTGATAATTGACAATTCTTTGGAGTCTTGTTTTCCAAATGTAGAAATCGCCTTGCGCATCTATTTGTCACGAATGGTAACCAACTGCAGTGGAGAACGATCATTTTCAAAACTGAAACTTATTAAAAATGAACTTAGGAGCACCATGGGTCAAAAGAGATTGAACAATCTCACACTAATGAGCATTGAACATAAACTTCTGCCTGAAATTTATACATCCTATATCATCAACAAATTTGCTCATGCTAAATGTAGAAACATTAATATTTAAACAATAATGTTGACTGTGTTGTTACTTTTGATAATGATAATTACTATGCAAATTAAAAATGTGTGTGTTCAAATATATTTGTGTTGTTTTATTGTTTGTTTTTTTTTTTAATATAGGGCCCCTTTCTTGACATATGCTATAGGCCCCGTACTAGCTTAATCCGGCCCTGGGTACGTTGAACTTTCAGTTAGTTGTAGTTATGAACAATAGATAGACAGACAGTCCAGAATCATAATTACGTCAGGCATGGACGTTTACCAAGATATACCAAGGCGATGTACACGATCATCAAGAAAGAAGAAAATTAGCAGAGAATAAAATAGAAGAAATGACAATAGTGAAAGTAACAACATTGGTTCTCAGCATGGGACCAAATCACCACTATAGCGAATAATAGAAAGTACGTCAGACAGCAGATGTATTTTGAATGTTGCAAAATTTGGACAGCCTTTGTATTGGAAAGGCTGGATATTATCATGAAGTTTTGCCACGATCAAGTTTTCATACATTTTGTAAATAAAGTTCCATCATCTGAATTTTGAGAAGCCCTGCTGTTATCGTTTGAATCAGTTCATGTTGAGTTAACAAGTTCAAGGTGAAGTCCTATAGCACTAAAGATTACAAGTCTTCTGAAGGGCAGTATGACGAAACTATTTACGATCATAACTGAAGTAGCGAACAATAGACCAGTTAGCCAACGGCAACAAGCGGTTATTGTCAAACTTACCACATTTAACAACATATGTAAATAATGCTTGACCTTTGTCAATGTTTTGTTTTATTATAATAATATAATGATAATAATAATAATAATAATTGCCCCTGTAGTCATAACTGATTATGGGAATGTGCCCTGAAGTGACAGCTCTGGCTGCTTTTTTTCTTGTGTCCCTTTCGACGTTTCCTCTTCTTTCTGCTTGCCATGAGTGCTTCTTTTCGCCTAACTTGAGTTGGCGCTTCCGAGTTGTCTGTTGAAGATAGCTTCAACCTGGTCATAGTGTATGGTCTTTCGGAACGCGACCTTCTTCCATGCACTCTCTAAGCAGTGTATACATGCTTTGAAGGCCAGCACGTGACAACACCTCAACATTTATGTTTTTTTCCGTCCACGAAATACCGAGGATGTGGCATAGAGACCGTCGATGTAAGGTATTGAGTCTTCTTTCTTGCACAGCGTAGATTGTCCATACACACACACATATATATATATATATATATATATATATATATATATATATATATATATATATATATATATATATATATATATATATATATATATATATATATATATATATATATATATATATATATATATATATATTGTGTCTGTGTATGTGCAAAGGTAGGACAAAACCCACAGTAAGACTAATAAGTTTTACCCGATACCTTTCGAAGAGATGCTCTTGGGAGGTGTCGCGTGGTGAGAAAAAATACGCAAGACAAATTCTTGGTTGGTGATACTTTAAAACCGATCGGACGCGAGTGCCTCTCTCTCTCTCTCTCTCTCTCTCTCTCTCTCTCTCTCTCTCTCTCTCTCTCTCTCTCTCTCTCTCTCTCTCTCTTTCTAGTGCTGTGTACTGGCTACATAAACGAAGCGATATCTGTTTTTGATGGCTAACGAATAAAATTCATATAAAAAGAAGGGATGATCAGAAAAAGTTGATAATAGTATCGTTAGGAGCGGAGAAGTACATATTTATTTCCTTTCAAACAACTAATTCCACCGTTGTTGCAAAAGGAAGATAGAAGCTTGAGAATAGACAACTTCATCACATTTTGTCAAGTTAAGCAACTTTGAAAAATTATATAAATTCAAAGACCAACCCAATAGAGGAAATTATTGGAAGAAACAAACTGTTGATGGTACAATTAAAATAAGGTATCAACAAACGTGATCCATACAAAAGATAGAAGGAACGGAAAGGAGGAAGAAATTAATAAAACACAAAACCGCGACGCCAGCCGGTTGGAACAACAATTTTAGCAGCAGGCGTGAGATGCTTTCTCGGTCGCTCGCTGTCTGTGTATAAATAGAGAGGAACCGTGGCTTAAATAATTCATCCCAGACCTAAGGGTTTTTTATATTTGGACATGCGACCTAATATAACCGACTAGGTTGAACGGGACGCGCCTCGCCAAAACGAGGCAAAAGCTTTACATTTAAAAAAAACAGACAAGGTCCACACGCAAAATTCAAAACCTCGGAAGAGACGAATTTGAAGGCAGAGAGAGAGAAGGATCAACACCTGAGCAAGATCATTCCCATTTGTTATGCCGGGCAGTTTGAACTTTTGCCAAGCCTTAAGTCAGTTCTACTTCTGATTTATCCTAAAAGGGGTATGTAATATTACGAATATATATGTATGTATGTAGGTAAATACTTCTTTTACAGGTTTGATAATTAAATTAAACTGCGAGACAACATTTGAATTCAAAATGGAGAATGATGCAAGGACCATGATGCATACTAGAGACGTAAAGAAATGGAAAGACAGATCTAATGGAAGTCCTATGTTGTAAAGCATTGTTTTATTGATGACTGCAATTCAAAATGGTTGTAGACGGCGACTGCAGCATTTGTGCAGTAATTGTATTATTTATTTTTGTAAATATTATCACTTAGACTTGTCATTGCCTATACATTGCCATTGAACCAGAACTTATGTCATACCTATATAAGTATACACATCACCTCAAAACACGCAGACCTGTGAGAAATCACCACCCAAGGACTTGCCACATGCTACATATTTTGCAGGTTTACTGGTCTAGGTTGGAACAGCCTGATCTGAAACTACCATCCACTCAACGTGTACTGTGTGTGACGGAGTTCAAGGGTTTTGGCTCCATCATTCCTTGGCTAGCCAAACATAAGATCCAAGAAGCTGTATTCCAACTACACTCGTGTGTTACCAGACATTGTCCAGGACTGTAAAGCTAAGTCCTAAGTGTAAACATTCCAAAACCTTCTGTGAGATCCTAAAAGAGATCGTGTAGTGATGAAAAGTACAATCTGTGTTAACCAAGTGCAGGCAAAAGACTTTAGGATTAACGTAGACATATGAACTTTATGTAAAAGTTATAAATATTAAGTTGATTTTTGTAATTTTCATTTTTAATTGAGATCTTCCAATTTTCAAAAGAGAAATAAGAAACTAGATGTATATTAATAAATAATTCAGTAAATTGTAATTTTATGACTTGTCAATTTCTTATTGTTGACAGTTATATTTGGCTGTGTGGTGGATTTGATGGTATGAATTGTTGTTAAGTATTATTATTATTATAAATGAGATTAGCTATGAAGGTCCCTGAATTTACTCAATAACATTGTGAACTTTTCAGGGTGCCTTTCCGCTACCACCCCCTTTATCTCATTCAAAATGTATTTATATTAGTATATTAAATGACTTCGTGTTGTGTCTAGGGTTATGAATGTAGAGTGTGATTGCACAATAATCAACAAACATCCAAACAAATAGTTTATTATTCACGACAGCACACAGTATTAACACAATAACATACAAACGACACTCTAAAAGGCTATCTTATTTAAGACTGTAGTTGAATTTTGTGTAAATAAGATTTTTACAGTTTTATTATCCTGATTCAAATTTATTTGTAATCAGGACAGACAATTAAAAAGTGAAATCACAATAATCAATTACATCAGTCAAATAGCACACTAAATCATTTGTCCATATATATATAATTATTAATCGAATATATTTATGTAGTGTTCTCCTATTTTAAGGTAATACTGGTGGTAATACTAGGTTGTTGTTTTAATCATGTCCTTCTGGAAATGTTTGTTTCTATTTTGTCACTTGTGGAACTATTAAACATTTGTCCCAGTTTTATTCACTGTTATTAGATCGTTCTTTTAAAGTTCTGTAGTTGAGCTTTCAGATGCCGAACGAGAACTTAACTGGGCAGTAGAATGTATGTTGAACCTTTCCTCTGCTCGCTTGACAATCTGTTCCCTGTTTGATAGGCAATGGCCACTAGCATGGGCTCGCAGTAAACAGGCAGAGTCCTGAATCATTCAGTTTTCAAGCGTTTGGTACCACATTAACGTCAGTACCCAGGACCTCTGAAATGTGAAGGTATGCATCCTTCGTAATATCTAGCATACACTAATAGTCCACAGTTAAGGACATGTACATTACAAACAACAAAAGGATCATATCCTTATACAAACCTATGCCACCATTTTCTTTTGATGTGACAATGTACACCAGTATTCCTTTCCCTAATAGTTACAACGCCACTGCAATTCCAGCTGTAATCTCTTCCATAGAATAGGATAGGTGTTATGCTCCTTTATGACAATCATACCTATTCTTGTAGTTTTACACCTCTCTGACAGTCTATCACATGGTGGATCAATCTTTAGGCTTTGCCTCATGTTCGCTATAGACCCACTCATGTCCAGACATATATTATTATTTCACATTCAATTTTTATATAAAATACAGGTTAATAAATGTCAAGCTTACCACAATTTTCAAGGAAATATACACAGAGACGATAACTGACACAGTTTCGATCTGTCGTATTGCCCAGGCTGCTTAGAACTTGTATTTTAAAGCACAGCCTGATCTCATCTATCACTGTTGAAAATATTCTTAGAAATGACGTCCCCTCTAACGCTTATTCTGACAATATCTTTTTAATTAGTTAGCCAATCATTCTTAATTTTACAGTGTAAACAGTCTTTTCAAAAATATCATTCAAACTTTTCCTACGTTACTTAGGCTATTTATGTTTATTCAAAGGTCAGCCAATAATATTTAGTCTCCCTTCAAATGCCACCCAATCAGATTCACTGTACTATCCTAGCCTATCTGTCACCTACTTTTTTCCCAAAAAATATGCGATCCAATCTAAGCAGATATGACTTGACCTGACAGTATCTCTGATCTCTATGTATTGTTTTATCATTATTTGATTAGTTAAGGGACTATTTATATAACTAATAACATATTCTTGGTCAGCATGTCTTCAGGTACACGAATATACAATTTTTAAAGGGCTATGTGGTTTGGTTCAAAATTCTATCTTTTTTTCCATGTTAGTTGTTTATTTTTAAACTACCTCCTGTTCACTTCTCTTCTCATGTACTTACTAGATAATTACGAGAGCTTAGGTCATTCATAATAAGAGCTTAACATGTTTACATGACGTAGTGTCCACAATTCTAACTTTTTTCATTGTATTTGGGGAAACCCCTAAGGCAAGGCTTGCCCCTGTGCTAGTGTTGGCTTTTAGTTTGAAATCAATGCGAAACGAATTAGCATTTTCATCTATCCTTGCCCCTCCTCGTTCCACAATGCATTTTAGGGAAATGTTTCTTAGAACTAGGAAAAAGTGGGTGTTTATGTCAAGGACGAACCCGAAAAATTGGGTACCGTTTTGTTCGGCTATTCGTTAGCAAATAATAATCTGAAGGCGTAGGCGATACCAACCGTTCTAGCAGAAAATTCTTTTGTACTTTCTTATCTTTGCCTTTATGCCCTATATTGTTATACACTAATTTAGATATTGTATTTAGAAATTCACCACAGGCTGTGTTATTGTTGTCACAGTATAGTTAGGTGACGGTAGCACTCTAGAGCTCTTGACCTATACTAATTCCATCCAGACGTGTGCTCTTTGCAGCTAAAGCTATACCTGTGCCATCCTTACACCAGTGCTCTTCTCCGAGACTGGGATATACCTGTCGAGACAAAATTTCCTAGTCTAGTCTTCTACACTATCATCATCATCTGGCCACTCATATTAAAACATTACGTCACAGAGGATTGGCCGTCGAAAGCTAAGTGACTTTATCTTACTGTTGTAGTCTTGTGTTCCACGCATTTGTTGAGTTTGAGATTGTGCTGGTACTATTGTTTATTCTATGCTACTTGTTTAATGTTATAGTGTGGGACGGTTGGGTGGTAATCTGACGACATGATTCATCTCGTCGCAAGACGGGCTTTCGTCGGACATTCTATAGATCTGTCGCAGATTTCCCTCAGTGGAAATCCGGCTGTTATCCGTGTAAAGATATGTGTATGATTCTTCATCTTTTAGTGGTGTTTCTTCAAGTTCAACCTTGTTATCATTTCTTGCATATATTCTCATAATCTTTGTCTTTTCCCTGTGTATTTTTAGGTCCACTTGTTGTGACCTCTCACCGAGAATTTTCAATTTCTCTTGCATCTGGTTATGGTTATGGGACAGAACAGCCACGCCATCTGCAAAATCCAGATCATCAAGCTGTTTAGTCAGATTCGACTGGATTCCATTTCTGTTGTGTGATGTCGATGTTTTCATAACCCAATCTATTGCTAGGAAGAAAAGAAATGGAGACAAGAGGTATCCCTGTCTCACTCCCGTTCTAATCCTAAACAGTTATGTAAGTTGTCCTTCATGAAGAACTCTGCATGTCATGTCTTCATAGGTCTTCTTTATTAAGTTAATGATCTTCATGAGAACTTTATAATGCCTCATCAATTTCCAAAGTGATTCTCTGTCTACATTGTCAAATGCCTTTTTATAGTCCGCGAATCCGATGTATAGCGGTGAATTCCATTTCAGATATTGTTCAACGATTATTCTCAATGTGGCTATCTGGTCTGTACAGGATCTGTTTTTGTCTAAAACGTATTTGTTCATCTCTCAGTTGCTTGTGTACGGACTATTTGTATCTCTCAAGGATGATTCTGTTTAATACTTTTCTTGGCACTGATAGTAACATTATTCCTCTATAATTTGTGCACTCTTGTAAATTTCCTTTCTTAGGCAACTTGACCAGATAACTTTCCTTCCATTCTGCTGGTATTTCCTCTCTCTCCCAGACTTTGCCAAGTAGTTTTTATAATATCTATGTAGAGGTATCAATATCTGTTTTGATGGCCTATAGTGGAATGCCATCTGGACCAGTTGTTTTTCCATTTTTCTGAAGCTTTATGACTTTATTTTTCTTCTCTACTTAGTCGTTTACAGCTGATTTGTAGCTCCTCTTCTGCTGACTGGATGTCTGGGGGATTAGTTGGAGCTGGTCTATTGAGAAGTTCCTCAAAATGTTCTGTCCATCTCTTCATTTGTTCTTGTATATTACTAAGCAATTTTAAATTCTTATCTTTTATGAGGCCATGTGCTTGCTTATATTTCCCTGAGTGGACGTATGACCTACTCTTTACATTTTCCGACTGTCGAGAGATTTTTAACGAGCGCTAGTTTGGAGAAGAATGAGACAGTGCCCCTATGCATGGAACTGTATTTTCAGAATAAAGCTCTTTGGGCATATACGAGAAGGGCCCAGATTGGTTCTTGTGTCTCTAAATTTTGCGTTACTGGGGCGGAGGGTAAAATTTAGCGTACTGGTGCATATCCGACTTGCGCTAAAATATCTTGAGAACTGGAACAATCTCGGAGATTTACAATGTCTGGTTCTTAAATATTTATTTTAGTGAGGGGGAAGGACGAGACCATGTGTAAAATATGCCACATCATTTATGGAGGTTATACTCCCTGTGTAAAAGTGGCAGTTTGATTCCCGAACACACCTCATTCGCTTTGCTTAACTTGCAGACGTAGATGCAATACTTTGGAGCTAAAACCCGACGCCCGTAACGCGAGACAACTGTGTATTTTATTTAGTCAAAGCATGTTAATTCCCTTTAGAATAAATGCTCCTCTTAAAATTATGTCTTTGTTTATTTGGTTGTTCCCCTTTCAATATTCTTCCCAGAATATAATTACAATTATGAAGTGCAGAACAATCTCCGCCTAGGCTGGTCCCAAGCCTTGCTGAAAAAAGAAGAGCGCGCTATGCATGGAGGCCATGAGGAGGCTGCCCCTACACCTTGCAAAGACATAACAGGCTAATCAGGTTTGCCTTAAAACCTGATCACATGTATTGCAAGAGAGAAAACCGGACTGATCTTAAAGGCGACGAACCTGCACGGACTACGGACTATGACTTATGCATCATGGAATATTAGGAGTTTAAACGGGAAAGAAAATGAGCTGGTGGAGGAGATGAGGAAAAAGAAGTTAGAAATCTTGGCTCTGACGGAAATGAAGATAAAAGGAAAAGGCGTTTTGGATAACAATGGCGACACGCTGCTCTACACTGAAGTACCCACAATCAAACGAGCTAAAGGAGGTGTGGGTTGCATTGTGGCTTAAAACCAAAAGGATAGTATCACGTGACGGACCTTTGTCTCGGAGCGAATTGTGGCGCTTAAGCTAAAAGAAGGAGAAACCATAGTCAACCCATTGTGTATGGGCCACGTGAAGATTAGACAGAAAAAGTCAAAGACGAATTATTTGAGCTGCTTTAAAAGACAGTGGACAACTGCCTGGATGAAATTATCCTACTAGGAGATTACAATGCTAGAGTTGGAAGTGACCATGCTAGATGGGGTGCAGTTATCGGAAGGCATGGAGAAAATACACTCAATGACAATGGGTAGCGTCTCCTGAGAGTCTGTGCTGAGCAAAACCTTGTCATTATGAGCACAAAGTTCTCCCATAAGCGTATACAACAATACATGCATATATCAGATGTAAACCAAAAAAGAATGAAAAATCAGTGATCGACTTTGCCATTGTTAGGCAAAGCTCTTTGAAATACGTGCTAGAGTCTGGAGAAGGGCCAGAGATTTGAAATGCTCCCTGCCTGCTGATAATTAAAAGAACAACTGAAAAAATTTGCTCGACCTGAGCACTACTCACCACCAAGAAAGAAACTAAGTAAACAATCAGGAGAGATGATCATTAAGATCTAGAAGCTAAGAGAGCCAGAAATTAAGACCAGGTATCAGAGGGTCATAGCTGTAACAGTAAGAAACATAAAATATCAACCTGATGACCTGGAACACCCTCTGGCTTAAATCCAATTCATCATACATGCAGCTGCAGCAGAAGTATGTGCTGAAGTCTGACATGGGAAGAAGAGATTGAGACCACTTTGGTGACAGAGGAAGTCAAAGAGAAAATAAGAGAGAAGAAAAAGGCATGGAAGCAATACTTAGCAGGTAAAACACAGCAGGAAAAAACAGAGAAATGTAGAGAATATGTGATACTGAGAACAGAAGCAAAGAACAAGGTGCTAGCAGCAAAAAAGAAATCTTATGAAGAATTTGGAGAAAAGTTAGAAAGAAATGCTCAAGAAAACCTGAACTTGTTCTACAAGACCATAAAGAACATGAGGAAAGAAAAACAGTGTACTCTTAAATGTATAAATCAAGACACATTGCTTACTGTTAAAAAAAAAAAAAAAGTACTAAAAGGATGGAAAGACTGTTTCTCAGAACTCCTTGATGGGGAGTAAGGTCAAGCCACAGAAATGAAAACCACTAGCACAGAAGAGCAAGCCAATGGTGGGGAAGATGGAAGAACTGAAAGCAACACTGGCGAAAATCAAGATGGACAAAGAAGCAGAACATGATGATATAACACCATAAATAGTTAGGTACATGGTAGCAGCAGGTGACCTATATTTCTCCAGGGTGCTATGTGCATTCTGGTGCCACAAGACCATACCAAAGGATTGGTAGATTGTCATCATAACATCCATATTCAAAATGGGTGACAACCAACAATGTGGAAATCATAGAGGCATATCTCTTCTTAGTGTCCCTGGTAACATTTACTCAAGAATCCTGGAGCAGAGACTCAGACGCCTAGCTGAGCCACAATTGGATGAGGTCCAGTGTACCTTTCGAGCAAACGGAAGTACTCAAGACCTGATCTTCCCACTCATTGAAAAGCCCTTGAGTACAATGGTGAGATGCATCCTTGTTTCTTAAATCTGGAAAAGGCGTTTGAGAAAGCCCTGGAGCAAACTTAAGGACTGCTTGGCAAAAAAAAAAAAAAAAAAAAAAACTATTCCAACACCTCTGATCCATGCTTTATAGTTTTTGCAGAAATTATGTGAGGGCGGCAAACCGTAAGTCAGAAGAGTTCAGGACCATCACTGGTGTAAGACAGGGGAATATTCTGTCACGTTCCGTACTCCACATGGACGATGTCATCAAGGTATGTAAGAAAAGGACAAGAAAATATTCAGTTGGGTACTGGAAGATGCGTTGTATTTCAGATCTGGCATTTGCTGATGATGTTGCCCTTATTGTTAAATAAGAGGCACATCTTCAATCCAACCCGCAAGTCTGGAAGGAAGAGCTGGAGAAGAGAGGGAAGTTCGTCAGCAGCTCCAAAACAAAAACCATGGTGATATTACGAGAGGGAATAAGACATCAGATTAAGCTGGGAGAACAGCTCCTGGAGAAGGCCAACCACTTTAAATACCTTGCAGCTGTCACAGACTGGATGGGAGGCATTAAAGAAGAGTTGGCTACCTGAATAGCAACAGCTGGTAGACTTTTTCAGACCATAAATCGAAGATTCCTCAGTAAAAAAGAAGTTGGCAAGAAGACGAAGGTAGATGAATACCTCTCCTCCAATGTTCCAATCTTGTTCTTAAATATTTATTTTAATAAGGGGGAACATATGAGACCATGTGTAAAATTTGCCGCATCCTTCATGGAGATGATATTACCTGAGTAAAATTGGCTGTTGGATTATTGGACCTAACTTATTCTCTTTGCTTAACGTGCAGACGTGGACGCACAAATTTGGTACTAAACCAAGTTGAGTGACTCGAGACAACTGTGTATTTTATTTTGTAAACACGTGTTACCTCCCTTAAGAATAATTGTTACTTCTTAAAATTATATATTTGTTTATTTGGTTGTTCCCCTTACAATGTTTACACTTGAATATTGTTGTCATTACTGTTATTGTTATATCACGAGAAGAAAGAAGACATCAGTTAAGCTGGGAGAACAGGTCCTGGAGCAGGTCGACCACTTTAAATACCTCGGAGCTATTATAGACCGAAAGGGAGGCATCAAAGAAGAGTTGGCCACTCCAAAAGCAGCAGCTGGGAGACTTTTTCAGGCCATAAATCGAGGATTCCTCAGCAAGAGAGAGGTTGGTAAGAAAACGAACATGGCTGTATACCGCTCCACCTATGTCCCAGTCTTGACATATACATGCGAGTCATGGGCAATGACTACAACCCACAAATGCCAGATCCAAACCTCAGAAATGAGGTATCTGAGGAAGGTGGTTGAGGTAACCAGACGATACGTCAAGGCCTTAAATCCCACCCCCTGCAGACCCCCAAGTAGAACAGTCAGAACTAAGATGGTTTGGCCATGTCTGCAGAATGGGAGAAGATCGGCTACCACGACAAGCATGGGAAACGAAGAGCCAGGGATGCAGACCCCCAGGACGACCCAGAGTCCGCTGGGAGGACAACATTAGACAATCTTTGAAGGACCGAGGACTAGAATGGAATCAGGCCAGGAGGAAGACAGCCGATAGGATAGTCTGGCGCTCTCTCTTCCAAACCTCTACACCTCACGGTAGAACGGGAACGACTAAGTAAGTTATTGTTATTGTTGAACATAATCGACATCATTGCACTCCGGGCAAACCCATAGGTGCTCAGTCTCCCTCAGTATATGTCAAAAGAGTGTGAATGCTAACTGTTCCTGTAGCTCGCTGGTTGTATACACGACGGATGCATTCTCTCATACGTCCATCTCTGCTAGCCTTACATTTGATGCCAAATTCCAACAGTCTTAACCTTGATGATTCATCTATTGCAGTGTCATTCTCTAACAAGCGATCATTAACTGTTCTCAGTATCTCTCCATATCCAGTGACCAAACTGTGGGTGCTTGTCAAGGGATTACTCCCCTTGCTCCGCCATGATGGTCCAACAATGTCCAACACTGAAATCATCTGATGTGTGTCTTCAAAGTTATCTACCTTCGCTCAAGATTACTCTTGGCAGAGTTGTAAATAGAAGGATGATGATGCTTTTCATAGGATATTTCAGAAATCAAGAATAGTGCTGAATTGGTCTGAGCAATTGTTAACTTTTTATCTACCCGCCGCTTTTATGAAGAATTATGTATTTTAGCTCGTTCAAGCTGTGGCAGAGATTTATGATTAATAAATTTCTATATCTTTTCTTTATTCTGCACTTGTCTTTTACCTTTCTTTCGCTCTTTTACCCTTCTTTTCGCATACGCTCGATTGGTAAGATAAACTCTCCCATTCAAACCTTTGTCATTTCCTTTCTAATTTAGCAACGCATTTTATTGCTGTTAAGCTAAGTTCTTTGATGAGAGATCGAATCGTGTTAATTCGTTCTCGACAAGGACAAGAAGTAAGACTATCGTCTATTATTTTTCTCTGATCTGTTCGCCTATAGTTAATTATTCTCGGTGAAAGATTTGAGATGAAAGACATTGATCGCTGGGAACGGCCATATGAAGCAGAACGTGTAAAACGCACACTGTGAGTTTTATTGCCGATGTCTGATCAGATCGAGAGAATTTACTGTATGTGTTAAGTCTGGTTTCGGTAAGGTTGTGTAGAATTCGTTTCATTCGTAGAATGAGCAAGGGAATATGTAAATCTGGACGTAGGTGCTAACATCTGGCAAATGAGTTGGTTCGGGTTATAGACGTAACCTTCCTTTGATTTCGGAGAGATATATACTCCAGAAATCTAACTAAATTCATCCAGTACCGCCACAATTGCAGACTAGAACCATCTAGCTTTCGATTCCTAAGATCTCTTTTAATAGAAGTATGGAGCCGCGCTAGCGTAGTATTTACAACACCGCTCTGGCGACCGGGTGATTCAGGATCATACCCGGGCGACGGCATTTGAGGATTTTTCGTCGACCGGGAATTGGACTGGATTAACTCGAGACCTGGTGAGGACATTTGAAGGAGTGTCGTCGACCAGGGATTGGTGGCTCCTGAGCCGACCCAGCTCTAATGGGTACCTCCGAAATCGGCGAGTATTTGCCTGAATGGCGAGGGACACCTGTCTCTGCACAAGAAAAGGGATACTCACGTAAAATCAATGTCAGGTTAGACATTAACAATAACCTGAGATTTCGCCTCGAGTATTAGTGGGAGTACAAAAAAAAAGTATCATTTAGTTGGTCAATTGGAGATAGTTTTACTTCTGCGCTAGTGGTAAATATATATCTAGTAGTGTTGAGTGATTTAAGTGGTAGTAATTAATTCTATAGTTAATTAGTTTTAGATTATGATGTTGATTAATACAACACACTTATTAGTTAAGACATAATTTTAGTTACAGACATAATTAGTTACTATACTATCTGACAGTTGACACTCTGACAGTTGACATTTTGTTTAGTTAACCTATTGGAGATAGTTTTACTTCTGCGCTAGTGGTAAATATATATCTAGTAGTGTTGAGTGATTTAAGTGGTAGATCGCCTGTTTCATTTTCACTAGTTTACTTCTGTGCAGAGTGATTAAATGATATGTTAGTTATATTCTCTAAGTTTACTGTGTTACAGTGGATAGCAAAATAAATTATAATTTCTAGCTAAAACTCATACAGCTATAAATAAAATTTAATTAAATTGCTAGTAACCAGTCCGAGAATATTCTAACTAATTTGATTCATTGGACGAGATAACATGATGATTGATTCTTTTAATGACTAGAATTTATTTCACGGAAGTTTTAAACGAAGTGATATTATACTCGTATTCTTCGCGAGGGTAGGATAGGATGTGTGTATAATATTATGATTTAGTATTCTGTATGTTTCTTTTTCTTTATACAGCGTCTGGGTCAAGCCCAAAATCTACCAGCGGTTTTTCTCTCAGTATATGAGAATAACCTAGAAGAAACATTTTTGTAATTTAAATAAGTGAGTTTCCAAGTTACAACCTGTCGGGCATTGTGTTGGCATCCAGAAAGAGACAGAGTACTCATATCTCAAACTTTAATACTAAATGCAGTAACTGGGCCTATCGAGCCAGATTATAATTCTTCCCAACAATCTCATTGTACATTCAGCCCATATGGCGAGAGAAATTACAAACAGTAACATTTCCGACGGTTTGACTAATTGTGGTGTGACCAAGAATTTTACATTTGAGAGAAGTTACCAACCTGTCATTGTCCTAAGTAGTGGAAACCTCGTGATTCTGACACTGTGAGCCCGCTTAAAATTTCTTACCTAAACTGATTCAAGCGACATTAACAGTAATCTGAAAATATAGTTATAAAGTGAACGCTCCCCGGAACATTGGAAGAAACCTGTATCTGCAGAGCTGGGATTCTCTTTATCAAAAGAATACAGATTCACTGTAGAGGTGTGTCCTGAAGTTTGCGCCAGAAGGCGAAAAACATCACGTTTGTAGGTAAGAAAGTACGTCAGGGGCCCCTGTTGAATGAACAGAGAGAAAGCAGAACGAGTGATTTTTTCATTTTTTTTATTCATGCACTCACTTTGAAATTTCTTTATGCAATTTTTGTTGCTAAGTGCTGATTTCCTCTTAGGATAGATTAATATATCAACTCTGTTCTTAACTATAGAGGGAAATCTTAGACCATAGCGTATGAATCTGTGACTCTTTGGGGCTATAACTTTTCTTCTAACAGGATCGAGGGCTAAACAGAGGGGGAAAGAATTACACCTATGAGTCTATTATTCTTTTAGTAATTCTTTAACCTATGTGTAATTATATGTGCTTGATATTCTAATTTATTGTTGTGTTGAATTTTCTTATGATAAATAAAATGTACATAAACTTATTCAAGTGTGTCGGTCAGCTCGTCCCAAATTATCTATATTCCATTGTTATAGTTTTCACGTCTGTGCGTGTAACTGTCGTCACTTATGTGTGAGTGTATGTGAGTGGTTTTTATCTTAATAGATATATATATTCTAGTAGACTGTCTGACATAACCAAGTTCTGTTGTAGAGATAGGCTGAAGGAGAGAAAAACTTCTCAAATTCAGGGACAGACTCTAGAATCTCCACCATCTCACTCGTGAAAATCTATTTCGTATATTATCTCCCATTGAGCTATCATCTGTTCTATTTTTATTCAGAAGGAACCAATCTATGTCTTAATTCCCCTATCAAAAATCTACGACACAAGCCCCCAACTGATTTCATTCAGTAGAATTTTAATCTAACAGCTCTGTTTGTGTGTAATTAAAATGACTGAGATATACGAGTGCAGTTCATTCAACAAAATGATTAAATCCACTATGAATTTGTATATATACAGATAACAAATGTAATGATCAACAATTTTTAACAGAGTAAATAAATGAAGGTTTTCGCTAACAAAATTACTTTTACCCTTAGTTATTCATACCAGATGATGATTTGGTTAGTTTGGGGTTTTTTTTAATGAAAAAAGAGAGTTCACTTAGCAAATTTAATCGGATACTTCGCTGCCAGCAAGATGTCGGCTAGTTTCTGCCCCAGCTGATATTGGTTCAGGCAATCTTTCTATATGCTGAGGTTGCAGCCTCGTATGAATTTGGACATCCACTAGCAATTTTCACATGTTAGTTTTGCTAAATATAGAATGATAAAATATACAACTTACCGCAAATTTTCTGGGATATTATTTGACAATAGAATTCCACTATGGCTGTGTATTTAGGATTGTCGGGCTTTCCGTATTAGTAAGGTCGAGTTACGTAACTGTCTAAGTCCAAACGATGCTCAATTACGTGGTCCGTTCTTGGAAATTAGAATCCTGATTCTATTCCTAGCTTGTCTGACTGTCTGCTTGACGAGAGAAATCATCAGTGCTCTCGACTGCGAATGTGCTGAATTATATGTTACATTCGGCCGACCCACATTGTTATTACTATATGACAAGGCTCCAATAAAAAATGTTGTATCTTAATGTGACTGGGCTAGGGTGGTTAAGGCGAACTAATGTCGAAGTGGCTACCTCACACCCAAGACCCATGCATTATGAAAATTTAATTCAGGATCGTTTGACAGGGGTTGAAATTATTGGTTGCTTAAAACCCTTTCAGCGGCAGATTTAGTGAATCAGGCAACATAAAACGCTAATGGGGAACAACATTTAATTCCACCGAACACCCAGAAAGTGATTGTGGACGTTCTGAAAAGCAATATATAAAAACAATGTCTAAGTGAAAATTAATTGCATAAATAACAACACTTACCATCCAGACCACATACGCTCATTACAATCAGCTATGATCAATCATCCACAGGTAACCGGTCATACCATGTGCTCTCATGGTTACGCCATCTTGCGAAAACAGCATACAGCCACGCTAACAACCCACATAAAGCCACATGATTGTAAATCCTACAGTAACACCACATTAGAATATTAAATAATAGAAGCCATGGCTAATCAAAGCTATTTAAAACACTACACATAACCAATATTGATTTTACACTATATAAAGCACTATCAAACAAAGAAACCCAACACCAATTAACTATAGCCAATCTCTTACTAAGATTTACACCAAATTACCAGTCTAACATTACTGACGAAGCACAGAAATCTATTCTAGTAAGCTGTAATATATTAATAAATTGCAGCACAAACAATACTAAAATAAACCATTTCGGCATCTGTACCGACTACTTGTTAAACATAACAAAAGGCTATCAACGCCGGCTACGTACTGTAGTTAATAAATTTAATAACCTAACACGCGCCACAATTAAACATTATTCGAACCGACACACAAGATAATTGAAGATTTCTTTAACCATGAACAATATGAAAATACGAAACGATTAATTTCATTCACACAAATATTATAATAACCAAATATGTTAGTTCTAGTGCCGCCCACGTGTTCTATTCCCTAAACATGGACCATCTACTCCAGCCACGCTATGTCCGAATAAATTTAGACCTAAACCCGAACGCACGCTAAATAAATAACTTTGAATGAACTTTATAATTATTTAAACACAACGCCAAATAGATGGTAGACCCATAAGTCATATACTAATTTCAATACATTCTCGTGTATCTGTCAACAGTCACTCTCTACTTAGACGGGCCAAATAAAACAATTTACCTACCTTAAGACAGTGATCCAATGGATCCCATCTCATTGTAACATCGCCGGCAATGAAGAGGCTGAAAGAATGGCAAAAGAAGGTTCACATCTACCTCAGTCTGAAGCAAGCATAACTTTTGAGGAGGCAAAGAGTTTTATCACAATCAGATACAGAAACAAATGGAATGTAGAACATCCAGGTCATACACAAAATGATGCTTACTACCAGCTCAACAGAAGAGAACAAGTGGTAATCTTCAGACTCCGCACTGGCAACAACAGATTGAGATACCATCTATTCAACAAGCTAAAGATAGGAACTACCGATCAGTGTAACTTTGGCACTGATAAAATGACTGCTGAACATCTGCTTCAAAGTTGCCCCTTATATGTGGTACAGAGAAAGTGCATATGGCCGACGCCAGCTCCTTTAGTGGAAAAGCGTTACGGGGATTCAAATAGACTCAAACTGACTACTGCTTTCTTTGAGAACATTCAAGTGGACGTCTGAGAGTGGGCGTCTGAGAGTGGACGACGTCTGAGAGTGGACGTCTGAGAGTGGACGACGTCTGAGAGTGGACGTCTGAGAGTGGACGACGTCTGAGAGTGGACGACGTCTGAGAGTGGACGACGTCTGAGAGTGGACGACGTCTGAGAGTGGACGACGTCTGAGAGTGGACGACGTCTGAGAGTGGACGACGTCTGAGAGTGGACGACGTCTGAGAGTGGACGACGTCTGAGAGTGGACGACGTCTGAGAGTGGACGACGTCTGAGAGTGGACGACGTCTGAGAGTGGACGACGTCTGAGAGTGGACGACGTCTGAGAGTGGACGACGTCTGAGAGTGGACGACGTCTGAGAGTGGACGACGTCTGAGAGTGGACGACGTCTGAGAGTGGACGACGTCTGAGAGTGGACGACGTCTGAGAGTGGACGACGTCTGAGAGTGGACGACGTGAGAGACGTCGTCTGAGAGTGGACGACGTCTGAGAGTGGACGACGTCTGAGAGTGGACGACGTCTGAGAGTCGCTGTAAAACGGAAGTACAAACCATTGAATAATACAACAACAATCCCTCCCTGTCTCTCTCTCTCTCTCTCTCTCTCTCTCACACACACACACACACACACTCTCTCTCTCTCTTCCTAATATGCGGCTTAATTATGTCTTTGGTATAAATAGAGAAGTCCAAGAAAAGCTACAAATTAAAATAGAATTAATGAAGGAGACCAAAAATAGAGAGTAAAATATTTTGCCATACACATAGACATAACACCGTACTGAAGGCCATACAAATAGACATAACACCGTACTGAAGGCCATACAAATAGACATAACACCGTACTGAAGGCCATACAAATAGACATAACACCGTACTGAAGGCCATACAAATAGACATAACACCGTACTGAAGGCCATATTAGAAGAAAGAAATGAAGACAAACATGCAAGAGGAAGACAGCGCTATAAGTGGGAAGATAACATCAAGAGATGGACAGGAAAGAGTTGGTCAGAGTGCACCATCAAGACAAGAGACAGAAAAGAGTCGGTCAGAGTGCACCATCAAGAGAAGAGACAGGAAAGAGTCTGTCAGTGTTCCACCAAGACAAGAGACAGGAAAGAGTCGGTCAGAGTGCACCATCAAGACAAGATACAGGAAAGAGTGGGTCAGAGTGCACCATCAAGACAAGAGACTGGAAAGAGTGCACCATCAAGACAAAAGACAGGAAAGAGTCGGTCAGAGTGTATCATCAAGACAAGAGACAGGAAAGAGTCGGTCAGAGTGCACCATCAAGACAAGAGACAGGAAAGAGTCGGTCAGAGTGCACCATCAAGACAAGAGACAGGAAAGAGTCGGTCAGAGTGCACCATCAAGACAAGAGACAGAAGATGTTAGAGATCCCTTACAGCCGACCTTTGACGTGAAGATGGCTTCTGATCTGATTTTTTTGCTCAAAATCTTCTTGTATCATCTCAATGCTTCTATGTATTCCACGAGCAGCCTTTTATGAAAGACTGAGGCTTCCTGGTTAACATTTTTGTGGTTCTCCATGTTTCAGAGCCGTACAACAGGAAATTCTCGACCGTTGACGGTTTTTTAAAATCTCCATAAATTTTCCAATGCAACCAAAGCTCCTCTAGTCTTTTGTATTCTTATTTTGATATCATTATTCGACATTATATTGCTGCCAAGATATGTGTATGCTTCTACTTCTTGTAGGGATGATCCCCCCACGTAACTGCAATAAATCATCATCATTGCGTTTGTTGTTCACTTTGGTGCAAGGAGAGCAGGAACCTGCTGAATGGGCACCAGACTGATCTCCTTATAACTGTGTCCAATCTCGCGCCCTGGAGAGGAAGCGAATACGAACGCTGCGTTTATGATATGCTAAGCAAAAAAGAAGGCTCAATACATTCCATCTACGGTGTCTACGCCATACCTTCGGTATTTCGTGGAAGGACAAAGTGACAAATGTCGGGGTGCTCTCACGTGCTGGCCTTCAAAGCATGTATACCCTGCTTAAAAAGCGCAGACGACGCTGGCTAGGACATTAATAACACATAAGGAAAGGAAACCCGAGGCCTGTAAACAGTAAATAAATATTAGACAAACATAAAGGTAAGTTTTCAGGCACTCGTAAGAAATAAAGAAGTAGAACACTTAGACAACAGAAAAACAACAGACGTGAGTGGCTTACCCAGGGTTCGAACCCCGTACCTTCCGTACGACAACACCGCCTAGCTATATAAGCGAATCACACTAACCTCACGGCCAGCTAGGCATCCTCATGTTTGCCGCATGGAAGATGGTCGCATCCCGAAAGATATTTTCTACGGACAACTGGCAGATGGCAAAAGAACAGTTGGGTGACCGCAGTTGAGGTTCAAAGATGTGTGCAAGAGAGATATGAGGTCACTAGACATATATCCATCAACCTGGAAGGATGATGCTGCCGATCGCACCAACCAACGATGCTCTCTACGGCAAGAGTTCAGATTGGGCGAAAACAAGCTCTCACGGCAAGCAGACGAGAGGAGAAAACGCCGAAAGGAACACCAAGAAAATAAGCAGCCGAGGGCTGTCACCTCAGTGGCGCATTCCCATAGCTATGACTGAGGGGTTGTCACCTCATGGGCGCATTCCCATAGTTATGACTGACGGATTGTCACCTCATGGGCGCATTCCCAAAATTATGACTGAAGGGTTGTCACCTCATGGGCGCATTCCCATAGTTATGACTGAAGGGTTGTCACCTCATGGGCGCATTCCCATAGTTATGACTGAAGGGTTGTCACCTCATGGGCGCATTCCCATAGTTATGACTGAAGGTTGTCATCTCATGGGCGCATTCCCATAGCTACGACTGAAGGGTTGTCACCTCATGGGCGCATTCCCGTAGTTCTGACTGAAAGGTTGTCACCTCATGGGCGCATTCCCATAGTTGTGACTGAAGGATTGTCAAATCAGGGCCGCATTCCAATAGTCAGTTATGACTGAAGGGTTGTCTCCTCAGTGGCGCATTCCCATAGTTACGACTGAAAGGTTGTCACCTCATGGGCGCATTCCCATAGTTATGACTGAAGGATTGTCAAATCAAGGCCGCATTCCCTTAGACAGTTATTACTGAAGGGTTGTTACCTCAGTGGCGCATTCCCATAGTTATGACTGAAGGGTTGTAACCTCATGAGCGCATTCCCATAGTTATGACAGACGAGTTGTCACCTCATGGGCACATTCCCATATTTATGACTGAAGAGTTGTCACCTCAGTGGCGCATTCCCATAGTTATGACTGAAGGGGTGTCACCTCAATGGCGCATTCCCATAGTTATGACTGAAGGGTTGTCACCTCAGTGCCGCATTCCAATAGTTATGACTGAAGGGTTGTCACCTCAGTGGAGCATTCCCATAGTTATGACTGAAGGGTTGTCACCTCAGTGAAGCATTCCCATAGTTATGACTGAAGGGTTGTCACGTCAGTGGCGCATTCCCATAGTTATGACTGAAGGGTTGTCACCTTAGTGGCACATTCCCATAGTTATGACTGAAGGGGTGTCACCTCAGTGGTGCATTCCCATAGTTATATCTGAAGGGTTGTCACCTCAGTGGTACATTCCCATAGTTATGACTGAAGGGTTGTCACCTCAGTGGTACATTCCCATAGTTATGAATAAAAGGTTGTCACCTCAGTGGTACATTCCCACAGTCAGTTATGTGTGAAAGGTTGTCACCTCAGTGGTACATTCCCACAGTCAGTTATGACTGAAGGGTTGTCACCTCAGTGGTACATTCCCACAGTCAGTTATGCCTGAAGGGTTGTCACCTCAGTGGTACATTCCCACAGTCAGTTATGCCTGAAGGGTTGTCACCTCAGTGGTACATTCCCACAGTCAGTTATGACTGAAGGGATGTCACCTCAGTGGCGCATTCTCATAGTTATGACTGAAGGGTTGTCACCTCAGTGGCGCATTCCCATAGTTATGATTGAAGGGTTGTCACCTCATCGGCGCATTCCCATAGTTATGACTGAATGCTTGTCACGTAATGGGCGCATTCCCATAGTTATGACTAAAGGGTTGTCACCTCAGTGGCGCATTCCCATAGTTATGACTGAAGGGTTGTCACCTCATCGGCACATTCACATAGTTATGACTGAAGGGTTGTCACCCTAGTGGTACATTCCCACAGTCAGTTATTACTGAAGGGTTGTCACCTCAGGGGTACATTCCCACAGTCAGTTATGACTGAAGGGTTGTCACCTCAGTGGTACATTCACACAGTCAGTTATGACTGAAGGGTTGTCACCTCAGTGGTACATTCCCGCAGTCATTTATGACTGAAGGGTTGTCACCTCAGTGGCACATTTCCACAGTCAGTTACGATTGAGAGGTTTGTCACCTCAGTTGCACATTCCCACAGTCAGTTATGACTGAAAGGTTGTCACCACCCCGGTTTACATTCCCACAGTCAGTTATGACTGAAGGGTTTTCACCTCATTGGTACATTCCGACAGTCAGTTATGACTGAAGGGTTGTCACCCCAGTGGTACATTCCCACAGACAATCATGCCTGAAATGTTGTCACCTCAGTGGTACATTCCCACAGTCAGTTATGACGAAAGGGTTGTCACCTCAGTAGTACATTCCCACAGACAGTTATGACTGAAGGGCTGTCACCCCAGTGGTAAATTACCACAGTCAGTTATGACTGAAGGGTTGTCACCTCAGTGGTACATTCCCACAGTCAGTTATGTCTAAAGGGTTGTCACCTCAGTGGTACATTCCCACAGTCAGTTATGGCTGATAGGTTGTCACTTCAGTGGTACATTCTTACAGTCAGTTATGACGGAAGGGTTGTCACCTCAGTGGTACATTACCACAGTCAGTTATGCTTAAAGGGTTGTCACCTAAGTGGTACATTCCCACAGTCAGTTATGCCTGAACGGTTGTCACCTCAGTGGTACATTCTCACAGTCAGTTATGACTGAAGGGTTGTCACCTCAGTGGTACATTCCCACAGGCAGTTATGACTGAAGAGTTGTCACCTCAGTAGCACATTCCAACAGTCAGTTATGACTGAAGGGTTGTCACCTTAGTGGCACATTTTCACAGTCAGTTATGACTGAAGGGTTGTCACCTCAGTGGCATATTCCCACAGTCAGTTATGACTGAAGGGTTGTCACCTCAGTGGCACATTCCCATAGTTATGACTGAAGGGTTGTCACCTCAGTAGCGCATTCCCATAGTTATGACTAAAAGGTTGTCACCTCATCGGCGATTTCCCATAGTTATGACTGAAGGGTTGTCACCTCAGTGGCGCATTCCCATAGTTAGGACTGAAGGGTCGCCACCTCAATGGCGCATTACCATAGTTATGACTGAATGGTTGACACCTCAGTTGCGCATTCCCATAGTTATGACTGAAGGGTGGTCACCTCAGTGGTACATTCCCATAGTTATGACTGAAGTGTTGTCACCTCAGTCGTACATTCCCATAGTTATGACTGAAGGGTTGTCACCTCAGTGGCACATTCCCACAGTCAGTTATGACTAAAGGGTTGTCACCTCAGTGGCACATTCCCACAGTCAGTTATGACTGAAGGGTTATTACCTCAGTGGTACATTCCCATAGATATAACTGAAGGGTTGTCACGTCAGTGGTACATTTTCATAGTTATGACTGAAGGGTTGTCACCTCAGTGGCACATTCTCATAGTTATGACTGAAGGGGTGTCACCTCAGTGGTGCATTCCCATAGTTATGTCTGAAGGGTTGTCACGTCATGGGCACATTCCCATAGTTATGACTAAAGGGTTGTCACCTCAGTGGCGCATTCCCATAGTTATGACTGAAGGCTTGTCACCTCATCGGCGCATTCCCATAGTTATGACTGAAGGGTTGTCACCTCAGTAGTACATTCCCACAGTCAGTTATGCCTGAATGATTGTCAGTTATGACTGAATGGTTGACACCTCAGTTGCGCATTCCCATAGTTATGACTGAAGGGTTGTCACCTCAGTGGTACATTCCAATAGTTATGACTGAAGTGTTGTCACCTCAGTCGTACATTCCCATAGTTATGACTGAAGGGTTGTCACCTCAGTGCCGCATTCCCATAGTTATGACTGAAGGGTTGTCACCTCAGTGGCACATTCCCATAGTTATGACTGAAGGGTTGTCACCTGGGTACATTCCCATAGTTATGACTGACATATTGTCACCTCAGTGGTACATTCCCACAGTCAAAAATGACTGAAGGGTTGTCACCTCAACTGCACATTCCCACAGTCAGTTATGACTGAAGGGTTATTACATCAGTGGTACATTCCCATAGTTATGATTAAAGGGTTGTCACGTCAGTGGTACATTTTCATAGTTATGACTGAAGGGTTGTCACCTCAGTGGCACATTCCCATAGTTATGACTGAAGGGGTGTCACCTCAGTGGTGCATTCCCATAGTTATGTCTGAAGTATTGTCACGTCATGTGCGCATTCCCATAGTTATGACTAAAGGGTTGTCACCTCAGAGGCGCATTCCCATAGTTATGACTGAAGGGTTGTCACCTCATCGGCGCATTCCCATAGTTATGACTGAAGGGTTGTCACCTCAGTGGTACATTCCCGCAGTCAGTTATGCCTGAAGGATTGTCACCCTAGTGGTACATTCCCACAGTCAGTTATGAATGAAGGGTTGTCACCTCAGTGGTACATTCCCACAGTCAGTTATGCCTGAAGGGTTGTCACCTCAGTGGTACATTCCCACAGTCAGTTATGACTGAAGGGTTTTCACCTCATTGGTACATTCCCACAGTCAGTTATGACTGAAGGGTTGTCACCCCAGTGGTACATTCCCACAGACAGTTATGCCTGAAATGTTGTCACCTCAGTGGTACATTCCCACAGTCAGTTATGACTGAAGGGTTGTCACCCCAGTAGTACATTCCCACAGTCAGTTATGACTGAAGGGCTGTCACCCCAGTGGTAAATTCCCACAGTCAGTTATGACTGAAGGGTTGTCACCTCAGTGGTACATTCCCACAGTCAGTTATGTCTAAAGCGTTCTCACCTCAGTGGTACATTCCCACAGTCAGTTATGGCTAAAAGGTTGTCACTTCAGTGGTACATTCCCACAGTCAGTTATGACGGAAGGGTTGTCACCTCAGTGGTACATTACCACAGTCAGTTATGCTTAAAGGGTTGTCACCTCAGTGGTACATTCCCACAGTCAGTTATGCCTGAAGGGTTGTCACCTCAGTGGTACATTCCCACAGTCAGTTATGACTGAAGGGTTGTCACCTCAGTGGTACATTCCCACAGGCAGTTATGACTGAAGGGTTGTCACCTCGGTGGCACATTCCAACAGTCAGTTATGACTGAAGGGTTGTCACATTAGTGGCACATTTTCACAGTCAGTTATGACTGAAGGGTTGTCACCTCAGTGGCACATTCCCACAGTCAGTTATGACTGAAGTATTATCACCTCAGTGGCACATTCCCATAGTTATGACTGAAGGGTTGTCACCTCAGTAGCGCATTCCCATAGTTATGACTATAGGGTTGTCACCTCATCGGCGATTTCCCATAGTTATGACTGAAGGGCTGTCACCTCAGTGGCGCATTCCCATAGTTATGACTGAAGGGTTGCCACCTCAGTGGCGCATTACCATAGTTATGACTGAATGGTTGACACCTCAGTTGCGCATTCCCATAGTTATGACTGAAGGGTTGTCATCTCAGTGGTACATTCCCATAGTCATGACTGAAGTGTTGTCACCTCAGTCGTACATTCCCATAGTTATGACTGAAGGGTTGTCACCTCAGTGCCTGTAGTGAAATTGACAGAGATACAACGGTAAAATACTCAAAAGATAACATTTAAGGATAAAAACATAATGCGTAGGCTGCTGATGTACATGATCGCCTAGACCGCGGGTCATCACCCTCCATAAAATTGACTTGCTAGACAGGAGGGGAACGGAGGATCAAAAAGGAAAAAATATGACTGGAAAGATTGCGTAGCAAGGCTAAGGAGACGCAATGGGGGGGGATGGCGGAAAGTAAAAAATTCACGTTCCCCAAATTGACACGAGGTACGGAATGGACGCTTTTACGATACCAAGCTTTTGATTTGAATTGAGCGGCAGAACGCGGATGGTAGGAAAATTACAAAAATTTAAAAAGTAATTTTTCTTAATATTAATGTTAGGAATATAAAAATTAGCTGGCCAGATGGCCTATTCTGAGCAGTGAACTAATATGATCTTAATTTTACAAACGGATAGATAATATTGAAGATAATGACAAAAGACAGTGTAGTTCACATCATCGCTAGACTATATTGAATCTAAAAGTGTCACAATTTGCACACAAAAACACGACCTTGGGAACAAGTGTTCAAAGTTACTTATTATGGAGGAGAGGGTTTTTGAGCGGTAGCTGTGTCTAAATATAACTTTTTACGACAATATTTTAAGGGGAGAGAAAGGTTGCTTCAAAAATCAAGCACATTTTTTTTAGAAACACAAGTAGAGACGGACAGACTAACAGATAACCATCCATACTTGACTGAAGCATGACTGAAATGACTTTAGTGTAGAAATTTGAAATTTAAAGTACAACTAGGCAGTGATTGGCCACAGACAAGCATATCATTAGCGCTCAGAGCGCATTTGGGGTCATTCTTCAATAATTGTTCAGTGTTAGACACAGATTTTAAAGTGTGGTGTTTTCCCATATGAAAGCAAGTGAAGTAAATTTAGGGACGCCATCCTATAGCCAGCAGCTCAGCTGAGTTTTGCTAGCACTTCTGTGTTAATTATTCATAATCTGAGCTGTGAGTTTTCTATCGACAACAAAGCAGAGTCTATTCGGTGGGTGACTTTACTCGAGTGTATCTGTGCAGTTCTTGTGACAGAGACCACCATTATTGCCCGCCAGCACGGAGAGGTGGGACCGCAAGTTTCAGCACCAGAGCTACAAAAAGATGAGTGAGCCTCTGGTCTGCTGGACATTCACCAACTATTGGTAGTGACTAATATCCCCGTAAAAATTCCCACCATTTTCTGGACATTGTGTAGTCAATATAGACAGGTGTGATGAGGCCACCCCAACAGCACAAACAGTAAATATCCTCCCAAAGAGATGACTACTCGAACTTTTTTTTTAAATAAAACTAACTAGTCTAGTACTTAAATAGGTACGCTCTTGCATTTATTATGTAACATTCCATGCATATTTTTCATAAATTTTCAATCCTTCTTTTAAAATCAGTTCTGGTCACAAAAAACTTGATCCAGAACCAATAAATGTAATATAATTATATCAAAAACCTTATACACGTGAGTTAGTTCAGTGTATTTTAACACTTGTTAATCTTATTAGTCTTCTTAAATGTCTGTGGGTGTATTTATAACTAACACACCACATTACACATCATTACCCTAGACACTTTACGTAGCCACATTCATTAAGAAAAAAAAAAAGTAAGTGTGAGGTCGTAGTGGTAGCAAGAAAGGCCTTCTGACAATTCTCAAATACATTTTATCTCAGGAGCCTTCACAGCTGGCCTCATACAATTTACATGTAGTAAGAACACCATCAGACAATACCATCAACACCACTACATAAATTGGGGTCTTGTCCAGGGATAATTAGCCCAACAGAAAAATTAGGATCTCCTGGTGGGAGAAATAAAAGTAGGGAAATAAATTGTAAAATTTCCTTTAAAATTAAAAGTGTCCCTGCAGATAAAAGTTGGTGAATCTTCACAGCCAGTAATAATTAATTAGTTAACTGGTTAGTTAGAATTAGTTAGACTATAGTCATATAGTAATTAGAAGTACTTAGTGTATTTACTGGTTAGAGATTTATCTTGTATATTATTATATTGTCCAAAAAGTATGGCAGAGCTAGCAAGTTTAGATCAGCTGCTGTGCTCACTGCGAAGGAGATGGGGATGGATGGTCAAATTTTAATTCAATACGTAACGACTGAATGTGATAAATATATTGAAAGGGAAGATAGAAAGGTAGCGGAAGAAAAGAGATTACAAATTGAGGCTGATAGAGAAATTAAGAGGCTGCAGATTGAGGCAGAAGAAAAACGACAGCAAAGGGAGGCAGACGAAAAAAGGTTGACTGCCGAAAGGGAGGCAGAAGATAAAAAGGCCGAAAGGGAAGCAGAAGATAGAAGGTTGCAGAGGGAGCATGAATTACGACTAAGGGAGCTGGAATTACAAGGCCCGGCTCCTGAAAATGGTGCCAGCCCTTTTGCCTCAGATGCTACGCCCAGTATGGGAGCCTCAAACTCAGCTATGGGGTTTCATTTAGACCATTTTGTTGAGAAAGACGATGACATAGAAGGGTACCTAGGACGTTTTGAGTTATTAGCTACTACATATGGGTTAGAGAGAGAGAGGTGGAGTTTAAAGCTATCACAGGGATTGAGGGGTGCTTCTTATGAAGTATTTGCCAAAATGAACAGGGAAGACCAAGACAATTATGACATGTTAAAGCAGGCTTTGTTATTAAGGTACGAGAAGAATGGTGAATTTTATCGTAAGAAATTCAGAAATGCCAAACTGTTGTCTGGGGAGACATACCACCAATTTTCTGCCAGAATAGAAACCTATTTGGAGAAATGGACGGCTCTGGGGAAGACCCAAGATCTTAAAGAAATGATCATGATTGAGCAATTGAGAGAGTCCATGGCTCCAGACATGAGAAAATTTCTCATGGAACAGGGTGCAGAGAAGTTGGGGGAAATTTTAAATGTTGCTGAGAGGTATCAGGCAGCTCAGGCAGAGGTAAGTGGTGCTAAAAAGAAGCACATAGACAATTTTAAAGCTCCACAGCAATTTAATAAATTTGATAATAGAGAGCAGGGAAATAAAGGCAGGACAAATTTTGAGCGGCCAAGAAATGACTATCGCGACAGAAACTCACAGTTCAATGACCAAAAGTTCAATGAAAGAAAACCGTTGAACCAAGGAAAAAGATGGTGCAAATGGTGCAAGAAGGATAACCATAACACCGAATTTTGTAGAAGGAAACCTTCAAACATTGCTGCAATGAAGTCGGGGACGCAAAGATTAAAGGTTAATCCTAAGGGACAACAGGAACCTTATCACCCCCCAGTTTGTGAGGATGTTATTTGTAATGGGGTCACCATAAGGTGCCTTTATGATACAGGTTTGGATTATGATTCAGTTGTGAAGTCTAGCCTAGTGGACCCAAGTCAGTATACCACAGAAACAGTGGAAATACAAGGGGCGACTAAGGACATACCACTCATGACACTTCCCATCGCAAGGATAACGGTGAAAACTCGCTATGTGGAAGGAGAAATCAGAGCAGCAGTGATAGATGAACCAATCTACCCTCTGATATTTGGGTGTAGATACGTCTTCTTGGGGAATCCCGAGAAACCTGTGATCATGGCGACAGTGCAGACCAGGTCACAGAAGAAGGTGAACCTATAAACGCTCATCCAGAGGAGATGAGGAAGGCGCAGGCTGAGGATAGGACACTCAAGCCCTGTTTTAAAAAATTGCCCAAATGCCACACACCTCCGAGCAAGGGGGAATATTTCATGAAGAACAAACTCTTATACAGGAAGGCCGGAACTGGAACAAATGGTCACAACCAGCTGGTTCTTCCCATTGCATATAGAGAGAAAGTGATGGAACTCGGACATGCAATCCCCTTCAGTGGTCACATGGGGATCAGCGCCACAGGACAGCGTATAGCTTGTCATTACTTCTGGCCAGGGATAACGGAGGATATAAAAAGATATGTCAAATCCTGCCCAGAATGTCAAAGGGTAGCTCCAAAGCACTGGACTGCCCCTGCAACTCTAGGGGAAATGCCCATAGTGGGAACACCTTTTGAGAGGGTTGCAGTGGATATTGTAGGACCTCTCACTCGGACCAAGAGGAGGAACAGTTACATCCTTACTCTGGTGGACACTTGTTCTATGTGGGGAGAGGCGGTAGCCCTGCCATCAATTGATTCAAAACATGTAGCAGAGGCACTACTTACAATATTTACCCGATTAGGATTCCCGCATCAAATCTTGACGGATAATGGTTCTCAGTTCAAGGGGAAACTAACGGAAGAAGTTTTTAAGCTATTTCAAGCCAGGCACTTTCATTGTAGTCCGTACCATCCACAAGGGAACGGCCAGGTAGAGAGGTTCAATGGGACTCTCATTTCTATCCTGAGAAAGCTGGCACACGAAAAACCGGATCTGTGGGATCAATTCCTGCCCGCCGCATTGTTTGCGTACCGGGAGGTACCACATAGTTCAACCGGGATGGCTCCCGCAACTCTGCTATTTGGGAGGCCAATAAAAGGGCCTTTAGAAGCTCTATTAAGGACCTGGACAGATGAGAAGGCGGAAGAGACTGTTACCTCATCGTATCAATACGTGAACGAACTGACCACTCGTTTGAAAGCTGGATGGAAACTGGCAAATGATAATTTGAAACAAGCCAGGAAGAAACATGCAGCATATTTTAATAGGAAGGCAAAGGACAGGGAACTGGCAGTCGGAGAGAAGGTGCTGCTTTTACTACCGGAAGCCAGAATAAATTACAAATTGGTTGGCAAGGTCCATATACGGTTCTAGAGAAGGTGTCTAGAACAAACTATAAAATTGACAAAAAGGGGAAGGAAAAAGTTTATCATGTAAACCTGTTAAAGAAGTATCTGGACAGACCACTCCAGGAAAGCACCCCCTTATTGACCTTAGCTATTGCAACCCAGATGCAAAAGGAACCACTCACCTCACATGAATACCCATTACATCCTTGTGAAACCGCAGCACAGGTAAAAGTCAGTAAGCACCTGACTAAAAACCAGAGGGAGAGAGTTCAACAGGTTCTGGAGGAACATACAGATGTATTAACAGATAAACCAGGCCATACAAATTTGCTACAGTATGACATGAAACTGGTAGACACAAACCCAATCTGTATGAGAGCCTATTCTATTCCGTTCGCGAAGGAGAAGGCATTAAAGGAAGAAATAGATTATTTATTGAAGGAGGGGATTATTTCGCACAGTGAATCATCTTTTAGTTCTAGTGTCGTTTTGTTGAGGAAACCGTCTGGGGAACACAGACTGTGCATAGATTACAGGAAACTGAATGCTGTCACAGAAGGACAAGTGGATCCATTACCAGACACAAAACAGTTATTTGCCAGACTGAACAAGGCAAAATACTTTTCAAAGGTGGATCTTAGTAAAGGCTATTACCAGATCCCAGTGAAGCCTGAAGTGAGACCTTATTTGGCTTTTAGCACTTCGGATGGACATTATGAATTCAATATGCTACCATTCGGACTGAAAAATGCTCCGAGTGTGTTTTCAAGGATGATGCGAAAATTGTTGGACCCCCTGAATAACCCATGTATCACAAATTTCATGGATGATATTCTCGTCGCCACCGAGACATTTGAAGAACACATTGAAGCTCTGGAGAGATGTTGTTTGATAGACTTCGGGAGGCGAACTTAACTGCTAGGCCAACAAAATGTTGTATTGGATGCAAAGAGTTGGAATTCTTGGGGCACACCGTATATCAGGGTAATATGACCCCTGATCCTAAGAACTTGGAAAAACTGCAGAGAGCACCTAGGCCGCAAACAAAAAAGGACGTGCGATCATTTGTGTCGTTATGCGGATTTTATCAGAAATACATCAAAAATTTTAACGCTATTTGTGCTCCTCTGACTGATCTGACTCGCAAGGGACTTCCAGATAAAATTATTTGGACTGCACAATGTGAACTAGCGTTCCAAGAGTTAAAGGAAAAACTCACTAGCAAGCCTATTCTCAAACTGCCTGATTTGACACAGGACTTTGTCTTAAGAACCGATGCAAGTAATGTAGGACTTGGAGGGGCTTTGTTGCAAAGATCAGCTGCACCTGATGGGGAACTTAAACCAGTCGCTTATGCAAGCCGCAAATTGAATAAGGCGGAACAAGGATACTCCACAAGCGAAAAAGAATGTTTAGCATTAATCTGGGCAATAAAGAAGTTTCAAATCTATCTGTATGGTAGGACTTTTGTGGTGGAGACGGATCATCAGCCTCTCGTGTTCTTGTCTCAGGCTAAGCATGAAAACGCAAGATTGCTGAGGTGGTCTTTATTGCTTCAACCGTATCAGTTCAGTATCCAATATATCCCAGGCAAATTGAATGTCGGTGCAGATTTCCTCAGTCGGCACCCCTGTGATCAAAATTAGAGTAGTGGCAGACGTGAGGAGTAATTTTACCTATGTGTATCGCTGGTTTTGGAACTTGCCATAGGCATGTTTTCAAGTGGGGAGATGTGTAGTGAAATTGACAGAGATACAACGGTAAAATACTCAAAAGATAACATTTAAGGATAAAAACATAATGCGTAGGCTGCTGATGTACATGATCGCCTAGACCGCGGGTCATCACCCTCCATAAAATTGACTTGCTAGACAGGAGGGGAACGGAGGATCAAAAAGGAAAAAATATGACTGGAAAGATTGCGTAGCAAGGCTAAGGAGACGCAATTGGGGGGGGATGGCGGAAAGTAAAAAATTCACGTCCCCCAAATTGACACGAGGTACGGAATGGACGCTTTTACGATACCAAGCTTTTGATTTGAATTGAGCGGCAGAACGCGGATGGTAGGAAAATTACAAAAATTTAAAAAGTAATTTTTCTTAATATTAATGTTAGGAATATAAAAATTAGCTGGCCAGATGGCCTATTCTGAGCAGTGAACTAATATGATCTTAATTTTACAAACGGATAGATAATATTGAAGATAATGACAAAAGACAGTGTAGTTCACATCATCGCTAGACTATATTGAATCTAAAAGTGTCACAATTTGCACACAAAAACACGACCTTGGGAACAAGTGTTCAAAGTTACTTATTATGGAGGAGAGGGTTTTTGAGCGGTAGCTGTGTCTAAATATAACTTTTTACGACAATATTTTAAGGGGAGAGAAAGGTTGCTTCAAAAATCAAGCACATTTTTTTTAGAAACACAAGTAGAGACGGACAGACTAACAGATAACCATCCATACTTGACTGAAGCATGACTGAAATGACTTTAGTGTAGAAATTTGAAATTTAAAGTACAACTAGGCAGTGATTGGCCACAGACAAGCATATCATTAGCGCTCAGAGCGCATTTGGGGTCATTCTTCAATAATTGTTCAGTGTTAGACACAGATTTTAAAGTGTGGTGTTTTCCCATATGAAAGCAAGTGAAGTAAATTTAGGGACGCCATCCTATAGCCAGCAGCTCAGCTGAGTTTTGCTAGCACTTCTGTGTTAATTATTCATAATCTGAGCTGTGAGTTTTCTATCGACAACAAAGCAGAGTCTATTCGGTGGGTGACTTTACTCGAGTGTATCTGTGCAGTTCTTGTGACAGAGACCACCATTATTGCCCGCCAGCACGGAGAGGTGGGACCCCAAGTTTTCAGCACCAGAGCTACAAAAAGATGAGTGAGCCTCTGGTCTGCTGGACATTCACCAACTATTGGTAGTGACTAATATCCCCGTAAAAATTCCCACCATTTTCTGGACATTGTGTAGTCAATATAGACAGGTGTGATGAGGCCACCCCAACAGCACAAACAGTAAATATCCTCCCAAAGAGATGACTACTCGAACTTTTTTTAAATAAAACTAACTAGTCTAGTACTTAAATAGGTACGCTCTTGCATTTATTATGTAACATTCCATGCATATTTTTCATAAATTTTCAATCCTTCTTTTAAAATCAGTTCTGGTCACAAAAAACTTGATCCAGAACCAATAAATGTAATATAATTATATCAAAAACTTTATACACGTGAGTTAGTTCAGTGTATTTTAACACTTGTTAATCTTATTAGTCTTCTTAAATGTCTGTGGGTGTATTTATAACTAACACACCACATTACACATCATTACCCTAGACACTTTACGTAGCCACATTCATTAAGAAAAAAAAAAAGTAAGTGTGAGGTCGTAGTGGTAGCAAGAAAGGCCTTCTGACAATTCTCAAATACATTTTATCTCAGGAGCCTTCACAGCTGGCCTCATACAATTTACATGTAGTAAGAACACCATCAGACAATACCATCAACACCACTACAGTGCCGCATTCCCATAGTTATGACTGAAGGGTTGTCACCTCAGTGGCACATTCCCACAGTCAGTTATGACTGAAGGGTTGTCACCTCAGTGGCACATTCCCACAGTCAGTTATGATTGAAGGGTTATTACCTCAGTGGTACATTCCCATAGTTATGACTGAAGGGTTGTCACGTCAGTGGTGCATTTTCATAGTTATGACTGAAGGGTTGTCACCTCAGTGGCACATTCCCATAGTTATGACTGAAGTGGTGTCAACTCAGTGGTGCATTCCCATAGTTATGTCTGAAGGGTTGTCACGTCATGGGCGCATTCCCATAGTTATGACTAAAGGGTTGTCACCTCAGTGGCGCATTCCCATAGTTATGACTGAATGGTTGTCACCTCAGTGGTGCATTCCCACAGTCAGTTATGCCTGAAGGGTTGTCACCCTAGTGGTACATTCCCACAGTCAGTTATGAATGAAGGGTTGTCACCTCAGTGGCACATTCTCACAGTCAGTTATGACTGAAGGGTTGTCACCTCAGTGGCACATTTTCGCAGTCAGTTATGACTGAAGGTTTGTCACCTCAGTGGCACATTCCCACAGTCAGTTATGACTGAGAGGGTTGTCACCTCAGTTGCACATTCCCACAGTCAGTTACGACTGAGAGGGTTGTCACCTCAGTTGCACATTCCCACAGTCAGTTATGACTGAAGGGTTGTCACCACCCCGGTTTACATTCCCACAGTCAGTTATGACTGAAGGGTTGTCACCTCAGTGGCGCATTCCCATAGTTATGACTGAAGGGTTGCCACCTCAGTGGCGCATTACCATAGTTATGACTGAATGGTTGACACCTCAGTTGCGCATTCCCATAGTTATGACTGAAGGGTTGTCACCTCAGTGGTACATTCTAATAGTTATGACTGAAGTGTTGTCACCTCAGTCGTACTTTTCCATAGTTATGACTGAAGGGTTGTCACCTCAGTGCCGCATTCCCATAGTTATGACTGAAGGGTTGTCACCTCAGTGGCACATTCCAATAGTTATGACTGAAGGGTTGTCACCTGGGTACATTCCCATAGTTATGACTGACGGATTGTCACCTCAGTGGTACATTCCCACAGTCAGTTATGCCTGAAGGGTTGTCACCTCAGTGGCACATTTACATAGTTAGTTATGACTGAAGGGTTGTCACCTCAGTGGCACATTCCCACAATCAGTTATGACTGAAGGGTTGTCACCTCAACTGCACATTCCCACAGTCAGTTATGACTGAGGGGTTATTACCTCAGTGGTACATTCCCATAGTTATGATTGAAGGGTTGTCACGTCAGTGGTACATTTTCATAGTTATGACTGATGGGTTTCACCTCAGTGGCACATTCCCATAGTTATGACTGAAGGGGTGTCACCACAGTGGTGCATTCCCATAGTTATGTCTGAAGGGTATTCACGTCATGGGCGCATTCCCATAGTTATGACTAAAGGGTTGTCACCTCAATGGCGCATTCCCATAGTTATGACTGAAGGGTTGTAACCTCATCGGCGCATTCCCATAGTTATGACTGAAGGGTTGTCACCTCAGTGGTACATTCCCGCAGTCAGTTATGCCTGAAGGATTGTCACCCTAGTTGTACATTCCCACAGTCAGTTATGAATGAAGGGTTGTCACCTCAGTGGTACATTCCCACAGTCAGTTATGCGTGAAGGGTTGTCACCTCAGTGGTACATTCCCACAGTCAGTTATGACTGAAGGGTTGTCACTTCAGTGGTACATTCCCGCAGTCAGTTATGACTGAAGGGTTGTCATCTCAGTTGCACATTCCCACAGTCAGTTACGACTGAGAGGGTTGTCACCTCAGTTGCACATTCCCACAGTCAGTTATGACTGAAGGGTTGTCACCACCCCGGTTTACATTCCCACAGTCAGTTATGACTGAAGGGTTGTCACCTCAGTGGTAGATTCCCACAGTCAGTTATGACTGAAGTGTTGTCACCTCAGTGGTACATTCCCACAGTCAGTTATGCCTGAAGGGTTGTCACCCCAGTGGTACATTCCGACAGTCAGTTATGACTGAAGGGTTGTCACCTCAGTGGTACATTCCCACAGTCAGTTATGACTGAAGGGTTGTCACCTCCGTGGTACATTCCCACAGTCAGTTATGACTCAAGGGGCTATTATTATGGTACATGGAGCCACCACCTCATCCGGGTCCCATTGCGGGAGGTTGACACCATGGTAACCAATGTACTCTTGAGCAGTGGATTTGTAGCAAGTTGGATTACTTGATAAGGTTGTCAGTCCTATACTCCCGCCGCGTCTTACGAGATGTTGGAAGGAGCAGTAATACTAGTCTGTCGTTGTTGCTCGGAGACCCTCGGGAGCTGCAGGAAAGTTGTATTATTGCATTCTTCCTTTATCTTTCTGCTCCTTGGGGAATATGGAGGTATGAGGAAGGGAATCAGTGGGTCAGTGGGTCAGTCCATGAGTGAGTGCACGAATGAATCAGAGAGTAAGCGAGGGATTGAATGGATGAATGAATGAGTGAGGGAATGAGTGGGTGAGAGAGAGTGAAAGAGTTAGGGTATGTGTGACCGAGTGTGTAAGTGAGAGTGAATGAGTAGGTGAGTGAATGACTGCACGAGCGTCTGAGTGGGTGAGTGTGTTACTAAGTAAGTGAGTGAGTGAGATGGATAGAGAAGGTGTGTGAGTGAGAGTATGAGTGAGTGAGTGTGTTACTTGAGTGTGACTGAGTCAGTATTTGAGTGGGTAAGTAAGTGTGTGAGTGAGTGAATGATTAAGTGAGTGAGTGAGTTAGTGAGTGGATGAGTGACTGAGTGACTGAACAGGTTAATAAATAAGTGAAACCATACTTAACCGTACTGAGAAAGCTAAAAACATTATAATACAGTATGTTATTGCTATATGTCCCCTCCCGCCCCACCCCCCCCCCCCCCCCCCCCCCCCCCTCCCCCCCCCGCCCCACCCCTCCCCCCCCCCCCCCCCCCCCCCCACCCCCCCCCCCCCCCCCCCCCGCCGAATAATGTTTGTTTTAAAAAGTCTGTTGTAAAGTCGTACTTTAGTCTTGTACATGTTCTAACTGGTTTGTTGTTTTACCTGTTTATAACTGGCTAGGCGGTTAGAGCGTTTACCTGTCGCGGCACATTTACCAGGTTCCTATATCGAAACCTGGAAGCGTGATGTTCCAGTCTACCCAGCTTTAAATGGGTACCTGGCTCTGCTCTTGAGTAAGAGAAATAAAAGGCACGAGGAAGTGAACTGGTCAGTACACATCATTTTAAAAAAGCTGGACCCAGTATGGTGAAGTCTCTAACACTTCTCCCCTACGGCAGGTCCTGATTTGTGACTAAATTTGCCATTGATTTTTTTTTTCTTCTTTTCACGTAGCTGCTGTTAAACTGTTTTCTGGAACTTGGATAGTACCTCATTGGTTCCCGCCTAAACAGTTGGTCATTAAGTTAATCAATCATTCTCTCCGTTATATTTTCACTCACAGAAACTCACCACCAAGAGCAGATAATTGTGCCCGTCCAGGCTAACGTGTCAGCCTCCTACCATTATTCCTTCACGGAGACTAATCATCACCCGTCATAAAAGTTTTTCGAACTTTCCTGTGAACTGCCACGACCGCGACTGTCACATGGAACATCCGTTTTGTGAAATGACACTACGCAAAATGGGGGGAGGCGACTTGGGGAATCCGTGGACATCGAGAATTTAATTCCTGACTTTGTTTCGGTGATTGTTTTCGATGCTCCCGCACGTGCAGTGTAAACAACCAGAAAAGCAGAGGCGAATTCAACGGTCGAGCAATCGGGCAATGCCCGCGGGCTCACAGAAGGGGCCCACTATCCCGTAGCCTTCATCTAGCTTAATCAATTGGATGGATAGTTACGGCCCAAAGAACCTCAATGCCGGGGGCACAATGACCCTTACTGTCCAGGCGCTTAGATAACTGTTATATTACATCACTTTTTTTTCCAAAGACTTTACCTGCCACACAAGCGAGTAAGACAGTGTTATTATTATTATTTCATTTTCCACCAAGAATGTTTGGATATAATCGAGAATGTGTTTATGTCATTTTTGTAATGATGATTGATGACACATTCAAAAATACAGATTAATTGTAGACGGATTGACCGCATGAGTGAGTGTCGGTATACAGAATTTATTTATTTTTTATTTATTTATTGTTTTGTTTATTTTATTTTAATTTTTCCCAGTTACAATATTGTTTGTTAAAAAAAAAAAAAAACTTTAAAAAAAAATAATTATGATTGCATACTGTAAATGAATGCTGTTATGTTAACTTTATAATGTTGCATGCTTTTAAATTAATGCTTAAAGTAACCAGTAGGAATGAAAGGATATAGTATGCAAGATAAATGAGAGTGGAAGGGCAGAATGTTAGACGGGCCTACGCACCCAATTCTTAACCCTTCGAAAATAAAGTTCGTTCGTTCGTTCGTTCGTTAACCCGCCCCTGGTCAACAGGCTCACAACGACGTCTACCATTTTTATTTTGGAGAACAAGCGCCACACTTTAGGACCAATCGCTGCCCGTAACATTTGTCAGAGGAGTTGTGACACAGGAGATTTTAGGATCTACTTTTTAACACTGAGTGTAGAATGTTAAGCGGGAGGTGTGGGGGTGATAAAGTTTACGCAGAAATGATTACGTTCCTATCTCATGCCGTTCACGAATATAATTTAGTAGCCAGCTCAAGAGTTTTCATTGGGAATGCGGAAAAAAGTACCTTAGATCTCGGGGACACCGCGATTTTACATATCTAGTCCGAAAGTTCCCTAGTTTAAACAAGTATTTTTTGCCCCGCAGTTGCTTAAAGATCTACCACATCTTTCACCAGGATCTAGCGGTAAATCAAGATCGATTTGTTGTCTCCCCAGGTCTATGCTGTTTAGAGAGTTGAAGATGATGATGATGATGACGACGTCGACTATGATGATGAGGATGATTATTATTATTATTCGATCGTCGGTAACGCAACACATGGTTAACTAGGCCATAGGATATCCCCACCCCGCCTAATGAATGGCACGATAAAATACAAATGACCTAGTTCTAACAATGGCCGGAGACTACGGAATGTCGCCGCTGACAAAGCAGATGTCTCCGGAAAAGCTTTCACCGCCATTAGATGTTTGTTCTTTCTGTTCTCCGCCAAGACTGCTCAACGATTGGCTTCATTGTTAAAGTACGTTCAATTTAAAAAAAAAAGGGTGGAACATTATTACAGAAGGGTAATGATAACTCTTCACCGTCATCGATTCAAACAATCTGGCTAGCACTATTAATATAGTCCCCGCCTTCTTCCATGACGTCCGTTTAAATTCGACCTAAGGGGCGGGACAGAGTACAGATTGACATATTATTTCCATGAAAGTCGCCAATACATGGATTTTGTTGTTTAAAGAAAAAATAAGCACACAACGAAAGCACATAACATTAGTTGTGTGTTGTGTTTCAACCTTGACTTAGACAATGCCGCAAGCGCTAACAAATTCTTTACCGTTGATCCGTTGATAAGTTATTTACAGACCAAACTTCTAAGAAAACTAAGGATTTAGCGTTATTGTAAAGCTTATAAAGTAAATCCACTTGCCTAATTCGCGTCATCAAAAATAAAAATATGTAGGCTACGGAGTGTGAACACTGGACAGCTTGCGTCAACAGTGTGTTTCTAAGCTTGTTTGTTTTAGGGAATAGTTGTTACAGTCATAGTGCAACGTTTTTTAATACATTATAACCGCGTTTCAAAGATCTGGATATGGTATGTACTGATAGGGGTATATGGAGAAGGGAGACGTTCTAGAGAAGGGACAAAATATTTGAAATAAAATATCCCTAATAATACGTAAACGCATACTAACAAAGGAAATCACATGTCCAGAGTAAATACATTATGCACACATTTCTATATATAACGTCTTATCACTTGTTGATGTGTATTTAGCGTTAACAACTAGATCTGTTTGATCAAAATATATTTTTATCAAAAGAAAGATCGTCTATAAATATTTTTGATTTAGAATGCTGTGAGGGATGCTCATTTGTTACGTTAGAGTTATTATTTAGAATTAGTTCTTTTGGGTATTTTTTTATGTTTTTGACCTCTTCGGTGAATGTATAAGTCTAGATATGACTAGGTTCGAAGACTTGTTAATGTATAGATATCTTGAGGCGTTTAGAAAAAAGATGTGAATGTGATATTTTCATAAACAAAATTAGTGCCATATGTGATGGATTTGTGGCTTTTGTGGTCTCAAGGCCTAACTATGTGTTTGACGTTCCAAAATATGGTACAAGGTTGATTCAATAGACCCGGAGTGTGAGTGGATGTATGTCACACAGGATAACAGTGGATGTGTCTGTGTTGGTGTCCAAACTTAAGAATTTAGAAGTGTGATACGCTTACGAATACGTCGCATGAGAATTACAAATACGTCACGCTTTAGTTGATTATTCTCGGATTCTATACATAGTCTCATACTGTTGAAGGCATCTTTCAGATCAGCACAGTGGGTACGTATTGATAACACCAACGTTACTGTTGATTATTTTTAACGACAATGGCGTAGGTCTTCTTAAAGTATGTGGCACCCAGGGCGGATCGTACCTTTGGCACCCACTTTAATAAAGGAATACACCTGCAGATGTATTTTTAACAGTATCACCATCGTAATACGATGCCCCCCCATCCCCCTATTGGCTGTCACCCGGGGCGAACCGGCCCCCTCGCACCCCCTTAATACGTCACTGTGTTTAATATATTATTTCATTCACTAACCTCCAGCTCCATTCAAAGCGTACGCCTAGAACAAATTCAAATCAAACATTACTGCCCTGCATGAACTGCTGAGAAATGTTCCATATCTTCTATCTCCCCTTCCATTCTCCGTGTGTTTGTGAGTGTCTCACTCTGATGCTCATGCTATGGAGATTCAAGAACCAGAACTACCGTGTAATGCTATCAGCTGATTGGTTGATATGATGAACAGTGGTAAGTGTTCCTCGAAGCCATACACATAAGTTGCCCACGTTGTTGGCATTAGGATTCCTAACTTAACCCTTAACCCTACCCCCTTATTATTGTGTCTCTGAATGGGTTTTTTTTTAATGACGTATCGAACACACGTCCCTCTAATGTTCATTTCAACCCACCTGATTATCTCAGTGTGTGAGCTATCCATGTCAGTTACTTTACCTAACTAGTTTTTCACTGGCAGTTGTCAAGTTCGTGTTATCGGTTCCACATTAAGGATCTTGTCTACCATTTTATACTTCTGTTCTACACAAGCACCGTTTAATGAAAGTGTGTAACTTATTCGTTATCGTGTGTGTTGTCCTTCATGTTTAATAGTTACACAGAAGTGCTGTCGTGACATTTGAGTTGATGGTTAGTATTTCCGTGTTAGGCTTAATTTTTTTCTTTTATATCCAAATATACTTGGTGCAGTTAACGTTACACTATACTTGTGTATTCTTATTTTGATTTGTTGTTATTGACTAACTAGGGTCACTCAGTTCACTGACCTTTGGCAGTCAACACAAGATGAAGAATGTGCACGTGTTCTGTAGCTGTTCAGTGGTGCTGTGTGTTTGTGATTGTGTTGGGGAGCCTGGTAGAATCTTTCTTCTTGTTATGAAGAATCCTGGGCAAGTGAGCAGCACATGCTGAACTGTCTCATATGGATGGGTACCAGTGGCGTATTCTCTATGTGTGCTGTGCGTGCTGCGCACACCTATGCCCGAAGGAAAATAAAAATTTAATGTATTATTCTATAAAATATTTCTCTTATAATGTTCTGCTTTCGGACCGCACGCATTAGGATAACGGATTTTCCCGCATAGAATCTACGGGTATATCTAGTTTCAGTTTCCCAGACGCGTTTTATAGTGCAGTTTTTTTGGTTGGTAGCAATCGCTCGAAGTTTCTCGGGTAATTCCGTCACAATGCGTGCTGCACCTTTCGGTTTTACGTTAGAAGACTGGTTTGTGTGGATCGGGGTCATGGCCAGATACGTCAATACAATACAAACATGCGTGCGGTGGTCTTGCAGCTCTCGAGTTGTAAAAATCGGCTGTGTCCGTCCAGTGTTTTTTGTGATTAATTTTTGTTAGTTGCCCGGAATGCAGATTATTATAGTGACAGAGAGTTTCAAGTTGTAAGTTAATTAGTATTTCGGAGATAATTGACATATACCCCTAATAACTATCGTTGCGTAATTGAATATAGTTGGTTTTTAAATTAAGAGGGGAAGAAGTTAAATAGTAGGCGTACATATTCATTTTAAGTAGCAGCACGCCTAGCTCGCATTACCAGGATACGCCACTGATGGGTACAGCAAGTGCAATTAGGCTCATGTGTGGGGTTTCATTTCTTTAAGTACTTGTTGTATCTGATGAGTTCTTTTTTAAGCTGGAAGATTGTGCTCTGTTTTAAGCTGGAAGATTGTGCTCTGCTTTTAAGCTGGAAGATTGTGCTCTGTTTTAAGCTGGAAGAGTGTGCTCTGTTTTAAGCTGGAAGATTGTGCTCTCTTTTAAGCTGGAAGATTGCGCTCTCTTTTAAGCTGGAAGATTGTGCTCTGTTTTAAGCTGGAAGAGTGTGCTCTGTTTTAAGCTGAAAGATTGTGCTCTCTTTTAAGCTGGAAGATTGTGCTCTCAAAACAAAATCCATGGTGATATCACGAGAAGAAAGAAGACATCAGATTAAGCTGGGAGAACAGGTCCTGGAGCAGGTCGACCACTTTAAATACCTCGGAGCTATTATAGACCGAAAGGGAGGCATCAAAGAAGAGTTGGCCACTCAAAAAGCAGCAGCTGGGAGACTTTTTCAGGCCATAAATCGAGGATTCCTCAGCAAGAGAAAGGTTGGTAAGAAAACTGTGGTAAAGTGGGATGTTATAAATATTTATAGGGGACTTAGTGTACTGACTGAGATCAGCTGTGAAGGTATCTATATTTAATAAGAGTAGTGTATTATAGAAAACCTTACTTACTGCCACATATGTATACCTCAGTCAGAATTATTCTGGAGTAGTGTGATGACTACGTTATATGTCTAGGGTATGTGTATGATGAAGTGTAAGTCATAACAACAACAGACAGATAAACAATTCAATTTATTCCACCACACTTGACAACACTGTGACACTCACATACATATAACACTCTAAGAGGATATCTTAAAGGAGTCACTGATAACTTTTCAAATAACAATATGTATTCATTGCTGTCATGAATGTATATGTGTCCTGATTCAAATACAAGGGGAACCAGGAATCACAATCAATTTTAATTACAAGGTATATGTACAGAATTTATTAATATGATTCCTGTAGTGACATATATTATCAATGGTATCCTATGTGTGTCAGTTGTGTAGAGTTAATATGAGGTAATACTGGTTTTGTTTTGTTCAAGCTCTGTTGGTATTTGTCATCATGACTTCAATAGTTTGTTTCTATTAGAACTAGTATTGGAGATGTTCTCAGTTCCTGGTATTAAAACAATTTACTTCCCCTCTTAAAATTATGTTACAATGTTATTTTAAGATGGGGGTACATAATGTTGAGCTCCATGGCCACACTCTCTTATCTTGCGTGATGACTGCAGTAAAAGACTCCTCTGCTCGTTAACTGTAATGAGTTCTGGAGCCACCCCACTGGTTGCTATATTGACCAAGGAGTATGCTGTCCACTTCTGGCTTCAGCAAAGCTCTGACCAGGTGCTGCTCAATAACTTTAAGACCACGGTCCCTGAAACAAGAAGGTTGTACCTTCTACGTCAGAACTAATTTACACTCTAGTTCTACACTGAGCACAATACATCACAAACATTGAGTTCAGAGCGTTAGGCCAACTGTCAGCTTCATCTGAAATACTTTATACCAGTATTTCCCTCCCTAATGGTTACTACGCCTCTGCAATTCCAGCATTATTTCTTTCTAGTTAATAATCTAGGTGTCAGTGTACTGTTTGGCCATTCCATGCAGTTTTACTTTCCTCCGACACCTTCTGTTCAGGCTGGAGCCTATAGGCTTTACATCATGTTCGCTACTGAACCACACATATATACAGACATAAATTATCAATTTACATTCAATTTTCATTAAAAGATATTGAATATTTCAAGCTTACCACAATTCATGGAAATAATAATAAACAGTTTCGTTGACTGGCAATGAATATAGCACAACTCCGATCTGCCGATGTCCCAGGCTTTATTTTATAAAAAATATACACTGGTGCTCAACGTACTGCTTTTTAGTAGGTTTATTACAAGATGTGGCAATGAACAGACGCTCTGAATGGTGTATATTCGCAGCTCTAACCAATGAAACCATGTCTACACATCTTTTCAAAAAAGTACTCCTTTTTCACGTTTCCCCTGACAACACAAGATAGTATTTATAGTCCGACCAATCGTGTTTAGTCTTTCATTTGTTGCGCTCCAATCACATAGGAGTTTACATGGTAGGCTATTTCCGTAACGTAATGTTTTTTCAAACACGTTATAAAAAAATTTTATGAACAGAAATGATTTCATGCTGTCAGGCACCCCCACTATTTTATTTTGGCCATAACTTGGTAATTCCTAGACTATTTGCGTAACGTTTTACATATTCTTTGTCAGCAAACCCTAAGGAACCCAAATATATATATTTAATAGAGCTAATATGCTGCGTTCAAAATATGCAATTTCTTCTACCTCCTGTTTCGAAGATGTGCTGTCTGGGTACTGTAATGTTTTCAAACGTAAACCCATCTATTGTCATCTTTCCTAATAAGCGTTTTTCAGGATTTTAAAACCTAACTCTGGGAAGGGTAGTGAATTTTATCACTGTCGATTTGAAATAAAGTTAGTGCATGTGGCCTTACACGCGTGATGGCAGCAATTGTGTATCGCGCGACGCGTGTTTAGTGTTGCACGTGTTCGGCTTTCTGCCTCTCCCTTCTCTCTATCCTTTAGTCCATCTGTCTTTAGTTACGCCGTGTATGGAATGAATGAAATATTAAATCTAGGTCATTGATCAGCTTGCGTGATACAGTACACGTTTCATTGAAGAAAGCGGGTAATAATACAGTAGGCTTTTACTATCAACGTGAAAGCGTTACAATTTGCAGACGAAGTAGAAAACAAGGGGGATTTCGAGTACAGGCATTATGACAGCACTGTTCTTTACCATTCTTCTTTCTTTTTATTAAATTTATTTGTTAGGCTTTGCATTTACGTTTTAATTTATATATGGGGATTAGAATAATTCACGACATCTCCCCTCTTAAAACAGACATTATATGTCAGTCCTTTATTCTATATACACATAGAGAAATTTATTATTATTTCTGGGGTTTACGGTGATTCTCATCACACGGATGGCGGCTTAAAAAATCCGCTCCCAAATTTGTTTTTCCAGATATATACTCAATGCTAAAATTATAGGGAGCCAAAAGCAAGGACCATCGGAGTAACCTAGAGTTCTCATGCCTAGCCTGGGCTAGAAACGTTAAAGGTTTGTGGTCCGTTTGCAACTTAAATGCCTTCCCATACAGATAAATATTGAATTTCTTTATTGCCCATATTACTGCAAGACATTCTTTTTCGCTAGTTGAGTAGTTGATTTCAGCTTTATTCAACTTTCTGCTAGCATATGCCACTGGGCTTAATTCCCCATCCAATGCATCTGATTTCTGTAGTAGAGTTGCACCTAACCCAATATTACTGGCATCCGTTCTTACAATGAATTCTTGACTTAAGTCAGGTAATTTCAAAATAGGTTTACTTGTGAGCTTTTCCTTCAATTCTTGGTAAGCCATTTCACAATGTGGTGTCCATGTAATGCGATCTGGATGTCCTTTACGTGTCAAATCAGTTAACGGTGCACATATGGAATTAAAGTTTTTGATATACTTCTGGTAGAAACCACATAATGAGACAAAGGATCTCACGTCCTTCTTGGTTTGTGGTCTCGGGGCTTTCTTTAGTTTCTCTAAATTCTTTGGGTCAGGGGTCATGTTTCCCTGATAAACTGTGTGTCCCAAAAATTCCAATTCTTTACATCCAACGCAACATTTGGTTGGTCGGGCTGTTAAATTTGCTTCCCTAAGTCGATCAAACAGCATCTTCAGAGAGTCAATGTGTTCCTCAAATGTTTCTGTTGCTATAAGGATATCATCCATGAAATTTGTTATACATGGATTCTTCAGAGGGTCCAATAATTTTCTCATCATTCTAGAGAAGACACTAGGCGCATTCTTCAATCCAAATGGCAATCTATTAAACTCATAGTGTCCTTCTGAGGTACTAAAAGCTAGGTATGGTCTAACCTCAGGCTTTACTGTAATCTGATAGTATCCTTTACTCAGATCCACTTTTGAGAAATATTTAGCTTTATTTAGTCTGGCAAACAGCTGATTTGTATCCGGCAATGGATCCACCTGTCCTTCTGTAATAGCATTCAGTCTCCTGTAATCTATACAGAGTCTATGTTCTCCAGAGGGCTTCCTTAAGAGTACAACACCGGAACTATATGAGGATTCACTGTGTGAAATAATTCCTTCTTTCAACAGATAGTCTATCTCTTCCTTCAAAGCTTTCTCCTTAGCAAACGGAATCGAATATGGTTTCATACAGACAGGTGTGGGGTCTATCAGTTTCATATCATATTCCAATAGGTTTGTATGCCCTGGTCGGTCTGTTAACACCTCTGCATGATTATTTAGAACCTGTTGCACTCTCTCTTTCTGAATTTTTGTTAAATGTGTACTGATTTTCACCTGTGCTGCTGTCTCACAGGGGTGTAATGGATATTCAAATGATGAAAGTGGTTCCTTTTTCATCTCCATGGCGATGGACAAGGTCAACAAGTGTGTCTCTTCCTGATGTTCTCTTTCCAAATATTTCTCAGGAGATTCACATGATAGATTTTTTCTTTCCCCTTCTTATCTATCTTATAATTTGTTCTAGACACCTTCTCTAAAACTGTATATGGACCTTGCCATCCAATCTGTAACTTATTCTGACTCCCGGGGAGAAGAAGCAGTACCTTCTCTCCCACAGCCAAATCTCTGTCTTTCGCCTTCCTGTTATAATAAGCAGCATGTTTCTTCCTGGCTTGTTTCAAATTTTCATTGGCAAGTTTCCAGCCAGTTTTTAAACGAGTGGTCAGCTCATTCACATATTGGTATGAAGATGTAATGTTTTCCTCTGCCTTTTCATCAGTCCACGTTCTTAACAAAGCTTCGAGTGGACCTTTTATTGGCCTTCCAAACAATAATGTTGCCGGGGCCATACCGGTTGAACTATGGGGTACCTCCCGATAAGCAAAGAGGGCGGCGTGCAGGTACTGGTCCCATGTATCTGGTTTTTCGTGTGCCAACTTTCTCAGGATCGACATCAACGTGCCGTTAAATCTTTCCACTTGGCCATTCCCTTGGGGATGGTACACACTACAATGGAAGTGTTTGGCCTGGAAGATCCTGAAAACTTCTTCAGTTAGTTTCCCCTTGAACTGAGAGCCATTATCAGTCAAGATTTGATTGGGAAAGCCTAACCTTGTGAAAATTGTGAGCAATGCCTCTGCCACATGTTTAGAATCAATCGATGACAGGGCTACTGCCTCTCCCCACATAGAACAAGTGTCCACCAGAGTCAGAATGTAGCTGTTCCTTCTCTTGGTTCGGGTGAGAGGTCCCACAAGATCCACGGCAACTCTCTTGTAGTGGTGTTTGATGGTATTGTATGATGTTGATATTACTAAATGTAATTGTATGAGGCCAGCTGTGAAGGCTCCTGAGATAAAATGTAGTTGAGAATTGTCAGAAGGCCTTTCTTGCTACCACTACGACCTCACACTTAATTTTTTTTAATGAATGTGGCTACGTAAAGTGTCTAGGGTTATGATATGTAGTGTGGTGTAATAGGTTATAGATATACCCACAGATATTTAACAAGACTAATAATATAATAAATGTTAAAATACACTGAACTAACTCACGTGTGTAACATTTTTTGATAGAATTATATTACATTTATTTTGTTCTGGATCAATTTTTTAGGTTGACCAGAACTTAAAAGGATTTAGAGATCATGAAAGAAATGCATGGAATATTATATCATAAATGCAATAGTGTACATATATATGTACTATACCAGTTAGTTTTATTAAAATGTTCTAGTAGTCATCTACTTGGGAGGATAGTTAATGTTTGTGCTGTTGGGGTGGCCTCATCACACCTGTCTATATTGACTACACAGTGTCCAGAAAATGGTGGGAATTTTTATGGGGGTATTAGTAACTAAACGGTGTTGGTGAATGTCCAGCAGACCAGAGGCTCACTCATCTTGTAGTTGTAGCTCTGGTGCTGAAATCTTGTGGTCCCACCTCTCCGTGCTGGCGGGCAATAATGGTGGTCTCTGTCACAAGTACTGCACAGATACACTCGAGTAAAGTCACCAACTGAATAGACACTGCTTGGTTGACAACAGAAACTCACAGCTCTGCAATCAAAGTATGGGCCATGTGTCAAAATCTATTCTCTACCCACGTCTGGACACAACACTGACACAACAACCACATCATACAGACAGGTCAGATCTCTCTGACCAAACAGCACATTTACCATGGTGGTTTTACATCAGATAGATCCTCCCAGACCATAGATTCTGAAAAATATTTATTAGTTTTCTGCCCTAAAAGAGGATAGGTAATATGTTTCATTATTCTCAACACTTGATCTGTCTTGCATAATCCTTGCTGGAGTTTATGTACATTGTTGGTCCCTAGACCCTGACTAGGGCGGGGGGTCTAGAGCAAATCCCTACTTGTTTGTAAGGCTAGATTTCGATATGGCAGTATCAAATCACTCGAACATGAAACAATATTCAAAATATATATAAGGAAATAATTTCAATCTTACCAGTTTATGAATAAATAACACAGAATTGCTAGCAAAACTCAGCTGAGCTGCTGGCTATAGTATGGCGTCCCTAAATTTCTTTCACTTTCTTTCATATGGAAATCACCACACTTTAAAATCTGTGTCTATCACTGAACAACTATTGAAGAATGGCCCCACTTTCGCGTCTGAGCGCTAATGATATGATTGTCTGTGGCCAATCACTGCCTAGGTTTATTTTAAATTCAAATTTCCTACACTAAAGTCATTTCAGTCATGCTTCAGTCAAGTATGGATGGTTATCTGTTAGTCTGTCCGTCTCTACTTGTGTTTCAACAAAAATGTACTTGATTTTTGAACCAACCTTTCTCTCCCCTCCAAAATTTTGTCGTTAAAAGTTATATTTAGACACAGCTACCACCAATGCCCCTCTCTTCCATACTACGTAGATTTGAACACCTGCGTCTCAAGGTCGTGTTTTTTTGTGCAATTAGCGACACTTTTAGATTCAATACAGTCTGTCGATGATGTGAACAACACTGTCTTTTGTCATTATCTTCAATATTATCTATCCGTCTGTAAAATTAAGACCATATTAGTTCACTGCTCAGAATGGGCCATCCGGCCAGCTAATTTTTATATTCCTAACATTAATATTAAGAAAAAAAGTACTTTTTAAATTTTGTAATATTTCGAACATCTGCGTTTAGCCGCTGAATTCAAATCAAGGGCTTGGTATTGCAAAAGCGTCCAATAAATGACTGTGGCGTAACATATCTATGGTCCCTTCTGTCGAGTTGCTTACTTTTTATGTCAACTTGGGAAACGTGACTTTTCTCCGTCCCCCCCCCCCCCAATTGCGTCTCCTTAGCCTTTCTAGTCTCACGCAATCTTTCCAGTCATATTTTTTTCCTTTTTGATCCGCCGTTCCCCTCCTGTCTAGCAAGTCAATTATTATGGAGGATGATGACCCGCGGTCTAGGCGATCATGTACTATTCGCAGCCTACGCATTATGTTTTTATCCTTAAATGTTATCTTTGGAGGTATTTTACCGTTGTATCTCTGTCAATTTCACTACACATCTCCCCACTTGAAAACATGCCTATGGCAAGTTTCAAAACCAGCGATACACATAGGTAAAATTACTCCTCACGTCTGCCACTACTCTAATTTTGATCACAGGGGTGCCGACTGAGGAAATCTGCACCGACATTCAATTTGCCTGGGATATATTGGATACTAAACTGATAAGGTTGAAGCAACAAAGACCACCTCAGCAATCTTGCGTTTTCATGCTTAGCCTGAGACAAGAACACGAGAGGCTGATGGTCCGTCTCCACCACAAAAGTCCTACCATACAGATAGATTTGAAACTTCTTTATTGCCCAGATTAATGCTAAACATTCTTTTTCGCTTGTGGAGTATCCTTGTTCCGCCTTATTCAATTTGCGGCTTGCATAAGCGACTGGTTTAAGTTCCCCATCAGGTGAAGCTGATCTTTGCAACAAAGCCCCTCCGAGTCCTACATTACTTGCATCGGTTCTTAAGACAAAGTCCTGTGTCAAATCAGGCAGTTTGAGAATAGGCTTGCTAGTGAGTTTTTCCTTTAACTCTTGGAACGCTAGTTCACATTGTGCAGTCCAAATAATTTTATCTGGAAGTCCCTTGCGAGTCAAATCAGTCAGAGGAGCACATATAGCGTTAAAATTTTTGATGTATTTCTGATAAAATCCGCATAACGACACGAATGATCGCACGTCTTTTTTTGTTTGTGGCCTAGGTGCTCTCTGCAGTTTTTCCAAGTTCTTAGGATCAGGGGTCATATTACCCTGATATACAGTGTGTCCCAAGAATTCCAACTCTTTGCATCCAATACAACATTTTGTTGGCCTAGCAGTTAAGTTCGCCTCCCGAAGTCTATCAAACAACATCTCCAGAGCTTCAATGTGTTCTTCAAATGTCTCGGTGGCGACGAGAATATCATCCATGAAATTTGTGATACATGGGTTATTCAGGGGATCCAACAATTTGCGCATCATCCTTGAAAACACACTCGGAGCATTTTTCAGTCCGAATGGTAGCATATTGAATTCATAATGTCCATCCGAAGTGCTAAAAGCCAAATAAGGTCTCACTTCAGGCTTCACTGGGATCTGGTAATAGCCTTTACTAAGATCCACCTTTGAAAAGTATTTTGCCTTGTTCAGTCTGGCAAATAACTGTTTTGTGTCTGGTAATGGATCCACTTGTCCTTCTGTGACAGCATTCAGTTTCCTGTAATCTATGCACAGTCTGTGTTCCCCAGACGGTTTTCTCAACAAAACGACACTAGAACTAAAAGATGATTCACTGTGCGAAATAATCCCCTCCTTCAACAAATACTCTATTTCTTCCTTCAATGCCTTCTCCTTCGCGAACGGAATAGAATAGGCTCTCATACAGATTGGGTTTGAGTCTACCAGTTTCATGTCATACTGTAGCAAATTTGTATGGCCTGGTTTATCTGTTAATACATCTGTATGTTCCTCCAGAACCTTTTGAACTCTCTCCCTCTGGTTTTTAGTCAGGTGCTTACTGACTTTTACCTGTGCTGCTGTTTCACAAGGATGTAATGGGTATTCATGTGAGGTGAGTGGTTCTTTTTGCATCTGGGTTGCAATAGCTAAGGTCAATAAGGGGGTGCTTTCCTGGAGTGGTCTGTCCAGATACTTCTTTAACAGGTTTACATGATAAACTTTTTCCTTCCCCTTTTTGTCAATTTTATAGTTTGTTCTAGACACCTTCTCTAGAACCGTATATGGACCTTGCCAACCAATTTGTAATTTATTCTGGCTTCCGGGTAGTAGAAGCAGCACCTTCTCTCCGACTGCCAGTTCCCTGTCCTTTGCCTTCCTATTAAAATATGCTGCATGTTTCTTCCTGGCTTGTTTCAAATTATCATTTGCCAGTTTCCATCCAGCTTTCAAACGAGTGGTCAGTTCGTTCACATATTGATACGATGAGGTAACAGTCTCTTCCGCCTTCTCATCTGTCCAGGTCCTTAATAAAGTTACATCTGGATCTTTAATTTATCATACGTATTTTTCATGGAACCCGTCTGGTCCCGTCCCTTAGAAGCTTTATAATGAGGACTTTTCTTCCTAGAATCATCACTCACAAATCGACCACTACCAATTTTTTTCTGGGGTTTGTCTCCCCACTTTAGATTGCTTATGAGAGATCTTCGCTCTCTTGTCTGTTCTTCCAGTTTATATAAGTCTGACCGAGGGATTGTCATCTTATCCTGGGTAAAATTTCTTCTTTGTACTCTTCGCATAGTGGCCATGTTAATCCATTCAAGTGAAGACTGGGTGTGAAAAGGGGGCTCCCATTCCACTTTGTCTACCCGAGTATAATTAGTTTTCCTTTCAGGCCTAAAGTTGCCCCGTGGCGTTTCTAGGTCCTGCACATATTTTCCCTTTGTGGGTGTTCCCTCATGAAATACGCCACATGCTTCTACAAAGTTTTCAACATCGACATTTACGTCGGGCCAATAGTATTTTCGAGCAATCTTTTGGCAGATGGTACCGACTTTCTCATGGTCACCATCTTTTCCAACATGTAAGTTCCTTATTAAGTTTGCCCTATATATCTTGGGAAGAACTAACTGTCCGTGACCAGTGGATCTAGTTCCTGTCTTCCTGTATAATAGTTTGTTCTTCATGAAATATTCCCCCTTGCTCGGAGGTGTGTGGCATTTGGGCAATTTTTTTAAAACAGGGCTTGAGTGTCCTATCCTCAGCCTGCGCCTTCCTCATCTCCTCTGGATGAGCATTTATAGGTTCACCTTCTTCCTCCTTCTTCTGTGACCTGGTCTGCACTGTCGCCATGATCACAGGTTTCTCGGGATTCCCCAAGAAGACGTATCTACACCCCAATATCAGAGGGTAGATTGGTTCATCTATCACTGCTGCTCTGATTTCTCCTTCCACATAGCGAGTTTTCACCGTTATCCTTGCGATGGGAAGTGTCATGAGTGGTATGTCCTTAGTCGCCCCTTGTATTTCCACTGTTTCTGTGGTATACTGACTTGGGTCCACTAGGCTAGACTTCACAACTGAATCATAATCCAAACCTGTATCATAAAGGCACCTTATGGTGACCCCATTACAAATAACATCCTCACAAACTGGGGGGTGATAAGGTTCCTGTTGTCCCTTAGGATTAACCTTTAATCTTTGCGTCCCCGACTTCATTGCAGCAATGTTTGAAGGTTTCCTTCTACAAAATTCGGTGTTATGGTTATCCTTCTTGCACCATTTACACCATCTTTTTCCTTGGTTCAACGGTTTTCTTTCATTGAACTTTTGGTCATTGAACTGTGAGTTTCTGTCGCGATAGTCATTTCTTGGCCGCTCAAAGTTTGTCCTACCTTTATTTCCCTGCTCTCTATTATCAAATTTATTAAATTGCTGTGGAGCTTTAAAATTGTCTATGTGCTTCTTTTTAGCACCACTTACCTCTGCCTGGGCTGCCTGATACCTCTCAGCAACATTTAAAATTTCCCCCAACTTCTCTGCACCTTGTTCCATGAGAAATTTTCTCATGTCTGGAGCCATGGACTCTCTCAATTGCTCAATCATGATCATTTCTTTAAGATCTTGGGTCTTCCCCAGAGCCGTCCATTTCTCCAAATAGGTTTCTAGTCTAGCAGAGAATTGGTGGTATGTCTCCCCAGACAACAGTTTGGCATTTCTAAATTTCTTACGATAAAATTCACCATTCTTCTCGTACCTTAATAACAAAGCCTGCTTTAACATGTCATAATTGTCTTGGTCTTCCCTGTTCATTTTGGCAAATACTTCATAAGAAGTACCTCTCAATCCTTGTGATAGCTTTAAGCTCCACCTCTCTCTCTCTAACCCATATGTAGTAGCTAATAACTCAAAACGTCCTAGGTACCCCTCTATGTCATCGTCTTTTTCAACAAAATGGTCTAAATGAAACCCCATAGCGGAGTTTGAGGCTCCCATACTGGGCGTAGCATCTGAGGCAAAAGGGCTGGCACCATTTTCAGGAGCCGGGCCTTGTAATTCCAGCTCCCTTAGTCGTAATTCGTGCTCCCTCTGCAACCTTCTATCTTCTGCCTCCCTTTCGGCAGTCAACCTTTTTTCTTCTGCCTCCCTTTCGGCAGTCAACCTTTTTTCTTCTGCCTCCCTTTGCTGTCGTTTTTCTTCTGCCTCCCTTTGCTGTCGTTTTTCTTCTGCCTCCCTTTGCTGTCGTTTTTCTTCTGCCTCAATCTGCAGCCTCTTTGTCTCAGCCTCAATTTGTAACCTCTTTTCTTCAGCTAACCTTTCAGCCTCTAATTTTCTTTCAGCCTCTTTTTCTAATCTCCTTTCTTCCCGTTCAATATATTTATCACATTCAGCCGTTACGTATTGAATTAAAATTTGACCATCCATTCCCATCTCCTTCGCGGTGAGCACAGCAGCTGATCTAAATTTTGCCAGCTCCGCCATACTTTTTAGACAATATAATAATATACAAGATAAATCTCTAACCAGTAAATACACTAAGTACTTCTAATTACTATATGACTATAGTCTAACTAATTCTAACTAACCAGTTAACTAATTAATTATTTCTGGCTGTGAAGATTCACCAACTTTTATCTGCAGGGACACTTTTAATGTTAAAGGGAATTTTACAATTTATTTCCCTACTTTTATTTCTCCCACCAGGAGATCCTAATATTACTGTTGGGCTAATTATCCCCGGACAAGACCCCAATATATGTAGTGGTGTTTGATGGTATTGTATGATGTTGATATTACTAAATGTAATTGTATGAGGCCAGCTGTGAAGGCTCCTGAGATAAAATGTAGTTGAGAATTGTCAGAAGGCCTTTCTTGCTACCACTACGACCTCACACTTAATTTTTTTTTTTTTAATGAATGTGGCTACGTAAAGTGTCTAGGGTTATGATATGTAGTGTGGTGTAATAGGTTATAGATATACCCACAGATATTTAACAAGACTAATAATATAATAAATGTTAAAATACACTGAACTAACTCACGTGTGTAAAATTTTTTGATAGAATTATATTACATTTATTTTGTTCTGGATCAATTTTTTAGGTTGACCAGAACTTAAAAGGATTTAGAGATCATGAAAGAAATGCATGGAATATTATATCATAAATGCAATAGTGTACATATATATGTACTATACCAGTTAGTTTTATTAAAATGTTCTAGTAGTCATCTACTTGGGAGGATAGTTAATGTTTGTGCTGTTGGGGTGGCCTCATCACACCTGTCTATATTGACTACACAGTGTCCAGAAAATGGTGGGAATTTTTATGGGGGTATTAGTAACTAAAGCGTTGGTGAATGTCCAGCAGACCAGAGGCTCACTCATCTTGTAGTTGTAGCTCTGGTGCTGAAATCAGGTGGTCCCACCTCTCCGTGCTGGCGGGCAATAATGGTGGTCTCTGTCACAAGTACTGCACAGATACACTCGAGTAAAGTCACCAACTGAATAGACACTGCTTTGTTGACAACAGAAACTCACAGCTCTGCAATCAAAGTATGGGCCATGTGTCAAAATCTATTCTCTACCCACGTCTGGACACAACACTGACACAACAACCACATCATACAGACAGGTCAGATCTCTCTGACCAAACAGCACATTTACCATGGTGGTTTTACATCAGATAGATCCTCCCAGACCATAGATTCTGAAAAATATTTATTAGTTTTCTGCCCTAAAAGAGGATAGGTAATATGTTTCATTATTCTCAACACTTGATCTGTCTTGCATAATCCTTGCTGGAGTTTATGTACATTGTTGGTCCCTAGACCCTGACTAGGGCGGGGGGTCTAGAGCAAATCCCTACTTGTTTGTAAGGCTAGATTTCGATATGGCAGTATCAAATCACTCGAACATGAAACAATATTCAAAATATATAAGGAAATAATTTCAATCTTACCAGATTATGAATAAATAACACAGAATTGCTAGCAAAACTCAGCTGAGCTGCTGGCTATAGTATGGCGTCCCTAAATTTCTTTCACTTTCTTTCATATGGAAATCACCACACTTTAAAATCTGTGTCTATCACTGAACAACTATTGAAGAATGGCCCCACTTTCGCGTCTGAGCGCTAATGATATGATTGTCTGTGGCCAATCACTGCCTAGGTTTATTTTAAATTCAAATTTCCTACACTAAAGTCATTTCAGTCATGCTTCAGTCAAGTATGGATGGTTATCTGTTAGTCTGTCCGTCTCTACTTGTGTTTCAACAAAAATGTACTTGATTTTTGAACCAACCTTTCTCTCCCCTCCAAAATTTTGTCGTTAAAAGTTATATTTAGACACAGCTACCACCAATGTCCCTCTCTTCCATACTACGTAGATTTGAACACCTGCGTCTCAAGGTCGTGTTTTTTTTGTGCAATTAGCGACACTTTTAGATTCAATACAGTCTGTCGATGATGTGAACAACACTGTCTTTTGTCATTATCTTCAATATTATCTATCCGTCTGTAAAATTAAGACCATATTAGTTCACTGCTCAGAATGGGCCATCCGGCCAGCTAATTTTTATATTCCTAACATTAATATTAAGAAAAAAAGTACTTTTTAAATTTTGTAATATTTCGAACATCTGCGTTTAGCCGCTGAATTCAAATCAAGGGCTTGGTATTGCAAAAGCGTCCAATAAATGACTGTGGCGTATTATATCTATGGTCCCTTCTGTCGTGTTTTTATCCTTAAATGTTATCTTTGGATGTATTTTACCGTTGTATCTCTGTCAATTTCACTACATCTCTCAAAGGGTGTTCCCACTATGGGCATTTCCCCCAGAGTTGCTGGTGCAGTCCAATGTTTAGGTGCTACTCGTTGGCAATCTGGACAGGATTTTACATATCGTTTGATATCTTCAGTTATTCCTGGCCAGAAATAATGACAAGCTATTCGCTGTCCTGTTGCGCTGATTCCCATATGACCACTGAAGGGAATCGCATGCCCTAGTTCCAACACTTTAGTCCTATATGAAGTGGGAAGGACCAGCTGTCCGTGACCATTGGATTCAGATCCAGCCTTCCTATATATCAGTTTGTTCTTCATATAAAACTCTCCCTTGCCTGGAGGTGTATGAGATTTGGGCAACTTCTTAAAACATGGCTTGAGTGTTTTGTCCTCAGCCTGTGCCTTCCTCATCTCATCTGGGTGAGTATTTATTGGATTATCCTCCTCCTTTTTAGACTGTGATCTGGTCTGCACTGTTGTCAATATCACAGGTCTCTTGGGATTCCCCAAGAAGACATATCTACACCCCAATATCAGAGGGTAGATTGGCTCATTTATCACTGCTGCTTTTATGATTCCTTCCACATATCGCGTTTTCACTTTTATTCGGGCGACGGGAAGTGTCATGGTAGCTACATCCTTGGTTGCAGTTTGAATCTCCACTGTTTCTGTGGTGTATTGATCGGCCTGCACCAGGTGAGAACTCACAACGGAATCGTAATCTAAACCGGTATCATATAAACACCTTATAGTGACACCATTACAGATGACATCTTCACACACTGGGGGGTGGTATGGTTCCTGTAGTTCTTCAGGTTTGACCTTCTTTTCCTGTTTCCCCGATGTCATAGCAGCACAATGAGGAGGTTTCCTTCTACAATTCTCAGTGTCATGATTGTTCATCTTACAATTCTTACACCACCTTTTTCCTTGGTTGAAAGATTTTCTTTCATCATATTTCCTTTCATCGAATTGAGGGGTTTTATTTTTATTTTCATACCGTGGCCTATCAAACTGGTGCTTACCTTTGTTTTGATCCCTAGGATCAAATTTATTAAAGTTCTGTGGTGCCCTAAAGTTATCCACTTGTTTCTTTTTATTACCTGTTACCTCTGCTTGAGCTGCTTGATACCTTTCAGCAACATTTAGTAACTCACCCAGCCTCTCTGCACCTTGTTCCATGAGAAACTTTCTCAGGTCTGGAGCCATGGACTCTCTTAATTGCTCTATAAGGACCATTTCCTTAAGATCTTGGGTTTTCCCCAGAGAAGTCCATTTCTCCAAGTATGTCTCTAACCGTGCAGAGAACTGGTGATAGGTTTCACCTGACAGTAGTTTAGCATTCCTAAATTTTTTCCTATAAAATTCTGCATTCTTTTCATATCTTAACAAAAGAGCCTGCTTTAGCATGTCATAATTTTCCTGATCACTTCTGCTCATTTTTGCAAAAACTTCATAAGCTGCCCCACGAAGTCCTTGAGATAACTTTAAGCTCCACCTTTCTCTCTCTAACCCATATGTGGTAGCTAATAGTTCATACCTATTTAGATAGCTCTCTATATCATCGTCTTTCTCAACAAAATGATCTAAATGAAAATTCATAGCTGAGGTTGAGGCTCCCTGGCTAGCAGTGGCATCAGAGGCAAAGGGACTGGCACCATTTTCAGGAGCATGGCCCTGAAACTCAAACTCCCTTAGTCGTAACTCATGTTCCCTTTGTAATCTTTTATCTTCTGCTTCCCTTTCTGCAGCTAATCGCTTGTCTTCCCTTTCTGCAGCTAATCTTTTGTCTTCTCTTTCTGCTTCCAATTTCTTAGCCTCAGCCTCAATCTGCAACCTCTTAATCTCTTTTTCAGCTTCTATTCTCTTATCTTCGGCCAATCTTTCAGATTCTAATTTTCTTTCGGCCTCTTTTTCTAATCTTCTTTCTTCCCGTTCAATATATTTGTCACATTCAGCAGTGACATAAGAAATCATAATTTGCCCGTCCATTCCTAACTCTTTCGCAGTCTGTACAGCAGCAGATCAAAATTTTGCCAGGTCGGCCATTGTCTAACAGATAAATGTCTAAACAATTTTATCTATGACTAATTACTTAAGACAACACAGGCACTGTGAGCTCAACCTTATTTATTTTCACCCAAGGATACCTTTTAATTCTTATTATTCCCTGAAGTGAGTTACCCCCAATATTTGTAATAGGGAAAGATTCAAAATCCCGAGGGCGAGACCCCAATATATGTGGTAAAGTGGGATGTTATAAATATTTATAGGGGACTTAGTGTACTGACTGAGATCAGCTGTGAAGGTATCTATATTTAATAAGAGTAGTGTATTATAGAAAACCTTACTTACTGCCACATATGTATACCTCAGTCAGAATTATTCTGGAGTAGTGTGATGACTACGTTATATGTCTAGGGTATGTGTATGATGAAGTGTAAGTCATAACAACAACAGACAGATAAACAATTCAATTTATTCCACCACACTTGACAACACTGTGACACTCACATACATATAACACTCTAAGAGGATATCTTAAAGGAGTCACTGATAACTTTTCAAATAACAATATGTATTCATTGCTGTCATGAATGTATATGTGTCCTGATTCAAATACAAGGGGAACCAGGAATCACAATCAATTTTAATTACAAGGTATATGTACAGAATTTATTAATATGATTCATGTAGTGACATATATTATCAATGGTATCCTATGTGTGTCAGTTGTGTAGTGTTAATATGAGGTAATACTGGTTTTGTTTTGTTCAAGCTCTGTTGGTATTTGTCATCATGACTTCAATAGTTTGTTTCTATTAGAACTAGTATTGGAGATGTTCTCAGTTCCTGGTATTAAAACAATTTACTTCCCCTCTTAAGTTTATGTTACAATGTTATTTTAAGATGGGGGTACATAATGTTGAGCTCCATGGCCACACTCTCTTATCTTGCGTGATGACTGCAGTAAAAGACTCCTCTGCTCGTTAACTGTAATGAGTTCTGGAGCCACCCCACTGGTTGCTATACTGACCAAGGAGTATGCTGTCCACTTCTGGCTTCAGCAAAGCTCTGACCAGGTGCTGCTCAATAACTTTAAGACCACGGTCCCTGAAACAAGAAGGTTGTACCTTCTACGTCAGAACTAATTTACACTCTAGTTCTACACTGAGCACAATACATAACAAACATTGAGTTCAGAGCGTTAGGCCAACTGTCAGCTTCATCTGAAATACTTTATACCAGTATTTCCCTCCCTAATGGTTACTACGCCTCTGCAATTCCAGCATTATTTCTTTCTAGTTAATAATCTAGGTGTCAGTGTACTGTTTGGCCATTCCATGCAGTTTTACTTTCCTCCGACACCTTCTGTTCAGGCTGGAGCCTATAGGCTTTACATCATGTTCGCTACTGAACCACACATATATACAGACATAAATTATCAATTTACATTCAATTTTCATTAAAAGATATTGAATATTTCAAGCTTACCACAATTCATGGAAATAATAATAAACAGTTTCGTTGACTGGCAATGAATATAGCACAACTCCGATCTGCCGATGTCCCAAGCTTTATTTTATAAAAAATATACACTGGTGCTCAACGTACTGCTTTTTAGTAGGTTTATTACAAGATGTGGCAATGAACAGACGCTCTGAATGGTGTATATTCGCAGCTCTAACCAATGAAACCATGTCTACACATCTTTTAAAAAAAGTACTCCTTTTTCACGTTTCCCCTGACAACACAAGATAGTATTTATAGTCCGACCAATCGTGTTTAGTCTTTCATTTGTTGCGCTCCAATCACATAGGAGTTTACATGGTAGGCTATTTCCGTAACGTAATGTTTTTTCAAACACGTTATAAAAAAAATTTTATGAACAGAAATGATTTCATGCTGTCAGGCACCCCCACTATTTTATTTTGGCCATAACTTGGTAATTCCTAGACTATTTGCGTAACGTTTTACATATTCTTTGTCAGCAAACCCTAAGGAACCCAAATATATATATTTAATAGAGCTAATATGCTGCGTTCAAAATATGCAATTTCTTCTACCTCCTGTTTCGAAGATGTGCTGTCTGGGTACTGTAATGTTTTCAAACGTAAACCCATCTATTGTCATCTTTCCTAATAAGCGTTTTTCAGGATTTTAAAACCTAACTGTGGGAAGGGTAGTGAATTTTATCACTGTCGATTTGAAATAAAGTTAGTGCATGTGGCCTTACACGCGTGATGGAAGCAATTGTGTATCGCGCGACGCGTGTTTAGTGTTGCACGTGTTCGGCTTTCTGCCTCTCCCTTCTCTCTATCCTTTAGTCCATCTGTCTTTAGTTACGCCGTGTATGGAATGAATGAAATATTAAATCTAGGTCATTGATCAGCTTGCGTGATACAGTAACCGTTTCATTGAAGAAAGCGGGTAATAATACAGTAGGCTTTTACTATCAACGTGAAAGCGTTACAATTTGCAGACGAAGTAGAAAACAAGGGGGGTTTCGAGTACAGGCATTATGACAGCACTGTTCTTTACCATTCTTCTTTCTTTTTATTAAATTTATTTGTTAGGCTTTGCATTTACGTTTTAATTTATATATGGGGATTAGAATAATTCACGACAAAAACGAAGATTGCTGTATACCGCTCTACCTATGTCCCAGTCTTGACATATGGATGCGAGTCATGGGCAATGACTACAACCCACAAAAGCCAGATCCAAACCTCAGAAGTGAGGTATCTGAGGAAGGTGGTTGAAGTAACAAGAAGAGACATGGTACGCAACCAGATGATACGTCAAGGCCTTAAATCCTACCCCCTGCAGACCCAAGTAGAACAGTCCCAATTAAGATGGTTTGGCCATGTCTGCAGAATGGGAGAAGATCGGATACCACGACAAGCATGGGAAACAAAGAGCCAAGGATCCAGACCCCAAGGACGACCCAGAGTCCGCTGGGACGACAACATTAGACAAACTTTGAAGGACCGAGGACTAGAATGGAACCAGGCCAGGAGGAAGACAGCCGATAGGATAGTCTGGCGCTCTCTCTTCCAAACCTTTACACCTCACGGTAGAAGAGGAACGACTAAGTAAGTAAGATTGTGCTCTCTTTTAAGCTGGAAGATTGTGTTCTGTTTTAAGCTGGAAGATTGTGCTCTGTTTCAAGCTGGGAGATTATGCTCTGTTTTAAGCTGGAAGATTGTGCTCTGTTTTAAGCTGGAAGATTGTGCTGTGTTTTAAGCTAGAAGATTGTGCTCTATTTTAAGCTGGAAGATTGTGCTCCGTTTTAAGCTGGAAGATTGTGCTCTGTTTTAAGCTGGAAGATTGTGTTCTGTTTTAAGCTGGATGAGTGTACTCTGTTTTAAGCTGGAAGATTGTGCTCCATTTTAAGCTGGAAGGTTGGGCTCTGTTTTGAGCTGGAAGATTGTGCTCTGTTTTAAGCTGTTAAGCTGGAAGATTGTGCTCTGTTTTAAGCTGGAAGGATGTGCTCTGTTTTAAGCTGGAAGATTGTGTTCTGTTTTAAGCTGGAAGATTGTGCTCGGTTTTAAGCTGGAAGATTGTGCTCTGTTTTAAGCTGGAAGATTGTGTTCTGTTTTAAGCTGGAAGATTGTGCTCGGTTTTAAGCTGGAAGATTGTGCTCTGTTTTAAGCTGGAAGATTGTGCTATGTTTTAGGCTGGAAGATTGTGCTCTGTTTTAAGCTGGAAGATTGTGTTCTATTTTAAGCTGGATGAGTGTAATCTGTTTTAAGCTGGAAGATTGTACTCCGTCTTAAGCTGGAAGATTGTGCTCTGTTTTAAGCTGGGAGATTGTACTCTGTTTTAAGCTGGAAGATTGTGCTCTGTTTTAAGCTGTTAAGCTGGAAGATTGTGCTCTGTTTTAAGCTGGAAGGTTGTGTCCTGTTTTAAGCTGGAAGATTGTGCTCTGTTTTAAGCTGGAATATTGTGCTCCGATTTAAGCTGGAAGAGTGTGCTCTGTTTTAAGCTGGAAGATTGTGTTTTGTTTTAAGCTGGAAGATTGTGCTCTGTTTTAAGCTGGAACATTGTGTTCTGTTTTAAGCTGGAAGATTGTGCTCTGTTTTAAGCTGGAAGATCGTGCTCTGTTTTAAGCTGGAAGATTGTGCTAGGTTTTAGGCTGGAAGATTGTGCTCTGTTTTAAGCTGGAAGATTGTGTTCTGTTTTAAGCTGGATGAGTGTACTCTGTTTTAAGCTGGAAGATTGTACTCCGTCTTAAGCTGGAAGGTTGGGCTCTGTTTTAAGCTGGAAGATTGTGCTCTTTTTTAAGCTGGAAGATTGTGCCCTGTTTTAAGCTGGAAGATTGTGCTCTGTTTTAAGCTGGAAGATTGTGCTCTGTTTTAAGCTGGAAGATTGTGCTCTGTTTTAAGCCCGAAGATTGTGCTCTGTTTTAAGCTGGAAGATTGTGCTCTGTTTTAAGCTGGAAGATTGTGCAGTGCTCCAAACGACGTAGTTATTTGATGCTATCAGTTTTTTGTTTTCTAATTTTGAGATGGGCTATTTTTTTAAACAAGGCATGTCCAGTAGACCGTTTCGCCCATCGGTTTAACCATTCCTATTTGACGTTGTTTTGAAATATTCGCTTAGCTTTCTGTATGTTTGTTGGGGTGTTTATTTGAACCAAGCGTGCTTCCAGTTTTGCTAGTCTGTTTGCTTTTTAATTGTCTGGTGTGTCGCAGTATCCACTTCCAAACTGGCCACAACAATAAAACAAAAATTTCCTAACACCTCCATTTTTATGTCATCCATTATTCCACCTTGCTATGGCTTCCAACGTCGCGTAGCCGACACCAACAACAAGACAATCCAGAGCTATTGTGAACACAACAACATTGGCTATATCAACAACACTCCTTTCTTCACAAGCAACTCTGGAGCACCAAAGAAACGCCTTTACATAGATCAAATACATACATCAAAACTAGGTAGCAGCATTCTAGCAAAAAACATCAAGTACCCGCAGCGAACGCAACACGACAACCCACCAGACACAGAGAACGCAAACCGATCTACCATGAGATCAGCCCTTCATGAAAATGCACAACACACCTTACCCGCCCCTCAAAGAAGCGCTCCTGTAACCAACAAAGCACCTAACAACAAACAGAACGCCACCTACAGCCAGGAAGCCGAACGTTACGATGTTATGTTTCCTCCACTACCTATAAGACAGCCCCCTCACAAACACATTATATGACAGTTCAAGAAGCAGTGCCACAATGTCACAGACCCAAAAATCTCCTACAAGTGTTGTAACCACTGCAGACGAAATCTACAGTCGTCAAGCTTCCTCCCGTAGCCTTTCTGATCGTGCTCAGTGGAACCCAGAACTTGGCTACCTGATGCAATTCAGTCCAGCATCACTCAGCCAAGCACTAATGATGTCTGTGCAACGCGGGCCTTACTATGTACCTGACAGAGACATCCATTATCGATGATTAATCCACTCATTTTTTTTTTCATTGACTTAATCCCTGCGACCAAAGCCGTCTCTCCCCTGAAAAATTAATTGATTACTGTGACGCATAAAGTAATAAGTACTTTGTTACTTTCTCAAAACACTTTAATTTCATTGGCTACAGGCCTTCGACAGTTCTTTTCATAATTTGCAAGATTTTTTCATTTTACTTTTTTTTAATTCGTATCCTCTCAGTATTGCTTAATTACTTTGTTAGAATTTTAGCGTTGTGGTGTGAAAACGTGCGTGCCTACTGTTGTGTGACTATTTTAATATACTACTGACAATTTCAGTTACTTGTGATTTTTTAGCAATACTTGTACCAAGTGTTCGTACGTTAAGTACTAACATTTGCATTTTCACTTACTTGGTGACGTTAATTAGTTTAAATTTTCGTGGGTTCGTATTTAAAATTGCTTTTGTTATTTTCCTTTTTAAACCACTCGCCAAAATAAAATGCATACCTATCAGACACAATGGCTAATTAAGGATGGTCTACGGCTGGGCCACCTGAACATTTACCATTTATTAGGCAAACTTCCTGAGCTTACACAAATTCTAAATAAAAATTTTCATGTTTTTGGACTTTCCGAAAGTCGCTTAAACGACAAAATATCAGATGGTGAAATTGCCCTAAATAGTTTTAAAACAGTTCGGCGAGACTCAAGTAGAAAGCTAGAAAAAGGTATTGTAGTATATATTTCCACTTCTATTAGTTATCGCCGCAGAAGCGATTTAGAGACAGCAGAGACCGAGTGCATATGGTTAGAAATAAAACTACCGACTCAGGGACAATTTCTAGTCGGGTATCTTTATAGAAATCCCAGTGCAGGAGCCATCTGGTATGAAGATTTCACCACTATGATGGATAAAGTATTTACCACTGCCAAAGAAATTATTCTTCTAGGCGATTTCAACATCGACATGCGCAACATAAACCAAACATGGGAAAACATCATCCTATCTTACAACCTAAAACAAATAGTCAACCAGCCTACCAGGGTAACAAATGCATCATCCACAATAATTGACCACATCTACGTCACCTGTGCAGACAATATTATAGAATGCTCTGTTCCTACTGTCGCGATGAGTGACCACTACCCTATATGTTGCACGTGGTCAAAGAATAAATATAAAGCTCCAAGAAATAAACATATCAGTATTAAATTTAGAAGTTTTAAACATTTCAACCGTGAACTATTTTTACATGATTTGCGAACTGCACCTCTTGCCAGTGTTTACCAGCTTTCTGATCCCGACGACGCCATTGCCCATTGGACACGTATCTTTCTTTGTGTGTGTTTGATAACCACGCACCAACTAAAGAAGTTCGTGTGAAACGACAGGTCAAATCTCCTTGGATCACACAAGCAGTGCTAGACGCCATGAGGCAGAGAGATCAAGCTCACAAAAACAAGGACTTTAACATATACAGAGAACAGAGGAACAACGTGCAATATTTAATTCGTAGAGAAAAAAAGAATTACTTTAAAAATTTGGTTCAGAACAAAACAAACAGTAAAGATATATGGAAAGCAATCAATACCTTAGCGAACAAGCGAAATCTGTCAGTCTCGTCAACCCCTAATACTTCATTTACTCCCACAGACTTCAGCAATTACCTTCAGGCAGAAATAAACAGTCTTAAATCTACAATACCAAATTCACCTTGTGACTTAGGCAGGCTGGTCAGTATTTTGTGAGAACAAATGTACCAACACAATCCCATCCAACATTCCGTTTATGACAGTTAATGAAGTGTATAACTATCTTCTAGGACTTAAAGATAATAACTCATCAGGACTTGACGGAGTCAGTAATCGAATACTGCGTTATGCGGCTCCAGCTATTAGTGATTCGCTTACATACATATATAATCAATGTATCGCACGGAGCTACTTTCCGTGGCACTTTAAAGTCGCTAAGGTATATCCTCTCTTAAAACCTGGCTCTTCCGACAATAATAACCTTGGTAACTATAGGCCAATCTCCTTAATATCATCGCTATCCAAACCACTAGAAAAACACATACATAAGATAACACTACAACACCTAGTTAACAACGGCTTGCTAATTGATAGTCAGTCGGGGTTTAGACCTAAACATTCATGTCACACAGCTCTAACTAAGATGATTGACAACTGGCACTTAAATATTAATAACGATAACATATGTGGGGCAGTTTTTGTAGACTTTAAAAAAGCATTTGATATGATAGATCACGCTATTTTAATTAGAAAACTAGAAACATCAAAAGTAAACCTTCAACTAGTGACGATAATTAAATCATTCCTGTCAGACAGAAAACATGTAGTTTCTTACAATAACTCTTGCTCATACCCAACCATAATAAATACCGGCGTTCCTCAGGGCTCTATTCTTGGGCCTCTACTTTTTGCCATATACATTAATGACCTTCCATTACACGTCGAACACGCATCCTGTGACCTATTTGCTGATGACTGTACTATCTACACGAGTGATACAAGTTGCAACACACTCGATAACTATCGTTACAAAAAGATACAGACAATCTGATTAAGTGGAGCATCGGAAATCGCATGCTAATTAATATAATTAAAACAAAGTGCATGTTAATATCAACTAGACAAAAATTACAAAATTCTGAGAAAACAACACTTCAGATCTATATTGGTACCTCACCAATTGAAAACGTTAATGAACATAAAACTCTAGGAATAGTCGTTGACCAGCATCTTAATTGGAACTCACATGTTCATGCACTGACTAAGCAAACGGCACAGAAAGTTTACCAGTTAGCTAAAATCAAAACATTTCCTAGATGAAGATGCACGAAAATTGTTCTATGTATCTCACATACAAACAAACCTTGACTATTGCTCCACAATCTGGGATGGTTGTTCTATGTCCAACACAAAAAGACTCCATTCACTACAAAAGCGTGCAGTGCGTCTAGTTTCTGACAACTGCCAAACACAGTGTGTAGATCTATATAAATATCTCAAAATACTGCCTCTAAGAAAGCGCTTTCTGTTCAACAAAGCTAAATTTGTTCACAAAATCCTGTCACAGAATGCTCCAACATATCTGTGGCCAATGTTCAAATACAGTGAAAGACGCAGTCAACGCCTTAACAAAATACAAGTGCCCAAGCCTAGGCTTGACTTATTCAAGAAAAGCTTAGCTTACTCTGCTGCTCATCTTTGGAACTATCTTCCACATTATCTAAAACATAACAACCTCAGTCCCTATTCATACAATCGTAAACTTTTCGAATACTTTATGAGTTCTGATTATCTGCCCCCCTAATATGATTATTTTTCCGAACAAATGGTATAATATCGAGTGTAGGTTTAATGATGATGTTAGTGCTTTTCAACATATTTTGTTTCATGGTAATACTTAGTTTGTACTTTTCAACATATTTTATTTCATGTTTATAATTAGATACTGTGAATGTGAGTATGCTATTATTTTACCTGTACAACGTTGAATTCCTTGAATTGATGGGTAAATTGTATGTGAGAATAAATGAAATCAGTATAAAAGACGGGAGAAAGGAGGGCAGAATGTCAGACGGGCCTGCGTGCCCAATTCTCAACCCTTTGAAAATAAAGTTCGTTCGTTCGTTCGTTCGTTCGTTCTGTATTGCTGTCCAAAGATGTGTATGATTGGAGTGTTTGTATCTTATTGGAGTGCTTCATCAAATACAATTTAGTTATCATCTGCCGCAGTTAATTTCATAATCTTTGTCTTTTCATTGTGTTTATTTTCAGCCCCTGTTGATGCAATATTGCATGTAGGCTATTTTAATTTTATCTTGCATCTATACTGTTCAATAAAAGAAACGCCACATTATTGCAGTGGTAATGGACACCAAATTTCAAACTTGTACCAAAATTTTATTTTACGGAATTAATGTTTCAATCTTGGCATGAAGAAACTTTCAGACTTTAACAATGAAATGATGTTCATTAAATTTGGTTTGGACTTTTATTCTTTGCGACTGAGGCCTCCGTTTCAGTAACGTGTATGGCCTACTCTGGCCTCTATCAGAGAACGACATCTTCTTGACATGGTTCCGATTAGCCGTTGGATCTGTTGTTGTGGGATGGCTGCCCACTCTTCCCGCAGTGCAAGAGACAACTGTCGGAGATTGGCTGGAGCTACGTCTCGCTGGCGGAGTCGTCTGTCTAGTTCATCCCATAAGTGTTCTATGGGGATCATGTCTGATGACATGGCTGGCCACGGAATGGTCTGGACGTTGTTGTCAGCGAGGAACTGGGTGGTGAGTTGTGCCACGTGAGGTCGAGCGTTATCCTGCTGAAAAATCAACCCTCGTGCAGCCAGAAGTGGAAGGACGTGAGGACGAAGAATTTCAGCGACGTATCGTTGGGCATTCAGGCGTCCTTCAGTTTGCACAAGGTCACTTCTTCCCATGAAGTTGATCCCCCCCCCCCTTTACATCAGTACACCTCCACCACCATGTGGAGGAGCCTCATCAACGCTGTTCTGGGCGTAGCGCTCATAGACTCTGCGGTTAACTCTTATCCGTCAATCGTGTCGCTGGAGCACAAAAAATGATTCATCACTAAACCAAACCCGTCTCCAGTCATTCCAAACGGTCCATTGACGATGCAGGTTCGCCCACTGCAGTCGGTTCTGGCGATGCCGGTCCGTAAGAACAGGACCTCTTTAGGGTCTTCCAGCCCAAAGACCAGACTCGTGCAGCCGGTTCCTGTCCGTTTGATCTGAAATTCGACGAGCTGCTAACATTGACTGGACTGTGGAGGACGCAGATGCAAGTCGATTCCTGAGGTGACGCTGCCGTATGAAGCGGTCTTCGGCAGGAGTTGTGACTCTGGGTCTTCCACTGCGCAGCCGGTCTGCCACTGAGCCAGTTTCTTGAAATCGCCTCCAAAGACGACTAATGGTGCTTCTAACCACATTAAATTGTCTGGCCACTACACTTTGTGACTGTCCAGTCTGTAAACGTCCAATGATGATGAGTCGTTGTTCTGTAGTGAGATGAGCCATACTTGCGCATTGAATTTTCAACTGAATTTATTCGAGGAGCGTCAATCTTTTATAGGCATTCAATAATATGGTCAGAGAGTTTTGTGTTCAGTAAGTTTCACGGGATTCTCATGAACCTGTCACGAGTTATTGTCAAAAATGTTGTTTTGACTTTGACCTCTTTTATGACCTCACGAATCATGAGGTGAGTACAATTCAGGTAACCACGAGAAGTTAATGACCAGGTGGATACAGTCAATAGGTTGACTGATGTCCAATCAGCGAATATCTTTTATAAAAGGAACCCCAAAAAAGTTGCGTTTCTTTTTTTGAACAGTATAGTTAGTTTTATAGAACAGAAGAGCCCAGGACTTATGATAATTGTAGATCGTGAAATAGGTTTGTTTTGTTCCCCCTTAAGTCCATTTCTGTTAGTTGTTGTTATGTTTCTTTGTTGGTGTTGATGTTTTTTTGTGTTTTGTTTTTAGTAGTCCCGTCAATAAGAGGAGAAAGAATCTATAGACAGTAAGACGTTGAGTAGACAACAGACATCTGATTATGTGGACCAGGAATCTGGACAAAGAGATCCCAATCTACCTGTAGGATCATGGGGACGAGGGGGAGAAAATAGAAAGAATTTGAGAGCTAGACAAATTTCGCTCCGGCCTACTCCCGCTCATTATCGCCAGAGTTAACCGTCATTTTTTCATTCATCCAGTCTTCTTCATTTCGTCATCTTGATCGTTCGCTCTCAAATAACCACATCCATCTCTCTGATAAATTTGGAAGTCCGCCTCATGCTTCTCTCGTTACCAAGGGCGTATTTAAAGTATTTGGTATCAGGGGTGGATCCTACCTTTGGCCCCCCCCCCCCCCCCCCCCATCCGGTAAGAAACACAACAACATTTTTAACAATAAGTAATGTCATAATAGTGTCCGACGGCACCCCCTCCTAGCTATCACACGGGCCGGACCGTCCGTCTGGCACCCCTTTAGAATGCCACTTCTCTTTACCATATGCTTATCTGAGTTGGAGAAACACATGCCTCCACTCTGTTCCCCTCATGGAGCCGACAATCTTAGAGGACATGTTCTACAGTTCACTTAATCTCTTCTTGACAACGAGTAGTTTCATTCTGCAGTATTGGTCTCTGGGCGCTCATGTTGTCTATTTGTAACTGGAACACAGTACACCACTGAAAACTCACCAGCTAGTTTTAACAATTCACTTTATAAACTACGTCAGATATGAATTCTTCTAATCTTTCATCTACTTTATTTTTCTACTTTTTTTTTATTTACGGTTTTTTCGTTGTTTTTCTTCTTCTTCTGCCCCTTTTTTCTTTCCCTTTTTCTTCTTTTTTCTTTTTCTTCTATTTTGTCTTTTCCCGTTTCATTTAATTATCTTTGTCTTCTTCTTTATTTTCCTCATTTTCTTCTGTTTTCTTCTGTTCTTCTTTTACTATATTAATCTCAATTTCTTATTTTATTTATTATTCTTTTTCTGCATTTTTATTTTAAAAAATCTTTATGATTTTCTTCTATGTTCCATTTTCTTACTGTTTCTTCTTTATTTCTTCGTTTGTTGTCTTCATTAACTAATTATCCATGACTCGAGTCCGTATGTCAACATTGACTAGATACAACACTAATGAACACTTTTACTTACTTCCATCAACAAAGAGTCATCATTTAGAACAGAGGTTTTCAAACTGTGCGTCGCGGCTAAGGGCGTCGCTGTGGCTTGGGAAAAGTGTTGGGCTCGATATTATGAGCCAAGGACCATCAATAAATATAGATCTTTGTAGGACGACATGTTTGCGCCGAGGTATTATTACATGTACCAATACGTGTCATTAGGTACTAGAAGTTATTGACAAATGCACCATAAAACTCCAGAGCAGGTCTATGTAACGAACAGCTGATCACTAACTCTGATGTCATCATGGCGGATGCTGGTGTTAAGAGATGAGATGACCCAACAGCGATCGTCCAAGCCGACTTTGTTTATGAGCTGTGCGCTAGTGACCTCTAGCAGGCTGGCTTGTTATTACTACTGTTTTGGTAGATGGCAGTCGAGTCGTACTACGTGTCACAATAATTAAAATCAGTCTGGTCTTGCTGTTTTGTAGTTTGGACGTAGTTTTGTCCAATGCAGTTTGTTTTAAATTGTGTTGTGTAATTGTCTCTATTTTTCAGACAGTATGGATACATTTTTAATTAAGTGTGCAAAACGAGATATTTCTGAGGCATCGTACGAACGGAGACGAAAACATCGGAAGTATGACGACAGTTACCTGCACTACGGGTTTACGTGCACTACTGTGGGAAATGAAGAACGCCCACAGTGTGTCATTTGTTTTAAAGTTCTGGCCAGTGAAAGTATGCTTCCCAATAAAATGAGACGACATTTGGAATCAGTTCATGGCAGTTTGGTGAACCGACCACTTGAGTACTTTTCTCGCAAGTTAAAAGAAATGACAGAACAAAAAGCAACATTCACTAAACAAACTACGATTCCTTCAAAGGCTCTTCTTTCATCTTACAAAGTTGTTTACCATGTAGCAGCAACGAGCAAGAAATCCCACACCATTGCGGAAGACCTTATCTTACCTGCTGCTGTGGACATGGTGTCTACTATGATAGATGAGTCTGCCGCCAAGCAATTGCTAAGTGTGCCTTTGTCAGATAGCACTATTAGTCGTCGAATAACTGAGATGGCTGACGATGTTAATGACCAGTTGATTGAAAAACTCAAATGTGATTTCGCTATTCAGCTAGATGAAGCTACAGATATGCACAATGATGCGTATCTAATCTGTTATGTGCGATTTATAGATGACAATAAGTTTTTTTGAGGATCTTCTTTTCTGCAAAAGCATCAAATCTGGAACAAAAGCAGCAGACCTCTTTGAAATACTGGATTCTTTTATGGAAGAAAACAACATTAACTGGGAGAAATGTGTAGGTGTGCGCACTGATGGAGGTCGTTCAATGGCTGGCTGCTATGGCGGACTGCAAGCCTTGATTCAGAAGAAAGCTCCTGTCTGTGCCTGGACTCATTGCATAATTCACAGGGAAGCACTGGCATCTAAAAACATCAGCCCTGCCCTTAATGAAGTCCTTCAATCGGTAATCGAAGTAGTAAATTTCATTAAAACGCGGCCACTAAAGTGCAGGTGTTTCGAGCAAATGTGCATCTACATGGGAGCTGAACACACTTCGCTATTTTATTATTGAAACTCTCGCTCGCTTTCACGCGGAAATGTCATCAAAACGATGTATGAACTCAGGAATGAGCGTTATTGTTATCTTGTCGAAGAAACAAATTCTAGTTCTGAAAAGTTCGTGGACAACGACTTTGTTTTGAAGCTAGCATATCTTTGTGATGTCTTCGAAAAACTGAATACTTTAAATGCGTCCCTTCAAGGTACTGAGACCCATATTCTGCAGCTGTCAGATAGAATTTCGGCCTTCAGAAAAAAAAATTGCTATTGTGGAAGGAAAAGTTAGACAAGAAAGACGTAAATTACTGCTTTCCTTCTCTGCACACCTGTTTAGACGACAATGACTTGGAGCTGAGTGAAGAACTGAAGGCTGTGTTTGTTGACCACTTAACACAGCTCAGTGTTTACTTTGGCAAGTACTTTTCAGAAGAGACTGACCAACACACCTGGATCAAAAATCCCTTCAGTACAGAACTCCCATCTACACTCACTACTAGAGAGCAAGAGCAGCTTATTGATATTTCATTAGACTCCACACTGAAATCGAAGTTCGACTCTTCATCACTACCAGAGTTTTGGAGCTTCGTGAACCAGGAATATACAGAAGTAGGCAGCAAGGCCCTACGAGTTTTGATTCCATTTGCAACATCCTACTTGTGTGAGACAGGGTTTTCTGCATTGGCCGTCATCAAAACAAAATACAGATCGCGATTGAACGCCGAGAAGGAGATTCGAATCGCAATTTCCAAATTTGTGCCCAGATTTGAAGAACTGATTATGAAGAAGCAAGCTCATCTTTCTCATTGACTTTGTGACTAGTATAAGGTGTCATAAAACTGTAAGTTGATTAAATTAATTTAGTTTTTCATTTACAAAATAAATACAGTCTTATTTATTTTGTGTCCGAAAACTTAACTTATTTACCCACCACAATTTGTATTAGATGTAAAATATGCACATTCAGAAGTTTGAAAATCTCTGATGTACCATGTCCTTTTAGAACGTCGCTCTCATCACAGCCCGCCTGAAAAACAATCGATCTCTAGCCAGCCTTCCCGCCTCCTCCATTGTCGTATTCAAGGTGTCTTCAATGTCTTGGTCGGCCCCTGCCTCGCCTTCAAGGTACCATACCCTCCATCACAGCTCTTTCTAAGCCACTATGACGTTTAATGTGGCCACAGTATTTCAGTTTCCGGGACATGATATTGTTTATGAGCCAGTTTTCCTCGATGTTCAGGTCGTGTAGGATTCCTATATTTTTCTTCTCTTGGTCCAAGATATTTGAGCAAAAATAGCTGTATAAAATACATTTCACTGTACTGAACGCGCCCTTTCCTTGGACTAATTGTTTCTAGTGTTAGTTATAAATTATTATTGCTGTATTTTTAACAACCGATGTTGTCAGACTGATTGCTAATTCCTGCCATTGTCCTCCATTTGTCTGTTTTTTGGGGGGGTTTTTTTTTTTTGCCTCACACCTGCCTGCTGTCACAAATTAAAGTTATGTAATGAGAACAAAGACAGCAACCAAAAAGTTAGACTTTCATAAATGGGTGCTTCCGTAGAATAGAAGGCTTCACTCTTTGACTCCTGAACAACGTTCAGAGCGTTGGTCAGACTTGACACCCATGACAAAACAACGCTCTGAGCGTTGTTTTTAGTCTATCATGAATTTAAATTACGGCACAGGGTGGAAAATAATTTCGGAGTCAAAGAGTTAAAATGGTATGACAAGGTTACCAACGTGGAACTGATGACAAGAACTAGACAAGTGCCAGTGGAACAAGAGATGAGAAGAAGACGATGGTGATGGATAGGACACACACTGAGGAAACCTGTTGATAGCATTACAAGGCAGTCCTTGTTCTGGAACTCCCAGGGCAAGAGAAGCAGAGGTAGACCAAGAAGCACATGGAGAAGAGAGCTGGAAACAGAGGTGAAAATGATGAGGAGAACGTAGAAAGAACTTGAGATGTTGGCACGTGACAGGAGGACGTGGCAGGTGTTTGTTGAAGGCCTATGCTCCTTGGGGAGCGGAGGGTTATGATGAATGAGAATAAACACATTGAGGAAACTTGTTTATAGTATTACCAAGCAGTTATTGATCTGGATTTCCCAGTGTAACAGAAGCAGAGGCGGACCTTAAAAAAAAAAGCGCATGGAAAAAAAAGGAAAGAACTGAAGAAGGAAATTATAGTGATCAGGAAGACATGGCAATACCGTGATAGAAAGACTTGGCAGGTGTTTGTTGAAAGCCTATGCTCCTTGGGGGAGATAAAGGGTGTTAATGATTGCTTAAGTGAGAGTCAAGTGTGCAGCCAAAGTATCAGAATACGGAACATTACATTCACAAAGTTGTGATGGTGCCGGCCGAATCGTAATCACTAATGTCTTAATTAGAACCGCTTTGAAATAAATTGATCAAAATTAACGTAATCAAATTAAGGAGGTATTTTACTGTATACTCATTACGCTAGATTTTATATAGGGGCATGCGCCCTAATATAGTCGACGGACCTAGGTTGAACGGGACGCGTCTAGCCCAAACTTGGCAAACTCCTAATTAAAAAACAAAATCTTACTTTGGCTTACCGCGTTTTCTTCCGTGTCCGAACTAATTTTTTGTTTGCTTTTATGCTGAAGAAATAATAATACAAACATATCATAACAATTAACTGTTGTATGTAGAGGTGGAACTCTGTATAAGACATTTAAAATAAATAAATACAATCAACATGAACAGATAATCATACAATCAAGGTTCAAGCTGACAGTAAAACTTGTATTGGCTTAGCATATGAATTTGATGCGGAGAGCTTGATTTGTTGAATATACTGATACTTAGACTTTCATAAAATAGGTAAAAGTGTCTTCTTCTTCTTCCTCGTTCGCCCTGAAAAGGACGTTGGTTGCGTTGTGTCTGTTTACGCCGTAGCTGTGATATCTGCACCTTTCGGTCGACACATCCGACTTCAGCGCGGCATTTTTTTGGGACCGGGTTTGCCTTCCCTCTGCGATCCCTATTCGCTCAGCCAGACTGCAGTGATGCAGACTGTTTCCAGGACCACCACATGGAGGTGGAGTAGGGTCTTGATCAGCTCTGGTTCGCTGACCCTGATGCAAGCAGTCAAGCTATGGGTCGCTGACTGCATTCTCTATTGCTGCATCTGTGGGTCTATGGTACTAGTGTGACATGTAAGATTTCAAATGGTATGACAAAAATCATCAGTGTGGAACTGATGACACGAACCATGCTTCTTCTTCTTTGTACACTCTCAGATGTCTATGTGAATGTTATAAAAGAATTCAACGATGGAAAGATAAAATAATAGCATACTCACATTCACAGTATCTAATTATAAACATGAAATAAAATATATTGAATAGTACAAACATCATCATTAAACCTACATTCGATATTATATCATTTGTTCGGAAAACTAATCAAATTGGGGGGGGTCAGATAATCAGAATTCATAAAGTATTCGAAAAGTCTTCGATTGTATCAACAGGGTCTGAGGTTGTTGTTTTAGATAATGTGGAAGATAGTTCCAAAGATGAGCAGCAGAGTAAGCTAAACTTTTCTTGAATAAGTCAAGTCAAGGCTTGGGTACTTGTATTTAGTTAAGGTGTTCACTGCGTCTTTCATTATATTTGAACATTGGCCACAGATATGTCCAAGGACCGAGGATTAGAACCTGACAAGGAGGAAGACAGCTGATTGGACATCATGGCGCTCTCTTTGGCAAACCTCTACACCACAAGGAAGAAGAGGAACGACTAAAAGTAAGCACGTAAGTAACTAACTTTATATACTTCAAAGAGCAAGACTCGTCTTTGAGTCAAATATGCTATGATTGAAAAAACAATTAAATTGTGCCTCGTTTTGGCGGGACGCGTCCAGTTCAACTTAATAGGTTATATTAGGGCGCATGTCCAAATATAAAAGACCTTTTTGTCTGATTACATATAATTATAATACATATACTGTGATAAGTTTAAACACCTAATGTTAATATCACAAGAAAGTTTTCCACTTTTAAAGCTGTGTTTAAAACAAAAAACTCACTGATCAAGTCCTTGGAAGTAACACATTGATTTAACTAGCGCATAACCGTTCACAATTTGACACATGTCCATACTAACAAGAAAAGCATGATGTGTATTCGCAGTTTATTATTTCCCTTACTTTAAAACCATTTCTAATTGAGTTATTTCCACCTTATTTTACATTTTTAGTTAGTATATAAAATCAGCTGGGTTTAATGCAGGTTAAAACTTGACATAATAAAACGTACCACGAAAGAAAGCTGTATACATTGTTCCTGCCCTCTGTGATGTAAGGAACACATTTATTTTAAGCGTCAAAAATTTGACGAGCGACAAAAATCAAATACGATTTTTATCTTTAGGAAAAGTGGTTAAAAACAAAGATTATGACAGTAAAACAGGCAAGAGAAAGGCGTATCACATTAGGTGAAACATCCCTACAAGGATTCAACTCAAAATAGACAAAGTGGGCGACAACAGACGGTTATTAAAGAAAAATGAACATAAAAGAAACGAGCAACTTAGGTCGCATTTGTAAATCATCACCATCAGTTATCATCTCCACTTGGAAAGTCGGCTGTAATAGATCTCCAACGTCTTCTGTCTCTTGTCGTGATGGTTTATTCTGATAGACTCTTTCCTTGTCATCTGTTGATGTTATCTTTCCACTTATAGCGTTATCTTCCCCTCTTGAACGTTTTAACGCTCCCTTCTATTATGGTTTTCTGCAAGGTGTTATGTCTTTTTATATGGTAAAAATATTTTAGCAGCCTAATTTTTATCTCCTTCATTAATTCTCTTTTCATACCTAGGTTTTTAGGACATTATTATTTTTTTCTTCTCCTTCCATGAGACGCGTCTCATTTTTCTGTATATCCACATCTCAAATGCCTCAATTCTGTCTTCCAATTGCTTATTTATCGTCTATGTTTTTGTAAATACATGGAAATAAATATATACAGAGTCTAACATCAAAATAAGAATCCTCAACACAAATGTCAAGACATTCCTATTGTATGGCTGAGAAACATGGAGAACAAGGAAAACTACAACCAAAAAGCTACAGACTTTCATCAATGGATGCTTGTAGACAGTTTAAGAATCGACACATTACGACAAATGCCCAAGCTAGTCTGGTACTGGCTTACAGAACCAGACAAATATCAACAGAGCAAGATTTAAAGACTTTTATAAACGGGTGCTTGCGTAGAATAGAAGGACTGAAATGGTATGACAAAGTCACAAATGTGTAATTGATGACAAGAACCAGACAAGTGTCAGTGGAACAAGAGTTGAGAAGAAGACGTCGATGGATAGGACACACATTGAGGAGACCTGCTGATAGCATTACAAGGCAGTCCTTGTTCTGGAATCCACAGGGAAAGAGAGGCAGAGGTAGACCAGAAAACACATGGAGAAGAGAACTGGATACAGAGGTGAAAATGATGAGGAAAACATGGAAAGAATTTGAGCAGATGGCACATGACAGGAAGACTTGGCATGTGTTTGTTGAAGGCCTATGCTCCTCGGGGAGCTAAAGTGTATTGATTGATTGAAGATTTAAAGAGAAAACATTGTCTGTCAATAAGACACACATTAAGGAAAAAAAACCAGATCATAGCATTACGAGACAGTTCTTTCTCTTGAATCCATAGAGTAAGAAAAATAAAGTGTGACCAAACACACACACACACACACACACACACACACACACACACACACACACACACACACACACACACACACACACACACACACACACACACACACACACACACACACACACACACACACACACACACACAAAGAGAAGCGAATTATGGACAGGCAAGAAAGAGAAAAGAAGACACAGAGAGTCCTGGAACGGAATGGCACAGTACAAGAATACTTACTATAGACATTAACAGGTAGGAAAGATTCAGAATTGTTTCCTTGACTTAAGCGTTTTGCCTTCTTGTGGCGAGCCACGTTTCATTCAACCGAGACTTGAGTCCGTCAGTTATATCATAAAACAATGTTCAATTCAGAAGTCACTGAGCTCTGTTAACTGAAGCATAGTGTTGATTAAAAACTAAGCCATACAAATAACAATCAGCTCCTATCGACTAGCATGAAGTAGCCCTTAAAAGGGCTAGGCTTGAAAAGGACGGCTAGCTCATGCAGCATTGACTGATACTAAATCTTGAAAAGAACTAATAGTACAGTAGGGCCCCTTTTTTAGGTTTTCCGCTACTTCGGAAGTTTTCAGTTATATACATGTTCATTATATTGTGCCCAATTCTGATTTTTCGGCATTTTTCGGCATGATGCGCTCAGCAGCTGAGTTCGAGAATTTCTTCGGCCGCCGTTTTATTGACTGTAAATCAGTCTGTTTAGGGCACGTGCGCTCAGCGCCCATCTGTATTCTATAAATATTCGAAACTTTCAGATTTTTGAAATGTATTAGATCTAGTATTTTCTATATTTTTAATTAATTACAATAACACCTAGGTGGAGTAGTAGATCCCTTCTAATAGGTCTGGCCTCATTGCTGCTCTCAAATAAGATACAATTTATTGTCAATAATAAACAACTACTTTGAAGCGTTATTTTAATTTCTTAATCACCCTCCCGCCGTTTACAATGATGGAACGTGGATCTGCCTTGTCTTAAATCTCATTGGAGTCGGGACGTTTTTGTTTGCTGACACCGACTCACCAAAAAAAAAAAAAAAAACACACACACACACAAAAACACAATATTATCCGACTCCTGCAAACACGACCTACTTTACGACTCTAACTATCGACTCCACGAATCCGACTTCACTGCCCTGGTTACAACAACTATCCGACATTTCAGTTGAGACTATAATAGTAATTATAAGTCGTCTATGAAGCAGCTGTTAACTATTGCGGAATAAAGCGGTTTGCGTCTTTAGGTTAAAAAAAATCTCACTCTTATTTTTTTTGTGACGTTACATTTTTGTAACCCCTCTTCCCACTGTCGTCACACTTAGTCACTAAATTTTAGGCCCCCTTCCCCTCACTGTGTGACGTCATATGTGGACGACAGCTAAGAAGGAAGATAACATCAACATGTGGACAGGAAAGATCCTATCAGAGTGTCCCATCAAGACGTTGTAGATCTAGCAGCCGATCTTATCAGTGTCCCATCAAGACAAGAGACAATAGACGTTGTAGAACTAGCAGCCGATCCTATCAGAGTGTCCCATCAAGACAAGAGACAACAGACGTTGTAGATCTAGCAGCCAATCCTTTCAGAGTGTCCCATCAAGACAAGAGACAACAGACGTTGTAGATCTAGCAGCCGATCCTTTCGAAGTGTCCCATCAAGACAAGAGACAAAAGACGTTGTAGAATTAGCAGTCGATCCTATCAGAGTGTCCCATCAAGACAAGAGACAACAGACGTTGTAGAACTAGCAGCCGATCCTATCAGAGTGTCCCATCAAGACAAGAGACAACATACGTTGTAGATCTAGCAGCCGATCCTATCAGAGTGTCCCATCAAGACAAGAGACAATAGACGTTGTAGATCTAGCAGCCGATCCTATCAGAGTGTCCCATCAAGACAAGAGACAACAGACGTTGTAGATCTAGCAGCCAATCCTTTCAGAGTGTCCCATCAAGACAAGAGACAACAGACGTTGTAGATCTAGCAGCCGATCCTATCAGAGTGTCCCATCAAGACAAGAGACAACAGACGTTGTAGATCTAGCAGCCGACCTTCTGTGTGGTGATGGCAGCTGATTATGATCCATTATATGTAAGGCACTTAAATCCGGAAGCATCACACCTGCGGGCATCAAACGAAAGTTTATATATAAAAATTTAATGCTGATAAATAAAACATTTATACATTTTTTTCATCTTCAGAAACTAAAAATGAAACGAGACACGTTTTATAACTTTATGGGCCCATATCTGCGTCCGATTTTTTGGCTAGATATAAAGATATCAGCCAGATAGTCGATCAGCGAGACACGTGCTGCTCCATCCACGCGCCATTTTTGTGTTTGTGACCTCCACGTTTATGACGTAGATAAGTGGGCGTGGCTTTGCTTTGTCTAATGTTACATGAAAGACTTCACTAAAATGGTGGCTGTATCGATGTCAAAAGTTGTTAACTTTCAGATAACAGATACATGAAGATTAAGGGATATGGTGTAAGATATATATTGAGAGATTATAAAAATGGCAAAACAAGTATGAGAAGAAGCTGAAATAGAAAATTAAAAGCGGCAATATAATTCTATTTGTTTGTCGGTCAGTCTGTCTATTTATCTGTCTACCGGTGTGCCTGTGGATTACTCGCTCATTCATCAGTCCGCCCGTCCGTCTACCTGCCTACCTACATACCTACCCACCTACTCACAAACCTACTTTCCTTCCTGCCTACCTACTTGCCTACCAACCGACCGACCTACAAACCTACGTATCTATCTATCTATCTATCTATCTATCTATCTATCTATCTATCTATCTATCTATCTATCTATCTATCTATCTATCTATCTATCTAGCGTCATGCCGTCCGTCCTTCTTCTGATCGGCTGTCTGTCCGTCTATCTGCCTGTCCGTCCATCCGTATGTGTATATGTGTCTGTCCGTCCTTCTATCTGTATATTAGTCTCTATCTGTCTTCCTTGTCATCATTCTGCCCGTCTGTAGATCTGTCTGTTTGCCTTTCTGTCTGAATGCCTCTGTCTGTCTTTCTATCGGTCGGTATGACTGTTTGCCTAACGGTCTGTCTTCCTATCTATCTGTATTTCTATATATATTTATGTCTGTAAATCTGTCTTTCCCTGTTTATCTGTCTCTCTGTATATTCTATGTTTATGTCTGTCTCTCTCTCTGTTTTCCTGTCTATTCTATGTTTATCTGTCTGTATCTCTCTGTTGTTCTGTCTATTCTATGTTTATCGGTTTGTTTATCTGTCTCTCTGTTTTTCTATATATTCTATGTTTATCTGTCTGTCTGTCTCTGTTTTTCTGTCTATCACTCTGTCTGTCTGTCTGTATGCCTGCCAGTCCACCGATACCTCTGTCTTTTCGTCTCGTATACGTCTCTCTGTGTGTCTGTCGCTATCTTACGATCTGTCTATCAGCCTGCTTATCTATCTACCTACCTCATCTGTCTGTCGAACTTTTTGTCTATTGGCCTGCATGCCTCGATTCTCCAGTTACTGTCTCTTACAAAAACTGTTTAAGAGTTGTCATAACAGCGCGTGTTTTAATAACTCACACGTGAACAACGCAACAGTTTCATCAGTACACCAGTAATTTTTATGACCGATTTTTATTTATTTTTCCCTCACTCGTCACATTTACCCCGCTAGTCAATAAATGTACAAGCACCTGTTGCCGCGCTGTCTCTCGTGCGCCGTTCACGCACCAGCGACTACTTTATTAGGCAAGGTAATCAGATAGCAATCAATCTTATTCGAACGCGCGGACCCGCTGTTATAGACTTTATTACTGAATCAATGACGAAAGGACGCCTAACGATGGATATAGGGGCCTGGAGCAACAATGGCCTCTTTAAACTTGAAGGCCCGATACCGAATGCGGTTTCGTGGTCGCAAGTGATACCATGATTCGGCCATTACGTGTGCGAGCGGTTGTTGTTTTTTTAATCACTAGCTATCTTGAGTGTGTCACCATGAAAGCTGATTGACACCAGTCGTCCTTTTCAAGGCTTAGTATATATTAAGTTCACAATGTTCACTTTTTTTGCAATGGCAATAGCGCTTTCATATAACCGATGGACTACGATCTAGGTTGAATGACGCGTGCATCGCCCCATGAAGGCAAAACGCTCAAACACAAAATATCCAACTAAGTTGCCTGTCACGGAGTGTTTTGAGGGGGTTTTTGCATGTGTGAATATTCTCATGCTCCAGCGGGAGTTTATTAGTCATTTGAGTTGTTGTGAGTTGGTCAAAGTTCGGCAGCTAAAATACTTTGGCCACATAAAAAGGCATAACACCTTGCAGAAGACCATAACAGAAGGGAGAGTTGAAGGCAAACGTGCAAGGGGAAGACAGCGCTATAAGTGGGAAGATAACATCAAGAGATGGACAGGAAAGAGTCTATCAGAGTGTACCATCAAGACAAGAGACAGAAGACGTTGGAGATCCATTACAGCCAACCTTCGTTGTGGAGATGGCAACTGATGATGATGATGATGATGAGTTGGGAATGCTTGCCTTGTAATATTTTAGTTACAAGCAATGTTGTGAGCGGAGATCAAGACAAGCTGCTAGCTATAGTTAGGCGTGAATAAAGCTCAGTGGAGCGTGGAAGGTTTTCACGTGTTTGGTGAATACGAATGAAAAGGGTCAGTCAGAGAGAGATGTGTGTTGAGTCTGTAGTGCGTTGAGTCAGTAGAGAGTTGAGTCAGTAGAGAGGAGACAGGAGACAGCGAAGAGTGTAGAGAAGAGGAAGGTGGATGCCTATAGTAGTGCGCGAGTAGAGGGCCAGAGTTGTGCAGTGGATTTATGAAGTAGTCTATTTTGTGATTGTAGTGATTCCGAGAAGCAGAGTGTTTGCAGGATACTCGGGATTTGTTGTGTCTCCAATGTTTGTAATGGCCCTGCGCCCATTGTGACTTATTGTCAATATAATATATATTGTTGGAGATTGATATGGTTGTTGGAGCTGGTGCATTATTCCTTAGACAGTGAGCTAGACGAGTGGTGTATAAGTGTCTTCTGACTTTCTACATCCACCCACATACACCCTACTCGTCACATTGCCTCATCTTACACGAAATTTAACAACGATTTACACGAGTTATGTTCCTTGTATCATTATCATCACCTTTAACTCTTTGACTCTGGAACAACGCTCAGAGCGTTGGTCAGAATTGACAGCTGTGCCAATACAACTCTCTGAGCGTTGTTTTTAGTCTATCATGAATTAAAATTATGGCACAGGGTGGAAAATAAATGCAGAGTCAAAGGTTAAGGGCCCTCAAGGAGCATTGACCTTAAATAAAACTTAAGTACTGTCTCGTACCATCGACTCAAGGTCTTTCCATGTTTTATGCATGCGCTTCATGTCTATCTTCAGTTCTCTTCTCCATGTCTTCCTATTGTTCCTTATATGCTGCGCATTATATGTATACAAACATAAGGTACCTGACTTTGCTTTTGAGTTAGGGATGCGAGGAAGATAACTTATCACCCCGCTTCTCGATAACTGGGCCAAGTATTGTGATGTCTCTAACACATCACTTCCCTACGACATGGACCATCTACTTCCAGCTACTCCACGTCCGATTAAATTTGGATCTAAAACAGGGCGCACGCTAAATAAATAACATTGAATGAACTATATAATTATTTAAGCACGATACCAAATAGATGGTCCAATATTCTTTCTAACACTTTAAGGACTTCGAAATGTTGAAGAATAATATTATATCTACTCACACGTTCTGGGCATGATCTGGAACTAGGCTCTTACAGCGACTTGCTCTCTCAGCGTCTAGCTTGGAAATGACAGAGGTTTTGAAATGCTAAGCTTTGCGCGTCCAGTCTGGGCGCTTTTCTTCTCTGATTGGCTGCTACCGTCAGCGTGGCATGACTAGTGTTCTATGGAAATCTGAATAAATCAAGTGCAACATAAAATATTTGGATCCTTGTCGCGCGGGGCGAGTAAGGTGGAATTTTGATTTTTAATATCTATGGTCTACAGCAGTCAACTTTCTTCTTAGCCCATGGAAACGTAACCAATGTTGTAATAAATTTTTGAACATAACAAGGAGACCGCACGATATTATTATAAAAGACCATCCAGTAACAATTATACGAAGCAGACAGGATGGCGGGTTTTGTTTACCCAAAAGAAGCACAAACGTATTATCTGGTTTAGTAATGGATCATACAGAAAGATCAGAGATAGATTGGCGGAAGAAATTGGAGGGCAAATTTTGCTGGAAATGTCCCACGAGACAAAGAAGGACATTTTGTTAATGAAAGACGAGTGAAGACAGATCGTCTGGACTAAGATAAATAAGAAACAGAACGTACGAAAGGATTGGGAAAATTCACTGACATTAGAAGTGTGCAGAGGAGAAAACATTGAAATAGCTAAAGGAAATATTTCAGCCTTATAAACCTTAGGAGGACCTTCGTTTGGCATTGCTAGAATAGCAGTCCGCCAGCAAAACTAGAGTTAAACGTAAACTCGACTTTGCGTGGAAAGATTCGTGGACAGAGTGAGTTCCAGTGAGTGCTAGGAATAGCACTAGTGTTCAATGATTCTGTAAACGGAACCAGGTGGTAAAGACAACAAGATCGGTAAACTTTAAGATAACTTCACATGTCTTTCGTCTTTTACTCATGCTGGCGTTTTGCGGGCAGCTCATGAGTAGCGCAAATTAGATATTCTGATTCGTCACGTATCTCGCTACTGCAGACACCTATAGCCGATAAAGCTCTACTTAAAGCAACTCGGAACGGATGTCACAAAGTACAGAGAACCTACGGTCATAGCAATATCTACACACCCAAACCGGAAGGACAAACGGGGGTGAGATCAGAAGTTACCCAAGGTAACGGAGCAACTCTACACATAACCACCCACGCCAATAGATCTATATATCGCCGCTCTCAAAACACTTCACCACAGCAGGCTGACCCGTAACCACAACACGAAGATTGTGTCGCCTAGATATTCATTACAACACACCGAGCCCAACCCAACAACAAAGCGTTTTGTTGCCTCGATCAGCATTGTACTGGGCCAAGATAATAGCCAGTTTTCTTGTCAGCAATAACAGCTGTTCGGAACAGATCGCTCTATTGTAATTTCAGTGATGCCTGGTGTATTCACATAGGAACAGGCCAATTAAGTGGGGATATCAGAAGTCCCAGTGCCTTAGGAAGATTAAGGGGATTCACTTAAGCCCATCAAGACAGCAGATAACGTATTTAGCATTAGGCTGAAACACGTTATTGTCTCAGAAGCAACGAAAAGAAAATGTATGCCTATGAGAGACGTATAGTTCTATTTTTTTTAACTCTTCCGTTCGCTCAAAGTGAGGAGAGGGGTTGGAGGCTCGCGATCTATAGGAGAGGAGAGGTAGCTCAGTAGAGACGATAGTATCACGGGATACTGAATCACTGGGTCTACATTCTGGGAACTTATTCCGATTTTCCAACTTTGCCTTCCTCTGTCTCTGGAATCTATCTCTACCAGGTTGTGAAACACTTCTGAGCCATTCGTAACTCCTTAGAGACCAGGACAAACTCTCCCTGGTTAATCCCCGGGTTTACCACGTGACAATCCTCAACTCTAAAGTCAAGTCAATCCTGTTCTATCGCTCAGAAATACTGAAAACAATGGGGAAAAAAGCTACAGACTTTCATAAATGGGTGCTTGAGCAGAATAGAGGGATTGACATGGTATGACAAGGTCATTAATTTGAAACGAATGACAAGAACCAGACAAGTGCCAGTGGACCCAGAGAAGAGAAGAAGATATTAGAAATAGATTTTCTCAATTTTAGGAAAAACTGCTCATAACATTACAAGGTAGTCATTATTCTGTAAAATCCCAGAGTAAAATATAAAGAGTGAGCCGGAAAAACAAATTTGGAATGTATTTACACGCAGATTTCCAGAAATGAATAAGACGTAGACAGAACTTCAACCGAGGCACAAGAAAGGAAAACTTTGGCTTAAACTTTTAGAAGGAGCATTTTCCAGAATAGAGCTAACTGGTAATGGTATGATAAAGTCACCAATGTGGAACTGATGACAGGAACCAAACAAGTGCCAGTGGAACAAGAGGCAAGAACTTGAATATAGGGCGCAAGATATCAAGGGCGTGGGGAGCTGGGGGGGGGGGGGGGGTAATATAAAGGAATCTGAGCTATATTAGGAAGCTGAAAGAGAAAAAATGCAGCGGGAGACGTTTTATTTCTTCCTTCCATTGACATTCAACTTGTAAGTCCTTCAGCTGCATGTGGGGTAGAGCCCCTTTGCTCCCTAAAGACCACATGTTATCAACAAATCACTCCAAATGTGCCTGACTGGTGTCATCCGATCAATGACTTTCATGTCTTCTTTGGCATTTTTTCTCTTTTTTTGTCTTCTACTTCTTCTTCTTTTGATTATACTTCTTCGTCGTACACTCTTACACGTCTATTTTAATATGTTCAAAGCTGTGGGCATCTTGAAGATATTTGTATCTCCGCAGAGTTTTTCCAGGAAAGTGCTGGTAACGGCCTTCAGTGCTTTCTATGTTCCTCATATGTTGGGCATCTTTGAAGTAGAAGTTCAGCAGTCATCTTATCACAGAGTTACACTCATCAATAGTTCCTGTCTTTAGCTTGTTGGATAGATGGTATCCCAATCTGTTGTAGCTCGTGCGAAGTCTGAAGCTTATCACGTTCTGTTCTGCTGAGATTGTGATGGGCATTATTTTGTGTGTGTCCTGGACGCTCTGCATCCCATTTGTTCGCCTATCTGATTCTGATAAAACTCGTTGCCTCTTCGAAAGTTAGGCTTGTATCAGGCTGAGGTAGCTTTCCACGTTTCTTTTGTCAATCTGACAGCCTCTTTATTGCCGAGGATGTTGCAGTGAAATGGGATTCATTGAATCACAACTCTTTAGAAACGTTGACATAGTTTATGGAGCCCTACTCCAAGTGGTTTTCTGTGTCGATTTCTCATGTTTCGTTGTCCACAGCCACGAAAGCCTTCGGTACGCTCCGTGAGAAGTTTTGATGAATAAATAAATATTGTTATTTCAGGGTCCTTCTGGAAACTCCTTAGAGTAGAAATCATACAATAAACTAAATAATAAGAAATAATTATTATTTTAACAATATAGGATGTCCACAAAGTCTCCGTACAATTTATTAAAAATATAAATGAAGAGATAGCTCTGTGCAGTTTGTTGCATAATAAAAAAGAACAGAAAAGTTTTGTGTTTTGTTTCACATAATATTGTAAACTTTTACATGGGCACAATTGGTCGCACGAAGAACATTAAGACATATTCAGTTTGTATTTTTAATTAATTTGTTAAATTGTACAAAGACTTTTTGGACACCTTGTATTATTCAACCGAAAATCTCGAATTACCTTTCATCAATATTCATTATTTTGAAGAAGTCACGTGTTTCCGACTGTGGTTTTTATCAGGAAATTATTTTGCAATACGCTCACACATTCGCCTTGTCTAAACAGACTCCCGTCAGAGACAAACAAATGTGCACCTTCTCGCACGTGCTTGAGTGCATCATTATCATGAGACTCGGTCGTGTCCTGAGGCAAACAGCAGTTTTGAAAACTTTTCATTATCCGCAGTCAAATACGACTCTGTCTTCGCATGACGAATTTTGTTAGCAGAGAAAGGTTTGCGGGCTTTACACCCAACCTTCCTTAAACACCCTCTACGATCATGCGTATCGATGGGCAAGTGGTTAATACGATTCGCTACTATGCTCTAGTGAGTACGATTTCCTGAACCGCAAAGGAGATCTGTTAAGTTAACTTTGTTTAATATTTGTGTTCATATATTGATCAGAATCGTCTCGGCTACAAACAGTTCGTGCCACCTTGCGGTGAATAAAATGTAGGTTATACTGCCACCTGCGTGGCGGAATGAGACAAAGTTAAAGAAATAGTTTTTCAGTGAATCGCTTGATTTAAACAAAACAGCATGGCCTTCACTTGAATGAGAAATATTTTTGGTAAATTAATTAAACAATAAGGAGATGAGAGCACTAATGGAGTTGTCGGTGTACAATGATTCTTCTTCTTCTTCTTCCGTCCTTAGCCGCTGACCGACAAAGCAGTCCGTGGCCAGTACACCTAGTGGCGTCTTAGGGCAACAAGAAATTAATTGTTGTTCCGTTACGCCTAGTGGCGTTTATAGGTACAACAAAAATTAATTGTTGTTTCCGTAATCAAAATGGCTAGCAAGCGGGTGATCAGCCCACTGTGTGTGTACAATGAAGATAGTCCTTAAAACCAAACACAAACCAAATAAAATTAAACAATAAATTAAAGAAAACCTGTTCATCTTGCATTTGTCTGGTTCTTGTCATCAGTTCCACATTAATGATCTTGTAGTACAATTTCATTTCTTCTTTCTGTGGAAGCAACCACTTATGAGAATCTGTAACGCCAACAAATAAAATTACTCAGAACAAAGGATACCCGAAACAACTCAATAATAAACATTAGAGGCGCTCGTAAAAAAATATAAAAAGTAGAAAATAAGACATCAGAAATGATAGGTGAAGGTAGTGTAAGTGATCCTGTTACACGCCCATTGAGGCATATTGGGAATATGGTGATAGACCCATAAGTTCTAGACCATCAGCACACAACGGGTGATGTGATCAGTATTACGCCTGCCGCCTTAACTTTCTCAGAGTTGCTCTTCGTGAGGCTGGGTCGACCCTGGAGCCGTTTGCGGTCTAAAAAATTCCACCTTAACTGGGGAATTTCGCTCCAGAGCAGACATATAGTCTAGCATTCGCATCTGACACGAACGCTCACGATCATTTTCTTAGCAGTGAGGTGTCAAAACGCGAAGTGGCAGGTTATGGCAGGTCTTCTGGTTATAGAAAGTGTTAAAGACGGAAAGGGGAGATTATTTCGTTTTCGAAATAGTGGGATTCTTTGTCCGTTTCCTAGATATTAACCAGAGTTTGAAACTAGATTTCCACTCATTCTCCTTTGTGTAGAGTGGTCACTTCGTTATTGATCTTAAACTTATAGTGAAACTCTTGTCTTCATTGTGATACCGTAGTTCTGTGTTGAGGTAAACATTATATTAAGTATCTAATATTTTGCGAGTGATTAAGGGATAAATCGCCTATTTTTGTTCACAGTTTATTTTGTGCTGGAGTTCGTTAATATATGTGTTTGTTATATTCTTAGCTGATTTTTTTTAGTGGTAAGCATTTTTAATATTATTAATTCTTAGATTAGTAAATCATGCCGCTTAAATAAATTTAATTCAAAAACTGCTTGAGTCCCGAGAATATTGTAAAACTAACTTATAACTGCATAGATCCCATCATTGAGTATAGATGAAATTACACATGTATTATAATTCCATGGGGAGATGAGTGATTTTATGAATATAACTTATTTCACGGGAGTGATAAACGTTGAAGTTACAATGTAAGGTTATAATCCGAGACATAGTATGTATAAGTATATTATATTTGTGGTTTTTCTCCATATGCAGTGAAAAACTGGGGTAACCCAGAAACTTTGCCAGCGTTTAGTACAGAGACATACTGTGAGAAACAAAGACATTTCTTATCTTACTTTTACCACGTGGGATTTTCAGTAACACCTGTCTGACAGTGGCATGTTCCTTCAGAGATAGACTGAATACCAATCCCACTAACGGTTCTTAAAGACTAAAATGTTTATATACTGGGGGCCTTTGAGCCAGATCAAATTTTTCTTCACAAAACTCTAATGTACATGCTCTTGTGGCGAGAGTAATTTACAGAAAAAACATTAAATTTTTCCGACGTGTTGACCAAGTGGGTGGTGAACCAAGACGATCTGTTGAGAGAAGTTTGTCCACCGTTCCTCGTCCTAATTAAGTGAAACCTCGTGTTCAGACAACACTGTGTGCCACCTGAAATCTAACTCTTTCCTCGTGACTAAGTGACATTAACTTAAATCCTGTAAAGAAAAGAACGATCAGCCTGAAGAGGACGCCCCCCGGACACGGTGAATGAAGACAAGATCTGCAGAGCTGGATATCCGCTTCATCAAAAGATAGACAGAATAAGCGAAGTAAAACACTAAGGTTTTGCGCCAGACGGTGCAACAGCACGATTGTACTGTAAGGTTGTGTTAGTCAGGCCCTGATGAAAGAGCTGAGTGAAAGTAGAGACTGATGGATGTTCGTTTTTGATTCACCCACTTGTAATTTTCCGTATGCAAGACTGTTTGCTAACTATAGTTTTCCTTAGGATAGACTATACTCATATCCAAAAGAGGGGGGTTTTTCAGCTCATACTTTTTTTTTTAACAGGGAAAATTATTAGACCCAATCCCTATGTATGTATTAAATCATATAATATAT
>JAMPIV010005951.1:0-279340 GCA_024509875.1 Oreohelix idahoensis
AAAACACCAACCCCCCCCCCTAACCCAAAAAACTAACCACCTACAAAAAACAAAAACACAAACAAAACCCATCTAAAAAACCACCAAAAAATACAAATTAAACAAATTAAAGTAAACCCCCCAACCTCACACCCACCACTTCCTCAAATAATCTATATTAATATACCCCCCACAAATACTATAACTTTATGGAACATGCAATTACTGGTTATTAAATATCCCACAATCCCATCCCATACACCCCTTTAATATGTCAACAACATCGGTACTACGGTAAACACCCAACTTATCACCCACATTAACCTAATAAACACCAACAACAAATTTTTAACCAATATTTCCCCCCTCTTATAACTTATACCCCTCCCCTACCCTCCCCATACCCCCCCCCACATAACCAGCCCTATTTCCTCTTACTATTACCCCCCCCCCCCCCCTCCTTACACCTTACTTATTCCACCCCACTACCAACCCCTCTCCCTCCCGCCTTTCCCTACCCCCCCCCACGCCTTCTGATATTGCTTTTTCCAAGCACGGTGTTGGTTGTTGGGGGCCAACCCACATATCTCAGGCACCAAGAGCTACAACTTCCTCACCCTTCAAGCTACGTCAGCGCCTAATCTGCTGAGAATTCACCAACTCAACTTATTTCCTAACACACCCATAAAAATTCCATCAATTAACTGGACAATGTGTAATCGCCATAGACAGGGAGTGATGAGGCCACCCCAACAGCACATCCATTAAACTTGTTTCTCCAAATAGATTAATACTGTAAACATAATAATATTAACTAGTCTAGTAACATATATATGTACACACCTTGCATTTATTATGTAATATTCATGCATTTCTTTCATAATTGATAAACCTTTCATATGTTCTGGCCAAAATAAAACCTTGGTTGAGAACAAATAAATGTAAGAAAATTACTATCCAAATTTTACACACTTGAGTTAGTTCAGTGTATTATAACATTTATTAATATTATTAGACTGAGTAAATCTCTGTGTGTGTGTACGTAAACTACCACAACACATTACATATCATTACCCTAGACATTTAACGTAGCCACATTCATTAGTAAAAAAAGATAGGTGTGAGGTCATAGTGGTAGCAAGAAGGGCCTTCTAACAATTCACAGCTACATTTTATCTCAGGAGCCTTCACAGCTGACCTCATGCATCACACGTAGTAATATCACCATCATACAATACCATCAAACCCACTACACCGATCTTCTCCCATTCTGCAGACATGGCCAAACCATCTCAGTTGGGACTGTTCTACTTGGGTCTGCAGGGATTGGGTTTTTAGGCCTTGACGTATCGTCTGGTTGCGGACCATGTCTCTTCTTGTTACTTCAACCACCTTCCTCAGATACCTCATTTCTGAGGTTTGGATCTGGCTTTTGTGGGTTATAGTCATTGCCCATGACTCACATCCATACGTCAAGACTGGGACATAGGTGGAGCGGTATACAGCCATCTTCATCTTCTTACCAACTTATCTTTTGCTGAAGAATCCTAAATTTATGGCTTGAAAAAGTCTCCCAGCTGCTGCTCTTTTGGTAGCCAACTCTTCTTTGATGCCTCCCTTCCGGTCTATGACAGCTCCAAGGTATTTAAAGTGATCGACTTACTCCAGGACCTGTTCTCCCAGCTTAATCTTCTTCTTCTTCCTCGTTCGCCTTCAGACCTCCACATTTATGACTCTAATAAAGGCAGTAGTCAACTCAAGGTTCCCGACATCTCCAAACAGTTTTTCGTTGACAGAAGTGGGTTGTTGCCATATGCTACTCCGTTCATTTCTGTAGGTTGGGCAGTACTGCAGCAGGTGTTCGACTGTCATCGGGCTGGTACCGCAGGTGCAGAGATCTGTTGCACAAATTTTGTATTTGTGGTACAGCTCTTCCTTCCAGACTTGCAGGTTGGATTGGAGATGTGCCTCTGATTTAGCAATCAGGGCAACATCATCAGCAAATGCCTGCTCTGAAATACAGACCTGTCTCATCTTCCAGTACCCCACTGAATACTTTCCTGTCCTCTCCTTACATGCCTTGATGACATTGTCCATGAGAAGTATGAAAAGATAAGGTGACAGGATATCACCTTGTCTTACACCAGTGGTGGTCCTGAATTCTTCTGACTTACGGTTTGCTGTCCTCACATAATTTCTGCAAGACTTGTAGAAGCTCTGTATAGCATGAATCAGAGGTGATGGAATGTTCTTCCTTGCCAAACAGTCCCAGAGTTTGTTCCAGGGGACCTTGTCAAATGCCTTTTCCAGATCTAAGAAGCAAAGATGGATCTCACTGTTATACTCAAGAGCCTTTTCACTCAACTGTCTGAGTGTGAAGATTAGGTCTTGAGTACTTCGGTTTGCTCGGAATCCGCACTGGACCTCATCCATTTGTGGCTCAGCTAGGCGTCTGAGTCTCTGCTCCAGGATTCTAGAGTAGATTTTACCAGGGACACTGAGAAGGGATATGCCGCTATGGTTTCCACATTGTCGGTTGTCACCCTTTTTAAAAATCGGTGTTATTATGGCAATCTCCCAATCCTTTGGTATGGTCTTGTTGCACCAAGCTGCCTGTAGGACCCTTAGGAGTAATAGGTCGCCTGCTGCTCCCATGTACTTAACCACTTCTGGTGTTATGCCATCATGTCCTGCAGCTTTGCCCATCTTGATTTTCTCCAGTGCTGCCTTCAGTTCTTCCATCTTTATGTCATCTTCATCACCATTGGTTTCCTCTTCTGTGCCAGTGGTTATCACTTCTGATGTTTGACATTGCTCACCATCCAGGAGTTCTGAAAAATATTCTTTCCATCTTTCCATGACTTCTTTTGGGGCAGTAAATAATTTGCCTTGCTTGTCCTTTATAAATTAAAGAGGGCGCTGTTTTTCCTTCCTCATACTCTTTAGGGTCTTATATAACAATTTCTGGTTTTCTTGCGCATCGTTTTCTGGCTTTTCTCCAAATTCTTCCCAGGACTTCTGTTTTGCTGCTAGCACCTTGTTTTTTTCTTCTGTTCTGAGTATCATATATTCTCTATATTTCTGTTTTTCCTGCTGTGTTTTTAGCTCCTAAGTATTGTTTCCATGCCTTTTTCTTCTCTCTTATTTTCTCTTTAACCTCATCTGTCTAACAAGGTGTCCTCTTTCTTTTGTTCAAAAGTCGAACTTCACCACATGTTTCTGCTGCAGCTGTCCTTGAATTTCCAGTGTTTCCAGGTCCTCAGGTTGTTGTTCTGTGTTTCTTACTGCTGCTGCAATAAGCTCCTGATATCTGGTCTTCACTTCTGGCTCTCTCAGCTTGTAGGTCTTAATGCTCGTTTCTCTTGTTCGTTTACTTAGCTTCTTGCGTAATGTTAGGCAGTTCCAAGGCCGAGTAGCTCTTTCAGTTGTTCTTTTAATTGTTAACAAGTAGTGGTCACTTCCAATCTATCGCCCTTTCCACACTCTAGCATCCTGGATATACTTGAATGAGCTATTCCTAACTATGGCGTAGTCGATCACTGACATCTCATTCTTTTTTGGTTCACACCTAGTGTATACATGTATGCGCTTATGGGGGAACTTTGTGTTGGTAATGATCAGATTCTGCTCTGTGCAGAATCTAAGGAGTCGCTTTCCATTGTCATTAAGAGTGTCTTCTCCATATCTTCCGATAACTCCACCCCATCTAGTATGGTCATTTCCAACTCTGGCATTGAAATCACCGAGCATGGTCATTTCCAACTCTGGCATTGAAATCTCCGAGCATGATAATTTCATCTAGGCAGTCGTCCATTGTCCTTTGAAGCAGCTTGAAGAATTCCTCCTTTACCTCTGCTCGCTCATCTTCATTTGGCCCATACACAATGACAAGGTTGACTATGGTTTCTCCTTCTTTTAGTTTTAGGACCATAATGCGTTCTGAGACAAAGTTCCATCCATTGATATTATCCCTTTGGTTTTTGGCCACAATACAACCCACACCCTCTTTAGCTCTTTCAGATGTGGGGACATCACTGTAGAGCAGCGTGTCGCCATCGAGATCCATAACTCCTTGTCCTTTTTTCTTTGTTTCTGTTAAAGCCAGGATTTCTAATTTGGCTTTCCTCATCTCTTCCACCAGCTCCTCTTCTTTCCCATTCATACTTCTTGTGTTCCATGTTCCGTAAGTCGTAGTCCGTTCCAGTTCGTCGCCTTTAGAATCAGTCCGGTTTTCTCTCTTATGTTTCGCATAATCAGGTTTTAAGACAAACAGATGATTGGCCTGTTGTGCCTTTGCATGGTGGAGGGGCTGCCTCCTTACAGCCTCCATGCAGGCTGCCCTCCTCCTTTTTCAGCTGGGCTTGGGACCAGCCTAGGCGGGCTTTAAATACTTGAGATGTAAAAATGCTACAAAAATACAAAAGCTTCTCATAGAAATTTAAAATTGGTTGTTTGGAATGTTCTATTCAGCAGACACAAGTCACACTGATTTTTTGGGACTTTGTTCAAATGTTCTCTCAATTTCATCCACAGTCTCCTGGATCTAGGTTTGTCACGAACTCAGCAAGTTTCCTTGATTTTTTTTCACCCAGTTGTTAATTAAATGTCTGTGGGAGCCCCCTTCTTATAATGGTGTAATGGTTACCACACTGCGCTGGCGATCGGGTGATCCAGGTTCAAGCCTTGGCGAGGATATTTAAAAGGGTGTCGTTGACCAGGGACTGGAATAACCTGAACGGCTCCTGGGCCGACCCAGCTCTAATGGGTACCTCCAAAATTGGCGAGTATCTGCCTGAATGACGAGAGGACACCTGCCATTGTACAGGGTAAAAAGGGATACTCTCATAAAATCAGTCTCAGGTTAGACATATTAACCAGAGATTTCGCCTTGAGTAATAGCGGGCGTACGTTAAAAAAAAAAGAAGTGGGAAGCAAATTTTTTTCTTACTACTGTTGTGGACTTGAGTTCAGCTAACCAGAGAACGCAGCTGACTTTTTCTTCAATGTTTGCCATCTTCAATCAGAGGGACTGAAACAAAATATTAAAATTCAAAATATATTATTCAAAATTGATAAAACTAAATAACTGTAAAAAAAAATTAAATAATTAAACTCTCCAAGGATGTTTATTGTAAGTTTGCAGGGTTTATACTTCTGAAGTTATGAAAGTTTAAAACTGCACCAAGACTTCTGGGACACCTTGTATTATTACATTAGCCCTCTTAATAGTCACCATAAAGTAATGAAAATAAATAGTTTTTTCACCACTTTCAAACACATAGGTAGTCCCATAGCAAATACTTTTGAAATTCAAAATACACTTTTTAGTTAATGTTGTAATGTTATGATGTATGTATATAATCATTACCTCGTCATCTACACAAGCACACACGTTTCAGAAGGGACTCAGTAAAAGCATGTTCAATTCGTAGCCATGTTTATTTACAGAATATCGTACATGTCAAGATTCACATTATATTACAATGTGTGGTTCGTACTTTAATGTATTCATATTACATCCCCCCTTTTTTGAAAAAAAATGTGTGTAAACATTTCCAACGAAATGTTTCATGTGAGAAAGGATAAGTATGTGTAATGCTCAGTGTGAGTATATATATGTCACTGTCTGTATCGGCTGGGAGGTGTCACTGTACGGCCAGAACGAGTGGTGTAAAGTGCTGGTGGTTCTGCGGAAGTCCCTGGTTTAGCTTGAGTTGGTTGTGATTTCGGCCTTGGCGCTTGTTGGTTTTGTGGGGCACCAAAGTCTGGAGTTACTGCATTGTCTGTTGAAAGCATGGGAATTCTCTGTTCTGTTGTATTCTGTGGGATTTCTCTTATGTCCACTCTGTTTCGCCTCAGGAGGTTGCTGCTGCTGTCTGGTCTTAAAGTAGCTCCTGGGTTCAGGGTTTCTGGAAATGATTGTTGCTTTTGACCATGTGTCATTGTTGTGGTTGTAGGTAGTCACATGCTGACCAGGATATAATGGTGGTAAGTCTTTAGCACATTTGTCATAGTTGGATTTCTGAACTTGCTGACGATGCTGAAATTGATCATATGTGCTGTCTCTATGTTGTGGACGGAAGTGGACCTTAGATGGTAGGAGGTCTTTAATTCTTCTATCAAACATAAGTTCTGCTGGACTGTCGATCTTACTGTCTACCGGTGTTGTTCTCCATCTCAAAAGTGCTAGGTGTACATCCTCTGTTCTTGTTTTCTTCATGATTGACTTGATAGTTTGTATCTGTCTCTCAATGAAACCATTAGATTTAGGGTATCTAGGTGATGATGTTGTGTGTTTTATCTTCCAGTCCTTAGTGAAGTTTCTGTATGCTTGACCTGAGAAATGTGGACCGTTGTCTGATCTAATTTCATCTGGGATGCCAAACATGCTGCAATACTTCTTTGTAATGTCTGCAATAACAGCTGATGGTGAGGGTTGTGGAAGTTTCTCAATGATGGGAAATTTGCTGTAGTAATCAGCAATAATAAGATAGTCATTATTGTTGATTGAGAAAATATCAGTTCCTATAATGCTCCAAGGGCTCAATGGTATGTCTGATGGTATGAGAGGTTCTCTGCACTGCCTATTTGCATGTTCTTGGCAAATTGAACAGTTTTTACATAGTGTTTCTATGTCCTTGTTTATCTGTGGCCAGTAAACATCTTTCTTTGCTGGGAGCCGCGCTAGCGTAGTGGTTACAACACCGCTCTGGCGACCGGGTGATACAGGATCAAACCCGGGCGACGGCATTTGAGGATTTTTCGTCGACCGGGATTTGGACTGGATTAACTCGAGACCTGGCGAAGACATTTGAAGGAGTGTCGTCGACCAGGGACTGGCGGCTCCTGAGCCGACCCAGCTGCAATGGGTACCTCCGAAATCGGCGAGTATTTGCCTGAATGGCGAGGGACACCTGTCTCTGTACAAGAAATAAAGGGATACTCACGTAAAATCAATGTCAGGTTAGACATAAATAATAATAACCTGAGATTTCGCCTCGAGTATTAGCGGGCGTACGCAAAAAAAAAAAAAAAAAAAAAAAAAAAAAAAAAAATCTTTCTTTGCTCTCAGTTGTGTCTTCACAATACCAAGGTGACTATTATGGAGCTGTTTAAGGATGATATCGCGTTGTGTTTCTGGTACAACAATGCGATCTCCTTTAAGGATCAGACCATCTTCGATGCTTAACTCGTCCCTCATCGAGTAGTATGGACGGATGTGTGTTGGAACTTCCCTGATAGAGCTTGGCCATCCATGGTATATCAGTTCTTTGAGAGAGTTAAGGATAGGATCTCTCATTGTGTCTTCTCTGATGTGTTCAAGCCGATTATTGCTAAACTTGACAAAATCAACTTTGATGTTTGGGGTAAGATCTGCTGTCTTGTTGGGGTTTGGTAATCTGCTGAGAGCATCTGCAAGACCTATATCCTCTCCTGGGATATACTGAATATTAAAATCATAACCTTGTGTTTCCAATAACAGAGCTTGTAGTCGTGGTGGTGCTGAAGCTATTGGTTTTTTATGAATCATCTCAAGTGGCTTATGATCTGAGAGAATTGTAAATGGGCGGTTGAAAAGAAATGTGTGTGGAAGCGTTTGATTCCAAAACGTACAGCTAGCATTTCTCTTTCAATGTTTGCAAGTTTCTTTTCGCCAGAACTTAATGATTTGCTTGCGTAAGCTACAGGACGAAGTTCTTTGGCATAGTGTCCTTCAGGATTTTTGTCTGGTTGCAAAAGTGCTGCTCCTAGGCCTTTCAGACTGGAATCAACCATGAGAAAAGTGGGTGCTTGCATGTCATAGTATTTCAAGCATGCATCAGATGATATGAGGGTCTTCAAGTGGTTGAATATGTGTTGGTAGTCTTCTGACCATTCATACGGAATTTCATTCTGTAGTAGAGATCGCAAAGGTTCTGCAGCAGCTGACAAATTTGGTATGAATTGTGCTAGGAAATTGACAGCACCTAAGAATTGTTGCAGTTCCTTCTTTGTAGCTGGTGTTGGCATGTCATGAATATCTTCAACCTTTTTAGGGTCTGGTTTTACACCATTCTGGGTGTACAGCAATCCAAAAAATTGTATCTACGATGCCTTAATTGTACACTTTTTGCTGTTGAATGTTAGCCCATTGGCCTGTGCTACATGCATCAAGTTAATCAAGTTACGGTCGTGTTCTTGTTCTGACCTGCCGCAGACTACAATGTCATCCGCAATAGCCACTGTACCAGAACATTGCTCAACAATGTTGTCAATCTTCTGTTGGAAGATGTCTTGTGATACATTCAAACCAAATGGGAGTCTCTTGAAACAATATCTGCCGAATGGTGTTCGAAAAGTTGTAAGGAGTTGACTTTCCTCTGCTATCTCAACACTCCAGTATCCGTGTACAGCATCTAGTTTAGAAAAATATTTGGCATTGTGGAATCTGTGAGTTATCTCTTCCACTGTATGCATTTTGTGTGGACAGCGCTTTAGACTGTTGTTTAAGTGTTTTGGGTCAAGGCAAACCCGAAGAGAACCATCCTGCTTCAGAACGGTTGTGATACTACTACACCAATCAGAATGCTCTTCAACCTTTCTAATAACATCATTCTGCACCATCTTTTCTAGTTCTGTGGCAAGTTTCTGTTTAACATGTATAGGATACTTTCTAGGTGGGTCTATCTTTGGCTCAGCGTTGTCTTTTAAAAAGAATCTTGCCTTTCCTGGAAGTTTGCCTATTCTGTCGAACTGTTCTGGGAATCGCTGTTTAAGGTCATCTACTCCAGTGACGTGTAGAGTAAGATGTTCTTTTTTGTCAGCTTTAATGTTGTTAATAGTTACCACACTCAGCTTTTCGCACATTGGTAAACCCAAAATTGCAGGTCCTTCAACATCTACCAAGTAAAATGTTGACGATGTCCATTCAGAGTCTCTGTATAAACATTCAAGTGTTACTGCTCCGAAACAGTCTATACTTGTTCCATTGTAAGCTCTTAGCTTTGTCCTGCCACTCCTACTTTTTACATCCCTTGTGGGAAATCCTTGCTTATCCACCTTGTCAGGCATGATCTGTCTGAATATTCTTAAGGGTAGAGTGTTACCTTGGGCACCTGTGTCTATCTTGAACCGAATATATCTTTCTTTGTGCCTTTTAATTCCTGGTATTCGGAATTGTACCTTGCAGAAAGCCTGCGTTCTCTTTGGTTCATTACTGAAAGTTAGTATCTTCACAGTATCAAAAGTGGAAGGATCACTTTCTTCACTGGAGTCAAGGTCCTCAGTCATCATAGAGTGTGTTTGTTTTGACGACTTTCTGCTGTGAAGTTTGTGTTGAGCACTGTCTTGTTTCCTCTTGAAACATAATTTTATCCAGTGGCCCCTCTTTCTGCAGTAATGACATGTAGAGTCTTTAGCTGGACAGTGGTTTTGTATGTGGTTTAGGCCACAACATTTACACATAGCACCTCTGCTTGTGTTGTGTTTTTCTTGTTGTTTCGAACCAGTTGTTTTGTTGTGTCTAGGTTTATAGCTTTTCACTGCATCCACCTGGGCTGCTAATGTACCTTGCTGAATTTGTTTAATGTTTAGTGCTTGTGCCTCGTGTTTCCTGCCTTCATCCAGAAGTTGTTGTAAAGTTAGCGTATCACTCTGGCTCAGTAGCCATTTCTGGAATTCTGGCATTGGTGTGCTAAGAAGAATCTGTTCAATAATTCGCTCTTTTTTTCTTCTTCGTTGCTAAATTTACATACTCTTGTTTTCTCCTTAATGCGAGTGAAGAAATCATCTAGGCTTTCACCACGTTTCTGTCGCAGGTGGTGAAGCTCTAATCTTGCCGCTCTAAAGTTTGTGTGCTTTATGATCAGACGCTTTTCAAATTCGTCCAATATGGCTACGGGATCGGTTGCCGACTCAACCGGCATGGCGGTAGCAAAACTGTTGTAGATTTTCAAACCTTCATCGTCCAATGCTTCTAGGATATATGGAGTTAGGGTTTGTCCTTCCAGACCAGTGGTCTTGGAATACAGATCTATGCGTTGGCGCCATAACAAGAAAGCTTCACTCTTATCGTCTTGACCGGCGAATCTCATTTGCGGTGCGTTGCGATATTGTTTCGCCGCCATGGCTGACTTCGATGACGAAAATTAGCCGAATACTGTACTCACGTGTTATCGTGTAGCTGTTTTGCGTCAGTCCGGTATCGACCGCTGCCACCATGTAATGTTATGATGTATGTATATAATCATTACCTCGTCATCTACACAAGCACACACGTTTCAGAAGGGACTCAGTAAAAGCATGTTCAATTCGTAGCCATGTTTATTTACAGAATATCGTACATGTCAAGATTCGCATTATATTACAATGTGTGGTTCGTACTTTAATGTATTCATATTACAAATGTGTGACAGTTAATTTTGACATATTTAGATTCAGGCAATTATAAATTGTCTGAAAATAGACTAATCCGAGTTTTCATTTTTTTTCTATTATGACTTAAAATGCACTGTCGCTCCCCCCTTAAGGAGCTGTCTCTGATTCTTTTCTGTTTTTTTCCCTGAAGCCATTGAATCTCCCAATAACACCTGCCTGGCATGTGAGCTGGCCTGTGAGAATGGAGGTCAGTGTTCAAACACATCAGGCACTGTCCAGTGTTTATGCCCAAATGGCTTCACAGGAAGTAAATGTGAACAACCAGGTAAGTGGTTTCAGCAAGGTGTAGATCTCATCACTTATCACTGCAAAGATAATTAATCAATACTTTGTATCTCCCCAAGGAATGTAGGCCTTCAATAAACACATGCCAAGTCCTCCTGTCACATGCCATCAACTCCAGCTCTTTCCACATTTTCCTCATCATTTTCACTTGTGTCTTCAGTTCTCTTCTCCATGTGTTTCTTGGTCTACCTCCACCTCACTTACCCTGGGGGTTCCAGAACAAGGACTGCTTTGTAATGCTATCAACACATTTCCTCAGTGTGTGTCCTATCCATCGCCAGCATCTTGTTCTCATCTCTTGTTCCACTGGCACTAGCCTGGATCTTGTCGTCATTCCACATTGGTGACCTTATCATAATTTTTTAATATAAAAATCGAGTACAGTATAACATGTAAGAAATACCTATTTTACATGTTGTTGGATGTCGCCTGTCAAGGGTTCATAACAAAATACAGGGAATTGACTTACTAATGGTTTCAGCTTATGATAAATTCAACAAACAGTTGGTTTTGTGGAATGAATTACTATAGGATGTTGGGGCCCCACTATAAATGTTTAAATGCCGAGTATGCGATTCAACGAAATAGGTGTGAAGTTTGAAGGCAATATTTTCATACTTGCTGTAGTGGTTTTGATGGTATTGTATGATGGTGATATTACTAAGTGTGATGTATGAGGTCAGCTGTGAAGGCTCCTGAGATAAAATGTAGCTGTGAATTTTCAGAAGGCCTTTCTTGCTACCACTACGACCTCACACCTATCTTTTTTTTTCTAATGAATTTGGCTACGTTAAAATCTAGGGTACTGAATGTAATGTGTTGTATTGACATATACAAACACACACACACAGATATTAAATAATATAATATTATCAATAAAATTTAGAACACAATGAACTAAATTCAGCGGGTGAAATTTTAGAAAGTAAATCTTTTTTTAAATTTATTTGTTCTGAACCAAGGTTTTATTTTGGCCAGAATATATGAAAGATTTTGGAATTTATGAGTGAATGGCATGAATAAATGACATGATAAATAAAAGGTGTGTACGTATATAATTTTCACGAGTAGTTATTATTTCTACAGTTCATAGTTTTATTTTCCCTGGGAGAACGATGAATAGATGTGCTGTTGGGGTGGCTTCATCCCTCCCTGTCTAAGCCTACCAAACATTGTCCATTAATGATGGAAGAAAATGGGATGTTTTAGTAGTAATTCACTTTGGGTGCTATGTCTATGAAGTTGGTGTAAATCCAGCAGACCAGCCTGCTTACGTAACTTTGAAAGAGTAGTTCTGGTGCTGGAATCTGGTGGCCCCACCTCTCCGTGCTTGGGGGCAATATATCGGGTGGCCCCACCTCTCCGGGCTTGGGGGCAATACAAGGCTGTTCTGCCGAGATGCGACACTGCACGGGTCCTCACTGTCAATTATCTACCCAGCATTTGACACCACCTTTTGGTGTCAACATAAAAAACTCACAGCTCTGAAATAAAGTATTGGTTTAGGTTCAGAACCTTACCTAAGGAGCCACTTCTACACGTAACAATTTACAATAACACCATTTAGACAGGGTCAGATCTCTCTGACCATACAACACATCTTACCAAGTTGGTTTCACATAGGATAAGTTCTCCCAGACTACATATTCAGAAATATGTTTATTAGCTTCTTGCCCTAGGATAGGATAGGTGATATGTTCCACTGATCTCAACACTTGATCTGTCCTTCCTAATCCTTGCTGGAGTTTATATATATTGTTTGTCCCTAGACCCTGAACTAGGGCGGGGGGTCTAGAGCAAATCCTTACTTGTTTGTAAGGCTAGATTTCGATATGGCAGTATCAAATCACTCGAAACATTAAACAATATTCAAAATATACAAAGAAATAATTACAATCTTACCAGATTATGAATAAAGAACACAGAAATGCTAGCAAAACTCAGCTGAGCTGCTGGCTATAGTATGGCGTCCCTGAACTTATTTCTATTTACTTCATTTGAAATCACCACACTTAAAATTTACTGTGTCTATCACTGGACAACTATTGAGGAATGGCAAAAAAGCTCGTCTGAGCGCGGATAATATGATTGTCTGTGGCCAATCAATGCCTTGGTTTTTTTTAAATTCAAATTTCCTACACTAAAGTCATTTCAGTCATGCTTCAGTCAAGTATGGATTTTTATCTGTTAGTCCGTCCGTCTCTACTTGCATTTTCACAAAAAACGTACTTGGTTTTTGAACCACCCTATCCGTCCCCTCTGCGACTTTGACTGCCAAGCTATGTGCAGCGACTGCTCCCACCTATGTCCCTTCTCTTTCATTCTAACTAGATTTGAACACTTGCGTCTCAAGGTCGCGATTTTTGTGCAAATTAGTGACATGTTTGATTCAATGCAGTCTTTCGCTGATGTGAACAACACAGTCTTTTGTCATTATCTTCATTATTAGCTATCCGTCTGTATAAATAAAAGCATATTATTTCACTGCTCAGAATGGGCCATCCGGCCAGCTAATTTTTTATATTCCTAACATTAATATTAAGAAAAAGTTACTTTTTAAATTTTGTAATATTTCAAGCATCTGCGTTTGCCGCTGAATTCAAATAAAAGGCTTGGTATCGCAAAAGCGTCCAATAAATGACTGTGGCGTATCATATCCAAGGTCCCTTCTGTCGATTTCCGTACTTTATGTCAATTTTGGGGACGTGATTTTTCTCCGTTCCCACCCCCCCCCCGCCCCCCAATTGCGTCTCCTTAGCCTTGCTAGTCTCACGCAATTTTTCAGTCATATTTTTTTCCTTTTGATCCGCCGTTCTCATCCCGTTCATCATTCACAAATGGTAACCGTTTTCAGCAATTTAATTTCCATGGAGGTGATGACCCGCGGCGTGGGCGATCATGCCTTCTAGTAACTTACGCATTCTTTTTATCCCTACATTTTATCCTTTGGAGATATTTTACGTTGTATCACTGTTAATTTTGTGACACATCTCCCCACTTGAAAACATGCCTACGGCAAGTTCTAAAACCAGTGATACACATAGATAAAATCTCTCCTCACGTCTGCCATTACTCTAATTTTGATCACAGGGGTGCCGACTGAGGAAATCTGCACCGACATTCAATTTGCCTGGGATATATTGGATACTAAACTGATAAGGTTGAAGCAATAAAGACCACCTCAGCAATCTTGCGTTTTCATGCTTAGCCTGAGATAAGAATACGAGAGGCTGATGATCCGTCTCGACCACAAAAGTCCTACCATACAGATAGATTTGAAACTTCTTTATTGCCCAGATTAACACTAAACATTCTTTTTCGCTTGTGGAGTATCCTTGTTCCGCCTTATTCAATTTGCGGCTTGCATAAGCGACTGGTTTCAGTTCCCCATCAGGTAAAGATGATCTTTGCAACAAAGCCCCTCCGAGTCCTACATTACTTGCATCGGTTCTTAAGACAAAGTCCTGTGTCAAATCAGGCAGTTTGAGAATAGGCTTGCTAGTGAGTTTTTCCTTTAACTCTTGGAACGCTAGTTCACATTGTGCAGTCCAAATAATTTTATCTGGAAGTCCCTTGCGAGTCAGATCAGTCAGAGGAGCACAAATAGCGTTAAAATTTTTGATGTATTTCTGATAAAATCCGCATAACGACACGAATGATCGCACGTCCTTTTTTGTTTGTGGCCTAGGTGCTCTCTGCAGTTTTTCCAAATTCTTAGGATCAGGGGTCATATTACCCTGATATACAGTGTGCCCCAAGAATTCCAACTCTTTGCATCCAATACAACATTTTGTTGGCCTAGCAGTTAAGTTCGCCTCCCGAAGTCTATTAAATAACATCTCTAGAGCTTCAATGTGTTCTTCAAATGTCTCTGTGGCGACGAGAATATCATCCATGAAATTCGTGATACATGGGTTATTCAGGGGATCCAACAATTTGCGCATCATCCTTGAAAATACACTCGGAGCATTTTTCAGTCCGAATGGTAGCATATTGAATTCATAATGTCCATCCGAAGTGCTAAAAGCCAAATAAGGTCTCACTTCAGGCTTCACTGGGATCTGGTAATAGCCTTTACTAAGATCCACCTTTGAAAAGTATTTTGCCTTGTTCAGTCTGGCAAATAACTGTTTTGTGTCTGGTAATGGATCCACTTGTCCTTCTGTGACAGCATTCAGTTTCCTGTAATCTATGCACAGTCTGTGTTCCCCAGACGGTTTTCTCAACAAAACGACACTAGAGCTAAAAGATGATTCACTGTGCGAAATAATCCCCTCCTTCAACAAATAATCTATTTCTTCCTTCAATGCCTTCTCCTTCGCGAACGGAATAGAATAGGCTCTCATACAGATTGGTTTTGAGTCTACCAGTTTCATGTCATACTGTAGCAAATTTGTATGGCCTGGTTTATCTGTTAATACATCTGTATGTTCCTCCAGAACCTGTTGAACTCTCTCCCTCTGGTTTTTAGTCAGGTGCTTACTGACTTTTACCTGTGCTGCGGTTTCACAAGGATGTAATGGGTATTCATGTGAGGTGAGTGGTTCCTTTTGCATCTGGGTTGCAATAGCCAAGGTCAATAAGGGGGTGCTTTCCTGGAGTGGTCTGTCCAGATACTTCTTTAATAAGTTTACATGATAAACTTTCTCCTTCCCCTTTTTGTCAATTTTATAGTTTGTTCTAGACACCTTCTCTAGAACCGTATAGGGACCTTGCCAACCAATTTGTAATTTATTCTGGCTACCGGGTAGTAGAAGCAGCACCTTCTCTCCGACTGCCAGTTCCCTGTCCTTTGCCTTCCTATTAAAATATGCTGCATGTTTCTTCCTGGCTTGTTTCAAATTATCATTTGCCAGTTTCCATCCAGCTTTCAAACGAGTGGTCAGTTCGTTCACATATTGATACGATGAGGTAACAGTCTCTTCCGCCTTCTCATCAGTCCAGGTCCTTAATAAAGCTTCTAAGGGACCTTTTATTGGCCTCCCAAATAGCAGAGTTGCGGGAGCCATCCCGGTTGAACTATGTGGTACCTCCCGATACGCAAACAATGCGGCGGGCAGGAATTGATCCCACAGATCCGGTTTTTCGTGTGCCAGCTTTCTCAGGATAGAAATGAGAGTCCCGTTGAACCTCTCTTCCCTGCCGTTCCCTTGTGGATGGTACGGACTACAATGAAAGTGTCTGGCTTGAAATAGTTTAAAAACTTCTTCCGTTAGTTTCCCCCTTGAACTGAGATCCATTATCCGTCAAGATTTGATGCGGGAATCCTAATCGGGTAAATATTGTAAGTAGTGCCTCTGCTACATGTTTTGAATCAATTGATGGCAGGGCTACCGCCTCTCCCCACATAGAACAAGTGTCCACCAGAGTAAGGATGTAACTGTTCCTCCTCTTGGTCCGAGTGAGAGGTCCCACAATATCCACTGCAACCCTCTCAAAAGGTGTTCCCACTATGGGCATTTCCCCTAGAGTTGCAGGAGCAGTCCAGTGCTTTGGAGCTACCCTTTGACATTCTGGGCAGGATTTGACATATCTTTTTATATCCTCCGTTATCCCTGGCCAGAAGTAATGACAAGCTATACGCTGTCCTGTGGCGCTGATCCCCATGTGACCACTGAAGGGAATCGCATGCCCGAGTTCCATCACTTTATCTCTATATGAAGTGGGAAGAACCAGCTGGTTGTGACCATTTGTTCCAGTTCCGGCCTTCCTGTATAAGAGTTTGTTCTTCATGAAATATTCTCCCTTGCTCGGAGGTGTGTGGCATTTGGGCAATTTTTTTAAAACATGGCTTGAGTGTCCTATCCTCAGCCTGCGCCTTCCTCATCTCCTCTGGATGAGCATTTATAGGTTCACCTTCTTCCTCCTTCTTCTGTGACCTGGTCTGCACTGTCGCCATGATCACAGGTTTCTCGGGATTCCCCAAGAAGACGTATCTACACCCCAATATCAGAGGGTAGATTGGTTCATCTATCACTGCTGCTCTGATTTCTCCTTCCACATAGCGAGTTTTCACCGTTATCCTTGCGATGGGAAGTGTCATGAGCGGTATGTCCTTAGTCGCCCCTTGTATTTCCACCGTTTCTGTGGTATACTGACTTGGGTCCACTAGGCTAGACTTCACAACTGAATCATAATCCAAACCTGTATCATAAAGGCACCTTATGGTGACCCCATTACAAATAACATCCTCACAAACTGGGGGGTGATAAGGTTCCTGTTGTCCATTAGGATTAACCTTTAATCTTTGCGTCCCCGACTTCATTGCAGCAATGTTTGAAGGTTTCCTTCTACAAAATTCGGTGTTATGGTTATCTTTCTTGCACCATTTACACCATCTTTTTCCTTGGTTCAACGGTTTTCTTTCATTGAACTTTTGGTCATTGAACTGTGAGTTTCTGTCGCGATAGTCATTTCTTGGCCGCTCAAAGTTTGTCCTACCTTTATTTCCCTGCTCTCTATTATCAAATTTATTAAATTGCTGTGGAGCTTTAAAATTGTCTATGTGCTTCTTTTTAGCACCACTTACCTCTGCCTGGGCTGCCTGATACCTCTCAGCGACATTTAAAACCTCTCCCAATTCTCTGCACCTTGTTCCATGAGAAATTTTCTCATGTCTGGAGCCATGGACTCTCTCAATTGCTCAATCATGATCATTTCTTTAAGATCTTGGGTCTTCCCCAGAGCAGTCCATTTCTCCAAATAGGTTTCCAGTCTAGCAGAGAATTGGTGGTATGTCTCCCCAGACAACAGTTTGGCATTTCTAAATTTCTTACGATAAAATTCACCATTCTTCTCGTACCTTAATAACAAAGCCTGCTTTAACATGTCATAATTGTCTTGGTCTTCCCTGTTCATTTTAGCAAAGACTTCATAAGAAGTACCTCTCAGTCCTTGTGATAACTTTAAACTCCACCTCTCTCTCTCTAACCCATATGTAGTAGCTAATAACTCAAAACGTCCTAGGTACCCCTCTATGTCATCGTCTTTTTCAACAAAATGGTCTAAATGAAACCCCATAGCTGAGTTTGAGGCTCCCAGACTGGGCGTAGCATCTGAGGCAAAAGGGCTGGCACCATTTTCAGGAGCCTGGCCTTTTAATTCCAGCTCCCTTAGTCGTAATTCGTGCTCCCTTTGCAACCTTCTATCTTCTGCCTCCCTTTCGGCCTTTTTATCTTCTGCCTCCCTTTCGGCAGTCAATCTTTTTTCTTCTGCCTCCCTTTCGGCCTTTTTATCTTCTGCCTCCCTTTCGGCCTTTTTATCTTCTGCCTCCCTTTGCTGTCGTTTGTCTTCTGCCTCAATCTGCAGCCTCTTAATTTCTCTATCAGCCTCAATTTGTAACCCTTTCTCTTCAGCCAACCTTTCAGACTCTAATTTTCTTTCAGCCTCCTTTTCTAATCTCCTTTCTTCCCGTTCAATATATTTATCACATTCAGCCGTTACGTATTGAATTAAAATCTGACCATCCATTCCCATCTCCTTTGCGGTCAGCACAGCAGCTGATCTAAATTTTGCCTAGCTCCGCCATATTTTCTAAACAAAATCTAGCAATAAGCAAAGTAAAAATTTCCAACCACTAAGTACTTTATAATTACTCTAGACTAAAATAATTCTAATTAATTAATTAACTAACACTGGCTGTGAAGATTCACCAACTTCTAATTGCCCTTTTAATTTAAAGGGACACTTTTAATTTTAAGGGAATTTTACAATTTTGTTCCCCTAATTTTATTTCTCCCACCAGGAGATCCTTATATTACTGTTTATGCTAATTATCCCTGGACAAGACCCCAATATATGTAGTGGTTTTGATGGTATTGTATGATGGTGATATTACTAAGTGTGATGTATGAGGTCAGCTGTGAAGGCTCCTGAGATAAAATGTAGCTGTGAATTTTCAGAAGGCCTTTCTTGCTACCACTACGACCTCACACCTATCTTTTTTTTTCTAATGAATGTGGCTACGTTAAAATCTAGGGTACTGAATGTAATGTGTTGTATTGACATATACAAACACACACACACACACAGATATTAAATAATATAATATTATCAATCTAAAATTTAGAACACAATGAACTAAATTCAGCTGGTGAAATTTTAGAAATTAAATCTTTTTTTAAATTTATTTGTTCTGAACCAAGGTTTTATGTTGGCCAGAACATATGAAAGATTTTGGAATTTATGAGTGAATGGCATGAATAAAATGACATGATAAATAAAAGGTGTGTACGTATACAATTTTCACGAGTAGTTATGTATTTCTACAGTTCATAGTTTTTTTATTTTCCCTGGGAGAACGATGAATAGATGTGCTGTTGGGGTGGCTTCATCCCTCCCTGTCTATGCCTACCAAACATTGTCCATTAATGATGGAAGGAAATGGGATGTTTTAGTAGTAATTCACTTTGGGTGCTATGTCTATGAAGTTGGTGTAAATCCAGCAGACCAGCCTGCTTACGTAACTTTGAAAGAGTAGTTCTGGCGCTGGAATCTGGTGGCCCCACCTCTCCGTGCTTGGGGGCAATATATCGGGTGGCCCCACCTCTCCGTGCTTGGGGGCAATACAGGGCTGTTCTGCCGAGATGCGACACTGCACGGGTCCTCACTGTCAATTATTTACCCAGCATTTGACACCACCTTTTGGTGTCAACATAAAAAACTCACAGCTCTGAAATAAAGTATTGGTTTAGGTTCAGAACCTTACCTAAGGAGCCACTTCTACACGTAACAATTTACAATAACACCATTTAGACAGGGTCAGATCTCTCTGACCATACAACACATCTTACCAAGTTGGTTTCACATAGGATAAGTTCTCCCAGACTACATATTCAGAAATATGTTTATTAGCTTCTTGCCCTAGGATAGGATAGGTGATATGTTCCACTGATCTCAACACTTGATCTGTCCTTCCTAATCCTTGCTGGAGTTTATATATATTGTTTGTCCCTAGACCCTGAACTAGGGCGGGGGGTCTAGAGCAAATCCTTACTTGTTTGTAAGGCTAGATTTCGATATGGCAGTATCAAATCACTCGAAACATTAAACAATATTCAAAATATACAAAGAAATAATTTCAATCTTACCAGATTATGAATAAAGAACACAGAAATGCTAGCAAAACTCAGCTGAGCTGCTGGCTATAGTATGGCGTCCCTGAACTTATTTCTATTTACTTCATTTGAAATCACCACACTTAAAATTTACTGTGTCTATCACTGGACAACTATTGAGGAATGGCAAAAAGCTCGTCTGAGCGCGGATAATATGATTGTCTGTGGCCACTCAATGCCTTGGTTTTTTTTTAAATTCAAATTTCCTACACTAAAGTCATTTCAGTCATGCTTCAGTCAAGTATGGATTTTTATCTGTTAGTCCGTCCGTCTCTACTTGCGTTTTCACAAAAAACGTACTTGGTTTTTTGAACCAACCTATCCGTCCCCTCTACAAATTTGCCTGAAAAAGTTATTTTCAGCCACAGCGTGCACCAATGTCCCTTCTCTTTCATTCTAACTAGATTTGAACACTTGCGTCTCAAGGTCGCGATTTTTGTGCAAATTAGTGACATGTTTGATTCAATGCAGTCTTTCGCTGATGTGAACAACACAGTCTTTTGTCATTATCTTCATTATTAGCTATCCGTCTGTATAAATAAAAGCATATTATTTCACTGCTCAGAATGGGCCATCCGGCCAGCTAATTTTTATATTCCTAACATTAGTATTAAGAAAAAGTTACTTTTTAAATTTTGTAATATTTCAAGCATCTGCGTTTGCCGCTGAATTCAAATAAAAGGCTTGGTATCGCATATGCGTCCCTTTCCGTACCTCATGTCAATTTGGGGACGTGGATTTTTCCTTCCCCCCCCCCCAATTGCGTCTCCTTAGCCTTGCTAGTCTCACGCAATTTTTCAGTCATATTTTTTTCCTTTTGATCCGCCGTTCTCATCCCGTTCAAATGGTAACCGTTTCAGCAATTTAATTTCCATGGCGGGTGATGACCCGCGGCGTGGGCGATCATGCCTTCTAGTAACTAACCACACTACAGCTGGTCTAGTATGAAATCTGCACCAAGCAGTCACAGGCTTTTGCAGCAGTAGTTTCTGTGGCAGTTTGTTTTACATGATGAGGTTGTCAGGTCCATGCACAACCTCATTAGTTGCCTTGTATGACATGCCTGAGGGTGTAGTAGTCCTATTCTTTGTTTGTCTCTTTAGAGACCCCCAAGGAACTACACAAGGCTAGTCAAGTTATGAGCAGTGGTGTACTAAAGGGGGGTGTGAGGGGAGCAGTTTGCCCCAGGTGACAGCCAGGAGAGGGGGGCCATTGGAAGCTAATATGAAAGTACTAACTGTTAAAAGTATACTTGCAAGTGTGGTTTCTTTATGGGGATGGTGCCAAAGGTGCGATCCGTCCCTGGTGCCAAATACTTTAAATACGCCACTGGTTATGAGACTTATTATATGCAGTTGAAGCTTGTGAGGACGAACCATCACATAGCTAAATGAACTGTGGAAGAGGTCAGGTTGTAGTTTTACAAGATCCTGTGTAGAATTAATGCTTATAGTGAGACAGCTGAAGAGAAAGAAAACAGAAAACAAAGACAAGAGTAATAAAAACATAACTACATCAACCACAGCAACACTACATCAACCAAAGCAACACTACATCAACCACAGCAACACTACATCAACCACAGCAACAGTTATAAATAACGCATCAAGAAGAGAACTGGAGACAGAAATGAAAGGGATGAGGAAAACAAGAAAAGACCTTGAGCAGACGGCACGAGACAGGACGACTTGTTGAAGGCCTATGCTCCTTGGGGAGCTGAAGGGTGATGATTGAATGGTAATAAATGTTTTTTTTTTTTACTTCCAGTTTCCAGAAATGCAGTGTGCACATCATCAACCTGTCTTAATGGCGGACAGTGCAGTAACGCGACTGGAGTAGCGGAGTGTTTGTGCCCCAATGGCTTTACTGGTCCTCGGTGTGACCAGACAGGTAAGCTGTTTGTACAGACAGACTCACACTGATATCTTTCCAGAAAACGACGGCAAATATTTTTACTTCTAAAAGAGCCCATTTTAAATTGTTTAAATAGTCAGTGTTGGGTGGTGGTTAGAAATTTTATTGAAAAGAAACTTGCAAATATTTATAGCTGAATAATAGCATATTCTTACCAACTCTTTGCTGTTAATGTCAGGCAAGGTTGTTAACTTAAAAAAAAATTAATACCTTGCTGCATGAGATAAGGCATCTGGGGGGAAAAAGTTGATGTCAGAGTAAGAGACAGAATGAAGAACAGAGAAAGTAGAAGGTCTGTCAGGACTACACTGCATCAACTGTTTAGAGCAGTGATTCCTAAAGCGAAACTCTCCCCACCCCCCAGGGTATACAAAAGGGTTTTAAGGGGTAAATGGTGGAATTGGATTGTTTTAATTTATCATGCTTTTTTGCTACGGATAACAATTAATTAACATTTAATTAATGAAAATGATGTACTGTAGAAATAAACTCATTTACAATTAAAATAACAAAATAGTTAGTATTATAAAATGTTCTTTCCTTACTTGTTAACAGGCATACTTTAATTTCAGAGTGGTACAAATCCACCATATACATCCACTATCCTGTCAGAATGTTTCCTGATTTTCATTAATACTTAAATTATTTTGGTTTGTCTTTTAATTATTATTCCTATGTATAGCATTTATTGCAGAGCTTTTAATATATATTATTAAAATCAATAACAGATGTTATGTATGTGCTTGTGTAGGTACAACAGTATAATTAAAACAACTCCTAAATTAAATTCGCCTGAGAGGAGTAAGCCAGTACGACTAAACTGTCATAAGGGGTATGCGATCACTGTAAGTATGGGAAACACTGGTTTAGAGGGAAAGAAAATGAAATGGTTTTGACACCTTGTTAGAATATGTTCCATGTGGTTATCATCAAAAGCTTTTCAAGAGAAAATCTGACTTCAGAGTCAGACGACTCCCAGAAATTGGAAGACAGTACTAGCAAAATTCTTTCTGGCTTTTTAACCCCAACAAAACAAAAAAAAGAAAAGAAAAAGTCAGACACAGGACATTCATCTGTAGATGTGACAGGGAATGAATTGATGGCTTGGGGATTAATTGATAGTCAGAAAGACAGACACGCAATTGGAAGACAGGTTTGCAGAAGATATATTATAAATCAATGGATGGATAGATGTGTGGGTGGATCTGTGTTGTGATGCGCTTCTTTTTCATACAAATAGAAAGAACAAATACTTTTATAATGCTCTTCTGTCTCTGTTCCCAGGAAGTAAAAAAAAAATAAAAATGGTTTCACATCATGGAAGAATGGACAGAACTTGACTATAGACATTCTTAGTCATGAAATTTAGAACTGAATAAAGAACTGAAAATAAAAGTTACTGGAGACACTCTCTGGTAGTCAGCTTGCAGAATGTGGAACACACAGTGGAGATAATATTTTATGAAACTTCCAGATGAAATGAATATTATATTATTTGTATACCTCTGTCGCAGTGGGCAGCACGGATCCATGCGTAATTTCCGGCCTGCAGTGTGAGAATGGTGGTCAATGCTCAAGTGCTACAGGCGTCGCCCAGTGTCTCTGCCCTAGAGGATTCACAGGCACCACCTGCCACACACCACGTAAGTGACATGTGAAACTGTCAGACACTATGTGTTTTATATGTGAAACTGTCAGTTTCTGTGTGTGTGTGTGAGAGAGAGAGATAGAGAGAGATGTGAAACTGTAAGACTCTGTGTATGGCATGTGAAACTCCCAGAAGATGTGTGTGTGTATGACATGTGAAACTGTAAGACACTGTGTGTTTGACACGAAACCTGTCAATTCATCTGTCTTACATCTATAAATCTGGCATCATTATAACCTGTCTTTATCAATTTATTTTGTGTGCGAGCCTACTAATGTCTAAAAACCTACTGTATGCATTGTCCATTCATCTGTTACCTGTCTAACTAACTAACTGTATCTGTCCTCAGTCACATCTACAGGAGCATGTCAGACATCAGGCCTTGTTTGCCAGAATGGTGGACTGTGCCAAGACTCAACAGGAACTGCCTCATGTCTGTGTGCACGAGGTTACACTGGCCAGTTTTGTGAAGCCCAAGGTAAGAATCAAATGTGCAATGCCATTTGGCAGAACTCTGGTAAGATTGTAAAGAATCAAAGTAGCAGGTAAATGAATGATGGCATGACAATAAAACTTTTTTCAAAAGTAGCACAGTAGAGATCCAGAATAATTCTTATTCAAATCTAATAGTTTTATGTTAACTATATGTTTCTTTTTTGTTTCTTCTTCTTTTCACTCCTTAAGGATGAAAATCATACAGGCCAAAAGACAGTAGAAAATTGTGAGTGATCTGCTTCTAGTTATTTTTCATTGGTCTTTAAAGGGCAGTTTACCCCCTTGCAGGCAGCCTACGCCTAAGCACTTCATGTGTTCCTACAGGGATAGTTTATTTAACAATTCATTTAATATAATGAGGTTGGTAGCCACATGCACAACCCTCCTTAATAGCCTATTATGACATGCTATTTGTCAGCTTACTTTGAACTTAAAGCATTGAAAGATCCATGACAGTAGAGAGGAAGTAATAAATGTAGTATTTTCACCAACACTATGCTACCTGTACCAAACTTGCACATTAATCAAGGAACAGGAGGTATCAGCATGTGTGAAACTACGGGGTGTCCACAAAATTGTGAGTGAGAGGTTAAATTACATTTATTTGCATGGATGGTTACATCTGCTTATGTGAATCTTGGGACCCAGTGTGGGTGAACAAAGTATAGAACCACCAAAACAGATTGCTACAGAAAATACCATAGCGACAACACGTGTGATGCTTTGATACAGACTTTAGATAAGAGTTCGAACTTAAGGTTCCAGAAACAAGAAGAAGAATAATGATCACCTGAAAGATTTTTGTAGTAGAAAATAAGATTTTTATTGACAAAGCATGTCAAGCCTGATGGAACTGATCTCATCTTGAATTCGTTGTATTCCAAAAATCTCTTTATAATCCACCAAAAATAAACTCACTATTGCAAATGTCCACAAGTAATGAAAACAACAATACTTAAATATGGGTATGAGTTGTCCACTCAAAAAAAAAAAAAAATGATGCCAGGGTGTTCTTTTAAGAACAGTTGCAAAGTTTTAAAAAAAAATGTAATAATCTATTTCATTCTAAACATTGTATAAACGAAAAGACTAACAACTGGCTAAGGCTTAACATATGAAGTAAACATGGTCAAGGACATTGTTGAAGAAATACCAGAAAAGGAATGTAGTGGCAGAAAGAGTGTGAGATGATGTGAACTTTTTCTGAGAATAAGGCTGAGTCAGTCAGCAGTATGGGCATACAATGTTAGAATTGACAACATGGCTGGGAAAGTAGTAGCAGCCCCTTCAGTTATGACTGACTATTGGAATGCACCCCATAGGTGATAGCCCTCAGCTGATTTTTTCTTCCTGGCTTTCCTTTCGTCATATCCTTTTCTCTTCTGCTTTTTGTGAGAGCTTTTTTTCACCCAATCTGAGGTGGCGCCGTCGGGAAAATTTCCACTTGGGGCTAATGGCAGCTTTATCCTCCCAGGTTGCTGGATTTATGTCCAGTGCCTTCATGTCTCTCTTACACACATCTTTGAACCTCAGCTGTGGTCGCCCAACTGTTCTATTGCCATCTGCCTGCTGTCCGTAGAAAATATCTTTAGGGATGGGACTGTCTTTCATGCGGCGGACATGGCCAAGCCAACGTAATCTGCACTGTCTAAGCAGTGTATACACGATTTGAAGACAACATATGACAGCACCATGTCATTTATCACTGTGCCCTTCCATGAAATACCAAGGATGTGGTGAAGACACCATAGATGGAAGTTATTGAGCCTAGAAAAATGGAGTGATTAAAGATAGGGAGAGAGGTGGCAGAAATACAGCATGATAGACAGTATGCCAGGCCTAACTCCCTGGAATGGATGAGAAATCAGATACAAATGTTTCATTGTTTTGGCATTATTGGGAGTATAGACAACTGGTATTTTTGATTTGTCTATGCATTTTTACTTCTTCAAGTGCCATTCAACTTTGTGTGGATGATCTTGTCTTCCACAACTTCCCATGCCTAGTGTTGTTCGCCAGTTCTCTTCTCTGTATTTTTTTTCGGTGCCATGATTTTCAGTTGTCCATTTTCAGCTTCTGTTGTTGCTCTATCTTTTTCCCCATCTTTTTTGCTTTTTGCCACAAACAATTTCAACTTTACTGATTTCATACAAATGTGTAGCCCACTTCTTTCTGATGTTTTGTAATAAGCGTTCTTTGCACTTTTGCATCTTTCAGGACATTGTTGTTACTTTTTTTAGCATGCATACACACTTACATATCTAACTGTGTGAGCATTTACTATGACTATTTAAGTCCTTGCCTCCATGTAGTTCCTAGAGGTCTCTGAGGAGACAAAGAAAGATAGGACTTCTGTGCCCTCATGTTGTAAAATGTGACTAATAATATGAGGTTGTGCATGGGGTTGGCAGCCTCATCTTTAAAAAGAAATTGCTACAGAAACCACTGCAGCAAGACCATGTGAGTGCTTTGTGCAGGCTTCCGGCAAGGGGACAAGCTGCATTGGTGGCACCGTGCTCTGTGAGGAGCACAAAGGGAAATGGTGATGATGACTTGAGCACTTAACTTCACACATAAATCTACATACCTAAGTATTCTGCAATTATCTCTACTCTGTTTCTGTTATATTCCATGGAGTTTAGATAATCAGTGCGTTTATTTGGTATTTCTTCTCACAAAGTATAGACAGATGTGATATTTCTCTTTTTATGGTAGGTCGACAATCTCTCCATGTGATGTTTAAGTAGGGTTTCTTAACCTTTTTTTTGTGCCTTAGACCCCTTTGATTGTCCAGTGAAGGCTATGGACCACTTCTTGGGAAAAAAATGTACATAAACGCAAAATAAAAACTTTACATTTTAAATCTTAGGTTATGTCCTAGGATCCCCTAGACTCAATTCCCACAGGTTAAGAAACACTGCTGTAAAGTGAGGTTATCTTTTGTGTCATGATGTTAAGGGAATCTAAAGTGATTTTTAGTTACTCTAAAGTGAGGTTATCTTTTACCTCATGATGGTTAGTGAATTTATGAAGTGATGCTATCTTTAACTTGTGAAGTTTAGTTACTCTTAAGAGGGGGTTATCGTTTACTTCATTATGTTAAGTGAATCTGGGAAGTGATGGTATTTTTCACTTGTGATGTTCAGTCACTCTAAAGTGAGGTTATCTTTTATCCCATGATGTTTTGTGAATTTCTGAGGTGATATTATATTTAACTTGTGATACTGAGTCACTCTAAAGTGACGATATCTTTTACCCCATGTAATTCATGGAGGCATATCTGGAGTCATCCTTATGTGACCACCAGCTATGCACAATGCTTCAATATATGTACATGAAAGTGAACCTATATCTATGAGGCTAATTACACCCTCATTGACTTGAAATCATCCACACACTTCCAGTGATTCCCCCTGTAGTGAAACTTGTTGAGAGCCCGACATTGCACACTAAGCTTGGAGAAGTCACTTGAGCCCCAGATGTAATTCTTTGGCTTTGACTTAGTTGACTGCACGCAGAAGGATCTCACTATGGACCCAGTGATAGGCAGGGGAAGCTGAGAAGTGGCTCTGTGCAGGGCGTGACAATTCCTTGTGAGAGTCCAGAACCAGAGTACAGTATTTTAGTTCTGCATAGTTGGAGATCCCCCTTGCATGGCGGGGAATGCACAGTATGCCACGCACTTCTTACTCCTAGCTTGGGGCCATATGTGATGATCCTTTAAATGCAAGCCAAGCTGAAGGAACTGGAGCTCTTGACTTCAACTCAACACGTTTCAGAATGGCAGAAAAGCCACAGGAAAAGCCTAGATCTACAGTGTAGATAATACCAAGGAGTCTTCATCTTGGTTTTGGCTGCTAAAGAGCAAGAAGCTCAGCAGCCCTAGTTAAACAACAACAGCCCCATGATGTTTTGTGAATTTCTGGAGTGATATTATTTTTACCTTGTGATGTTCAATCACTCTAAAATAATGTTTTCATTTACCTCATGATGTTTAGTGAATCTCTGAAGTGATCTTATCTTTAACTTGTGATGTTTAGCCACTCTAAAAGGAGTATCTTTTACCTCATGATGTTTAGTGAATGTCTGAAGTGATGTTATCTTTGACTTGTAATTTTCAGTCACTCTAAAGTGATGTTGTGATTTGCCTGATCATTCTTAGTGAGTCTGAAGTAATGTTATCTTTGACTCATGATGTTTAAGCCAGTCTCTTTCCATATGCAGATAGCCTCTGCAGCGTTGTAATCTGTCTGAATGGAGGTACATGCCAGCAACATCCCAGTAGAGAACTGTCATGTAATTGCGCTGATGGCTTTGGTGGACAGTTCTGTGAGCTAGGTAGGGTCTTTAAATATTTATTTGTACACTGGAATGATATTATTTTTTATTTATCTATTTAAATGTGAATATACTTATTTATTTACTTGATTTCTCTATAACCTACATATATTCATGCAATCTGGTAAAGTAATTTGATATTCTTGTTATCTAATTACATACATAAATGATGTTATATGTACTTCATTGTTCTGTACTTAAATGTATATTTTTTGTTGCATAGTTGAATGCACATCTTACCGTTATCTTCGCTTTCACCTTCCTACTCTGCCATATTGTAACCAAGCACTTGTTATCCTTCCCAACTTGCTTACGTCCTACTTTAACATGTGTTTTCTGATAGCCCTCTGTGGTACACAAACACTGCCAAAAAAGAAAAAAAAAGAGTTTCTGTACCCCAGATCAGCTCCTAACATTACCACCTTTTCCCAGATGAAAACCAGGGGTTTTAGCCAGAGATAGGTGGGCAGTTAACCTTATGATCTAAACATTATCAACAAATTAAACACCAACAACTATTCATTAAGAAGTAATGAAGGAGACCAACTCTTTCTACATATAATATGCTAAGATGAATGAATTAGTCTAACTCTGTCTAAAAATTAGAACTATGTTTAAAGCTTTCCTTTAATCTTTCTTACCTTACCCTGATTTTCATAATCTTGCCATTTAATATCATTTCTTGCTCTCTGGACAGTGATTGACTGTAGTAATGTTGTGTGTCTCAGTGGTGGAACCTGCGGTGTTGTCAACAACACAGCTGGTTGCCAGTGCCTTGCAGGAACAAGTGGAACACACTGTCAAAACAGTAAGCATGTGTACTTGAAATTAATTCTTGTTGATCAGCTGACAGTTAAGTTCAGTACTAAATCTGGATGTAAATCATTTTTACATCTCTTCTGATGTTCATACTTAAGAATATGGTTTTGCTGGAATATCTTATCTGCTCTTGTACAATGGATTATCTTGTGTTATTTCACATTTCATAATTTTTTTTTAAAATGTTCACAAAAAAATTTGTAAATTGGCTTTAAAAAAACATATATATATATATATATATATATATATATATATATATATATATATATATATATATATATATATATATATATATATATATATAGATATATATATATATATATATATATGCATATGCATATGCATATACATATACATATACATATATATATATATATATATATATATATATATATATATATATATATATATATATATATAATTATTATTATTATTATCATCATCATCAGTTTGAATTCATCATCATCATCATCAGTTGCCATCTCCACAACGAAGGTTGGCTGTAATGGATCTCCAACGTCTTCTGTCTCTTGTCTTGGTGGTACACTCTGATAGACTCTTTCCCGTCCATCTCTTGATGTTATCTTCCCACTTATAGCGCTGTCTTCCCCTTGCACGTTTGCCTTCAACTCTCCCTTCTGTTATGGTCTTCTGCAAGGTGTTATGCCTTTTTATGTGGCCAAAGTATTTTAGCTGCCGAACTTTGACCTCTCTCATTAGTTCTCTTTTCATACCTAGATTTTCTAGGACCTCCTTATTTGTTTTCATCTCTTTCCATGAGATACGCCCCATTCTTCTATATATCCACATTTCAAGAGCCTCAATTCTTTCTTCCAAATGCTTATTCATCGTCCATGTTTCTGCACCATTGTCGCGAGAGACGAATGAGTTTGTATTTCGTTTCTATACCCATTGTGTGCATACCAGACCGTCGTGGGAAACCCACTAATTTTACAAGAAATGTTTACAGAACACTGAGACAGCACGCAACAACATTCACCTGAAATGTTTTCACAACACGCGGACATTGCACCAACAGACTATCGGAATAACTGATACAAAGTGGCGGATATGTTTACACAGGGCCAGTGTTAACCAAGTATTGTTGTGACTAAGGGAGACTTAAAGTCTGCACAAGGACAACATGAAAGCAGTATGAATACGAAATTATAACGAGAAGAACAACACTGTACGTGCCCCAAAGGACGCACACAGACAGTTTGTCTGGGAGAGGAACAACAAGGAAACGATAATAGAAAAATATTACAGGAAATGTACCCAGGAATGAGGACTGAATGTCTGACGAAAGGAAAACAAACGAATTTTCCCATGACCCAAGAAGCGACCCGAAAATAGCCCTAGGCGATTCAGACAGTATATACTGAACGAAATCTATCGTTCGGGCAATGGTACGAAAAATCATTCCGCCCGCATATACTGGTTCCATATTTCACGAGGAAGATTCAGGCCAAGTGTCAGTGAAATTCATGATATGGACATCAAGGTTAGTGTAATATAGATTTGTACCTTATATCTTAACCTCAGTCAGATTATATATACATATTTCCCATATATATAAATAAATATAACACTGTAAATACCAGTCACGTTTATTATAATATTATATCGCATACTCATAAGTACAGATTGCAATAAACACCATGCAAAGAATTATTATACTTATAAGATCGCACAGTTTCATTAATTATAATGAAGTAAATACAAGACACGTTTATTTTGTCTCTTACATTACCTGTTAACCGTACAGTAAACACCGCACAGTCATTCATTATAAGGATAAGATTTCACAGACACAAACACACCGCATGCGGAGCATAGGTTACGGGGTATTTATACGGGATTATCTTTTTATCCATCGCAGTGGTAGAGACCGGGGACCTTTGAGATAACTCAGCCTTGTCTACTACATTGCGGGCGTTAAATTACGGGACAAGCTTTAGAGTAGGGCCGACCGAGATACTGCGACGACACGCATCTCACACGTAATTAACGGCAACAACCTACCAATACTCCACGGGGGTCAGAAAGGAATTTACCAGGCGGTGAAGGGTCTTTCTATCATCGACTACCCACCCAAAAAGAAAGCAGAAAATACCCAGAAGGATTGCTGCATTTCTAATAGCTGTCCACGTGAAATTTAATGATCTGAAGTGGCAGTCGCCAACGGATGATTTTTACAACAAGTGCCTTTGAGAAATTTAATGATCTGAAGTGGCAGTCGCCAACGGATGATTTTTTACAACAAGTGCCTTTGAGAAATCTTGAGCGGACGTGACAAGAGCCGACGGAACGATTTTGTAAACCATATGCCTACCAAATTTATCGAGATCCTAAATTACATGCAGTAATGGACAGATTCTCCCTGTACAATTGATGCACCAACAAATACGAATATACAACATATTTCCATCATCACCACCACATGAGCAGACTATCAGCACAACGCAAGGACATCTGCATATCAGACGAAGTCTCACCCGCCTAACATTGCGTTCAACACCACACATGAACAAGACACCGTGGACGCTCGGGACAATGTCAACACTCGCATTGTGAAGGACAAAAGAACAAGCCGTGGACACCCGACGAAACCAAGTGAACCGTCCAGTGTTATTGTAGGCAGACAAAGACTTGTCCATTGTGTACAAACAACCAGAGTTTATTGACAGTTAGCGAGAGACCAAGAAACACAAGATATCCTTTTTGTTAGTATTTAGGAGTTACTTAAATTCATCATCATCATCACATCGTGTAGACTTAAGTTTAGTGAGTGTATTTTTTGCCTAACTATTATCTTCTTTTCCAGGCATAGTTAGGTTAGTTCTTATTACATTTGTATTGTTGTAACTGAATGTTGTTATATTTCAGTATTTTAATAAACGTTGTAGTTGTGGTTACATTACCCACACACGTTATTACATATATAGAGAAGGAACGAAAGTGTGCGAAAGAGACATACTGTTCTTCTTCTCTTTCTCTTCTGTTCACTCAGTGTAATAGGGGAGTGGGGGCTCGTTAGTATTATAATATAGAGAGGGAGATAGAGTGGTAGGAGGTATATGTCACGAGATCCAGAATCACTGGGGCTATATGCTGGGAACTCATCCCAAAGTCTTATATTCACCTTCTCCACTCCTGCTGCTCATCTTCAACCGGGTGCCAGGCGAATCTGAGCCATTGACAAAGCCGGCACCTCACAGATAACTCTCTTTGGTTACCCTCACAGGGGTAACGTTGTGACATAATTGTGGGCTGCAGTCCGGAATATACCTTGGGACTTGCCCTAGACTAAAACATTAAATAATTCTTTTTTGCAAATTTTGTATAAACCTATTCACTGTCTTCTATACTGTTCCTTATTCTACTTAGGTAGAGGGAAAGAACACAGAATAGAGTATTAGATAACTAGATATTCATATTAGATATTAAGATTAGATTAGATTAGATATTCATAGTATATTAAGTAAGACATTGACATATGTTAGAAGATTACACCGTATTAATTTATATGCACTTTATTACTGCATCTAGTTACCTCTATTGATTTGTTGTCATCATTATAAATTTACCTGGATTTTTGGTACATGTATAGTACCACGTGGGTCTTTTAACAAAAGGCATTGGTGAAGTCGAACGCATCGAAACGAGCGAACCGACGTTGTATAGTTCTTTTGTTCACAAGTGAACAATAGCGCTAAGCCACCGAGACGATACATTTTGGCAGTGTTTTCTTGGTAGGCAGACTGTTTAGGGTCAGACTTTTTATGGTCAGGATTTTTTAAATATTGTCATTTATCTGTACGGGTGTAAAGGTTATAGTGAAGTATACGGGAAAATTTGTTGTGGTTTCCCCCAGTGGCCAAGGGCACGATTTTTATTGTCGCTCTAAATTTTTTGTTTCTCTCACATACTTTTGAGTAGCGATAGGCAGATTGAAATCTAGCTGGGTAACTTATAATTTTTTTCAGGTAGCAGTTAGAATTCAGACTTGGTGCTAGTCTGAGTTCGGGGTTTTGCGACAGCATATTTCCTAGTAGGTAACAGGTAGTTCCTTCCTTTTGCTTCTTTCTGTCATTTTCGGTAATTTGTGAGTTACAGCAGTTCACAAGTAAGATGGCGGAATTGGTCCAGTTACGAGCTGCTTGGCGTGAGGCAGTCGAAAAGATGGGAATAGATAAGGCCGAGACCAAGGCATACTTGGAGGCAGAGGAACAGGAGCAGGCAGCAGAGAGACAACATGAACTTGCCATGCGTTCTCTGGAACTGAAAACTGGAGCCTCGGAGGACATTTTAAAGAAATGGGAGATAGAGCGACAAGAAAGCGCCAAGAAACGGGAGATGCGTCGACTATCAGACGCGGTGGAGCAACTAGCCAGGGTAAAAGAGCGACAAGAAGAAGACGATGAATCTAACCACTCTATTTCTCAAGTTATGCTGCCCATATTGGACCACCCCTCTGAAAATCTGGCGCCCGTAGAAAACTTGTCGGCTCCAACTGCGCCCCAGCTTCATGAAATGGACCTGAAGCCCAAACAAGGGAGGGGGTTAAGTAAGGAAAGCAGCCCTTACAACGCTGGGAAGAGTACGAAGCGATCCCAAGCGTGGAAACTAGCAATAGAAGTAGAGCAAACAAGATTGAAATTAGCAGCGGAGAAAGAGGAGAGAAAGACAGAGAGGGAGGCTAAATATAGGAGAATCAAGGCAAAATCCTTCATTCATCCGCACACGTTTGCGGATGAACAGGCCCCTAGGGGCGCCTTTGAACCACAACTGCAGGGTTCACCCGGCCCGCTTTCCTTGGGCGTGATGGATTCAGTGGATTCCAGACACCGCTGCAGAGATAACGGAAAGTTATTAAAAGGCACAGAAGAACCCACTCTAATTGCGAGCGGTACCTTCGATGGATCTTGCAAGGGGACTTCGAACAAAACAATTTCACCTGGCATCACAGGGAAGAAGAAAACAGGCACTTGCCTCCTGACATCAGGAGAACAATTATTACCTTACTCCACCGGCCCTTCTACGTGGAAAGAAGCGACCGGACAGGAACGGGCATTCGCTATTATCCACGGAAATAGACAGTTGCCCACATCGCCTAAGTCTGCCTTTACCCAGGACGAGGAAAAGTCAGATCCTACCACTTTTAAAACTTACGGAGAGAAATGTGTGCCTTTAGAAGGTATAACAACACATACGATTATCGGGACAGGGTGGACGACGGACACGGAGGCACCCCCCGACTCTCTTCAAAAGGAGGTAGAAGAGGATCATGAGGAGAAAAGTGTGGTAGAGCCGGCGGGGATACAGCAGCTCAACACCCACGGGACTCCGATTCTATATGTAGGCGAGACAAAAACTAAGCGGATAGACAGAAGGAAAGACACCAGGCGACACAAGAGGAAACAGCTTGGTGTACGCGCTTTAGGCAAGGCAAGGCGCCGACGCGCGAAATTAACAACACACTGTACCCGATACAAAAGGACAGATGGGTTGCACCGTATCTTGATTTATGACCATTCCACGGGCAAGATACACAAGATACGTAATAAGGACAAACAAGGGCCATCTTTGAGCCGTCGTCAAAGATTGTTTTCAAAGATTGGTTAGATCAGAAACAAAAGATTTGAAGAAGTGGGGAGGCATTTTTTATTTCGACAGAGCGAAGAAAGACACACTGAGAGTTAGTGTCAGTAAGAATGGACCACTCAAAAGAAAGAAGAGGTTTAAACCTGGCAACGAATATTACAAGGACCCTAATGCAAAGGGGCGGAAAAGGAAAAGTGATATTGTAGGGACGGCGACTAGCGCCCGGATTCCCTCGGAACGCAACGTTGTCAATAGAGAAAGAGCGGAAGAGGTATTCGATTCCAGGCTGGAATTCGATTCGAAAATCAGTTCAAGACTGGTTAGACCAGAACAATTGACTGATGGAACTGTGGAAATTCAGGTCACAGGTAACGGCGATCCTCCAATGATGGCGGCTATCGCCCGGACTCCCATTGAAGGCAGATATGTCAAGGGAGAACTACGAACGGCAGTTTTTAAATGATCATACATATGAAGTCATTTTAGGCTACAAATATGTGAGTTTAGGAGACACTCGTCAATCAAGAGTCACAGCTGCAGTGCAGACAAGTGACCAAGCGAAGGAGAAGAGACAAGGAGACGAGGTTGACTTCCATCCGCAAGAGCTGAGACAAGCTCACAACAACGACAAAGCGGTAGAACCTTGTTTTAAGAAGAGACTGAAGGGAGACAATCCATCGCAACCAGGAGACTGCTTTAAACAGCAAGGACAACTCCTTAGGAAAGTAGGAAAGCGCGGATATGAGTATAAGCAACTGGTAGTACCAGCACGATATAGATTTTATATCTTAGGTATGGGACATGCTAGTGAATCTAGTGGTCAGGTCAGACAATACATCACTACGCAAAGAATCACCCACCATTATTATTGGCAGGGAATCGCAAGGGACATGGATCAATTTATCAGATCAGGTCCTGAATGCCAGAGAGGGGCATCAAATCATGGGAAAAGTGAGGAAGCCACTAGTAAGGGAAACAGACCACGTATGAGGAAGAGGAGGCGTCAACATGACGGAGAATATAATACGACTGGTCCTAAGTGTGAGCTAGAGATAGGCAAACAAGTTTTACTGTTTATGCATAGTAAACAGAACAGGTTACTGATTGGATGGCACGGGCCATACGCAATGGTCGAGAAGGCATCTCGAACCAATGATAAGATTCCAGAGGAGAATCAGCTGGAAATATATAACATTGTGCTGCTAAAGAGATACTTAGCCAGACACATAACTGAAGCGGCCAACTTCAGGACACGAGCAGCCACAAAGCATTTGAATAAAGGAAATCCGAACTCAGCACTGCAGCCCAATGCGGCTAGACAGTCATCTGCAGGTGTGCAGAAAATCACAACCCACTCTACGAACGTAGTCGAGCAGGGGCGACAACTCTTGACTACGGTCACGATATTGAAACAGGAAAGGGAGCAGCTCTTTATAGCTGATGCAGGAGAAGCAACTGAGGAAGATTGCGAGAAGAATGATTTGGACGAGGAGAACGAAGGGTTGAACCAGGAAGAGAAGGAGACAAAAGATAGTGAGAAGATACTAATAGGGGGCAATAAGGAAAGCGAAATACCCCCTAATTCGCAATAGTTCTCCCATGCTCGAACTTGTTGGGGGAAAGCTATGTCGCGAGAGACGAATGAGTTTGTATTTCGTTTCTATACCCATTGTGTGCATACCAGACAGTCGTGGGAAACCCACTAATTTTACAAGAAATGTTTACAGAACACTGAGACAGCACGCAACAACATTCACCTGAAATGTTTTCACAACACGCGGACATTGCACCAACAGACTATCGGAATAATTGATACTAAGTTTTCGGATATGTTTACACAGGGCCAGTGTTAACCAAGTATTGTTGTGACTAAGGGAGACTTAAAGTCTGCACAAGGACAACATGAAAGCAGTATGAATACGAAATTATAACGAGAAGAACAACACTGTACGTGCCCCAAAGGACGCACACAGACAGTTTGTCTGGGAGAGGAACAACAAGGAAACGATAATAGAAAAATATTACAGGAAATGTACCCAGGAATGAGGACTGAATGTCTGACGAAAGGAAAACAAACGAATTTTCACATGACCCAAGAAGCGACCCGAAAAATAGCCCTAGGCGATTCAGACAGTATATACTGAACGAAATCTATCGTTCGGGCAATGGTATGAAAAATCATTCCGCCCGCATATACTGGTTCCATATTTCACGAGGAAGATTCAGGCCAAGTGTCAGTGAAATTCATGATATGGACATCAAGGTTAGTGTAATATAGATTTGTACCTTATATCATTATATCTTAACCTCAGTCAGATTATATATACATATTTCCCATATATATAAATAAATATAACACTGTAAATACCAGTCACGTTTATTATAATATTATATCGCATACTCATAAGTACAGATTGCAATAAACACCATGCAAAGAATTATTATACTTATAAGATCGCACAGTTTCATTAATTATAATGAAGTAAATACAAGACACGTTTATTTTGTCTCTTACATTACCTGTTAACCGTACAGTAAACACCGCACAGTCATTCATTATAAGGATAAGATTTCACAGACACAAACACACCGCATGCGGAGCATAGGTTACGGGGTATTTATACGGGATTATCTTTTTATCCATCGCAGTGGTAGAGACCGGGGACCTTTGAGATAACTCAGCCTTTGTCTACTACGTTGCGGGCGTTAAATTACGGGACAAGCTTTAGAGTAGGGCCGACCGAGATACTGCGACGACACGCATCTCACACGTAATTAACGGCAACAACCTACCAATACTCCACGGGGGTCAGAAAGGAATTTACCAGGCGGTGAAGGGTCTTTCTATCATCGACTACCCACCCAAAAAGAAAGCAGAAAATACCCAGAAGGATTGCTGCATTTCTAATAGCTGTCCACGTGAAATTTAATGATCTGAAGTGGCAGTCGCCAACGGATGATTTTTACAACAAGTGCCTTTGAGAAATTTAATGATCTGAAGTGGCAGTCGCCAACGGATGATTTTTTACAACAAGTGCCTTTGAGAAATCTTGAGCGGACGTGACAAGAGCCGACGGAACGATTTTTTGTAAACCATATGCCTACCAAATTTATCGAGATCCTAAATTACATGCAGTAATGGACAGATTCTCCCTGTACAATTGATGCACCAACAAATACGAATATACAACATATTTCCATCATCACCACCACATGAGCAGACTATCAGCACAACGCAAGGACATCTGCATATCAGACGAAGTCTCACCCGCCTAACATTGCGTTCAACACCACACATGAACAAGACACCGTGGACGCTCGGGACAATGTCAACACTCGCATTGTGAAGGACAAAAGAACAAGCCGTGGACACCCGACGAAACCAAGTGAACCGTCCAGTGTTATTGTAGGCAGACAAAGACTTGTCCATTGTGTACAAACAACCAGAGTTTATTGACAGTTAGCGAGAGACCAAGAAACACAAGATATCCTTTTTGTTAGTATTTAGGAGTTACTTAAATTCATCATCATCATCACATCGTGTAGACTTAAGTTTAGTGAGTGTATTTTTTGCCTAACTATTATCTTCTTTTCCAGGCATAGTTAGGTTAGTTCTTATTACATTTGTATTGTTGTAACTGAATGTTGTTATATTTCAGTATTTTAATAAACGTTGTAGTTGTGGTTACATTACCCACACACGTTATTACATATATAGAGAAGGAACGAAAGTGTGCGAAAGAGACATACTGTTCTTCTTCTCTTTCTCTTCTGTTCACTCAGTGTAATAGGGGAGTGGGGGCTCGTTAGTATTATAATATAGAGAGGGAGATAGAGTGGTAGGAGGTATATGTCACGAGATCCAGAATCACTGGGGCTATATGCTGGGAACTCACCCCAAAGTCTTATATTCACCTTCTCCACTCCTGCTGCTCATCTTCAACCGGGTGCCAGGCGAATCTGAGCCATTGACAAAGCCGGCACCTCACAGATAACTCTCTTTGGTTACCCTCACAGGGGTAACGTTGTGACAACCATACAGAAATGCAGAATATATATAACACTTTATGATTCTCAGTTTTAATTTATGAGATAACTGTTTGGATGTCAGTATATGTTTCATGTTGTTGAATGTAGCTTTGGCCATTCCTATTCTCTTCTTGATTTCTGTTTCACATCTGCCATCTTCTGTTATTATATGACCAAGATATACGTAGCTCTTGACTTGTTCCAGGATTTTCCCATTTACGCTTATCTTTAATGTGGGTTTATCGTCTGTTTTGCTAATTATCATAGTTTTAGTTTTCTCAATATTAATGTCGAGTCCATATTCATGACTTATACTGTTCACTTGCTTCACTAGTTCTTGTAACTCCTGTTCGCTTTCAGCTAACAACACGGTATCATCTGCATATCTAAGGTTGTTTATTGATCTTCCACTGATGTTCAGTCCTGGTATTTCCTGTATCTGTTTGAAAATTTTTTCGGTGTATAAATTAAATAGGCAGGGGGACAGCACACAACCTTGTCTGACACCTCTTTTTATGTCTATGTATGGTGAATAATTCCTTCCCGATCTTACTGTGGCAGTTTGCTCCCAATAAAGGTTACTGAGTATTCTTATATCTTTTCCATCAATACCTATTGTCTTTGAGGCATTCAATTATTTTCTCATGATGGATTCTGTCAAAAGCCTTCTTATAGTCAATGAAGCACATATACATACTTTTTTGGACCTCTGTATATTTTTCTGCTAATCTTCTTAGGCAAAATATTGCCTCTCTTGTTCCACTGTTCCGTCTAAAACCAAACTGTTCTTCTTGGATTTCGCTGTCTACTTTACTTTTTATTCTTTCCTGTATGATTTTGAGCAGTATCTTAATTGCATGACTCATCAGGCTGATTGTTCTGAAGTCTGAACATTCTGTTGCATTTGGTTTTTTGGGCAATGTTATAAAAACTGATGTCTTCATGTCATGTGGTAAATATCCTGTATTGTATATATCATTGCATATTTCTGTGATTGTATCTATACCAAAGCTCTCCAGAGCTTCTATCATTTCAATGTTTATGTTATCCATGCCTGCTGATCTTCCTTTTTGTATCATATGAATGGCATTCTCTACTTCTGATCTGAGAATGTTTGGGCCTTCATTAGAATCTGGTGATGGTTTTTTACCTCTGTTGTCCTCGAATAGTTCTTTTACGTATTCTGCCCATCTGTTTGATATGTCTTTCTCATCAAGTAATATTACACCATTTTTGTTCTTGATACAGCTTCCTCCTTGTGCAAACCGCGACCGATTTGATAATTTCTTTATTTCTTCATGCATATCTCTTGTCATGTGCTTCGCTTCCAAGTCTTCTATTTCCTTACACTTTGTTTCTATCCACCATTCTTTTGCTTCTCTACACATAGTACGTATGTCATTGTCTATTGTTTTATATTCTGGAGTGTTTTTTGCTTTCTTTCTTTCTGCCATTTTATTCAAGATGTCATCTGTCATCCAAATTTGATTTTTCTTAGACTCCTTTTTAGGTAAATTTGCATTTGCTGATTGTATGCTTGTTTTTAAGCATTCCCATTTTGCGGTTGCTTTTTCTTCTGGGTTTTCTCTTCTATACTGCTCCATGCTTTCTGTCAATAAAACAACCAGATATAAAACAGAAATATTTAATCGACGTCAAAAATAAATACCAGTTTGAATTAATCTCCTTTTAAAAATTTTTTTATTTTTTTGGGGTTGGTTGAGTAGCTTTCTGTTTCATTTCCCAACTTAGTATTTACTCTCTTATACCCGGAAATGGAAACAAGCAATTTTTCATATCAACACATGGTGGTTATTTCAACTTCTTCTTCTTCTTCTTCCGTCCTTAGCCAAAGACCGACCAAGCAGTCAGAGGCCATCACGCCTTGTGGCATCTTAAGGGCAACAGCAGATTGATTTTCTCTGTTGTAGTTTCCCATCACGCCTAGTGGCGTCTTTAGGGCAACAACAAATAGATCCTTCTGCCGTTGTTTCCGTAATCGGTGTGACAAGCCAACGGGTGATCAGCCCATTGGGCGTTATTTCAACTTGGTGACATACTTTTTAATTTATCTTTTTATTTATCTTTCTCATATCTCTTACCTAGCTCTCGCTTTCTGTCTTTTCCCTGAAGAAAGCCTTATGGCCACAACCTAGGCAATTTTCATTGTCTTTTGTCCTAATTAATAAACATACCTGTATTAGACTGTAACTTTGCTAAATCAGCGTTAAGTTTTATTTTCAGATGTTATTACCAGGCTGCTTTTTTTCAGTGGGAACAGGGTAGTATCCGCAGGATGAACTGCAGCTCAGGAGCCCAAAACTGTTTTGATTGCCCTACCTTTCAGACAAGCAAAACCTTGCTATTCACATTCAGTGGCCCAGATTTTAGACCAGCAAAAACTTGCTATTCACATTCAAGGGCCTAGCAAAATAATTGATTCAGAACCCAAGTGGGCATTTCGTCATCACATAAAGATATTTGAAAAATCTTTTTAAATATATTTTTTTATATTTCTAATAAGTATCTAAATCTTAAACTGACTTTGCTGGATTCCTTAAAAGCGGATGAATTATTAATATTGTACTTCCAGGGCAGGACTGTGCCGCCGATGGTACTCCATGTCTGAATGATGGACAGTGTATAGATACATCCCAAGGATTTGTCTGTGCTTGCACATTTGGCTGGGCTGGCGCCATCTGTGAGACAAAACGTAAGTGTGACGAGTTGTGTAAAATTAAAACATTCTTGCGTTAATTGGGTCATGATAGAAAGAGTGGCAGTATTCTAATTCAGTTATTTTTATATTAAAGAAAACTTGTAGACATTTGATTTAAAAAAAAACTTCTTTGTGAATTTATTTATAGCTTAATGCATTTTTGCATATAGTTCCCGGGCACGTTAATAATATCGGATGGAAGATGCATCTCAGAAGTGAAGAGTAGAATCATTATCTCATCTCAACCCGTAACCCGTCATGGGTCGTAGGGGTGCCATGGTGGATGCATCAGCAGACAGGGCCCTCCACTGCTCTCTATCCTCAGCAATGCGTACAAGTGTGGAAAAACCGTGCCCTGCCCATTCTTTGAATCGACGTGTCACTACTGACAAAAGTGGTTCTTGGTGGCTTGCATACATGTTTATTTTCTCTCTAACATAGACATTTGTTTTGTGCTCTTTATAGCTAATGCGCAAAATTCTTCTATAACATTTATACTCGAAAGCCTGAATCCTTCGCTCCATATCTGCAGTGAGTGTCCAGCCCTCACACCCATACAAGAACTTAGATAATACAAGTGATTTTTATAATTTGATCTTCACAGAAAAATTGATGTTACTTTAGAATAGCCCCAGGTAAAAGCAGCATTCTATAAAATGAAAAGTATTTTATGCAACAACTCTTTGTAAATGAAAGTAAGGAAAGCAGTTCTTCAGTGTTATATACAATCTGTCCTAACATACAGAAGTGAACGAACGAACGAACAAACTTTATTTTCAAAGGGTTTAGAATTGGGCACGGGCCCATCTAACATTCTGCCCTTCCTTTCGTTTTCCATACTGAATCCATTTATTCTCACATGTATCTTAAATATTACTTAAATAATAAAATGACAAAATAAAATAAAATCCCAACATTGTAACAGTACAATAATAGTTACACAGATTTACAGTACCTTATCATAATTAATACTAAACAGGACAAAATTATCTTTAAAACCTACATATGATGTTATGTAATTATTTAAGAACATAACTAAATTAGGGTGGAATATAATCTGCACTCATGATGTATTTGAAAAGTCTGTGAATGAATCAAAATGGACTAAGTGAGAGAGTTATGAACAACTAGTTGACAAGTAGGGAAAGCACTAGAGGCCACAGAGATGGGGTTTTACTGAGGAATGTAAAACATACCAAGGACATCTAAACAGAGTAATGAGGATGTCCTGAAAGAGGCCAGTGCACAGAGGAAGCTAATCCCTCATGTTAGAAGGAAGCAATCCACTTTCTTCAGGTACATTATAAAAAGAAAGCTGTGGAAAGGCATGATCACCTACACCACTAGGCATGGTAGCTGATGAAGAAGAAGAAGAAGAACATAGTGTAGGTTTCGCACATGTTTTATGTTCATTTTACTAATTTTTGCTGATAACACTGACAAACAACATTTTTCTTTCTTATATAGAAAAAGTTTTTTTAGGTCAGTTTCTTGCGCTGATTTCAAATTTGAAATCCGTTTATCTCTATCACATCGGGTTCTTAAGATATTTGTGAATAAATATATTTTTGGTAAACCGTTATTTGCTCAGTTTCATTTTTACTATATAACTTATTAAAAATTAATAAAATGCAAAATAATTCTACTTTTTATACTGCTAAAAGATGCATGACATATGTTACACTATTTTTCAAATAGTTACTGTATTTTGAAATAATTCTGAGCAAAATATGGCTTCTAGAAGTTGTAGAAATTCAGCTGATCTGTTCTGTTACGTGTGCGGATATTTTACCGATCATGTTCACCAGAAAAACTTTACACCATTACTAAAGAAAGCATATGAACTTTATTTCGATTCGAAAGTTGATAATGCAAATAAATTTTGGAAGCCAAAAGCAGTTTGTTCGATTTGTGCAAATACATTGGCAGGTTGGTTATGAAAATCGCCGAAGCATAAGTCGATGCCTTTTGGAGTGCCAGTAATATGGCGTGAACCGACAAATCACGCTACTGATTGTTACTTCTGCTTGACAAATATCCATGGTTTCACTTTTAAAACTAGAAAGTCTGTGGTTTATCCAAATATTGAATCGGTTTCGAAACCAGTGCCTCATGATCCAAGCACATGTCCGATCCCAGTTCCACCAGAACAATATCCGTTGGACGTGAATGAACCATCAGAAAGTGATAGTTTACCTGCTTTAGAAACTAATTCTGACTCGAATTATATACCGGTGAATGATGGTGTTCACTTAATTAACCATTCAGAACTTTCAGATCTAATACGTGATCTCGCTCTTACCAAAGGACAAGCGGAATTACTCAGTTCGCGACTCAAAGAAAGGAATCTTTTACGCCCAATACTCCGATATCTAAATTTCATCATAGACACAGAGAACTTGTTCAGTACTTTGAGATGGATGATGACATTTGCTATTGCAAAGATGTAAACGGTCTAATGGTGCACCTTGGTCATGAGCACATAGTCAACGAATGGCGACTTTTCATCGACTCTTCCAAGACTAGTCTAAAAGCCGTGTTATTGCATAACGGAAATTTATTTTCATCAATTCCAGTCGCCTACTCTGTTCATATGAAAGAAACTTATGACAATATGGCTATACTTTTGGCAAAAATAAAGTATAATGACTACCAATGGCGGATTTGTGGAGACCTAAAGGTCATTGCAATTCTCACGGGCATGCAGACTGGGTATAGGCCTACTAAATTTTGTTGCTTGCTATGTGAATGGGACAGCCGCAACAGACAGGAACATTATGCAAGAAAGGTGTGGCCTATCAGGGATCGTATGCAGCTCGGGCATAAAAATGTAATACACGAGCCATTAGTTAACAAAGACAGCATCATTTTACCACCGTTACATATAAAGTTGGGGCTCATGAAGAATTTCATAAAAGCGTTAGATAAAACGAGCAAAGTTTTCACTTATCTTCGAGAAAAGTTTCCGCAAATCAGCGATGCAAAGATAAAGGAAGGTATCTTTGTAGGACCTCAGATTAGGAAAGTTATTGCAGACAAACAATTCGAGAACTTGTTACATGGTAGTGAACTTTGCGCATGGATGGCATTCAAATCGATCGTCGATAACTTTCTGGGAAATCACAAATCTGTCTACTATGTGCATATTGTTAAGCAGTGCATAGATGCATACAGAATTATGGGTTGTAACATGTCCTTCAAAATCCATTTGCTCGATTCGCATCTTGACTTTTTCCCTGACAACTTTGGCGAAGTCAGCGATGAACATGGAGAACGATTCCATCAAGATATCGCCATAATGGAATCACGTTATCAAGAACGGTGGAGTGTGACCATGCTTGCCGATTATTGTTGGATGCTTCATCGCGATGTACCACATGCCATTCACCGACAAAAGTCGACTGCAAAGAAATTCAAGCCTACATAACTGTTATACTTCTTGTACGAATGATGTTGTAATACTGTATGCGTTATTAAAAAAACTTCAATTGTGTATTTCTAGAGATCCCGACCTGATAGAGAAAAACGGCTTGCAGATTTAAAAACAGCGCATTAAAATTGACCAGAAAAACAGAAATGTTAGAGAAAGAAAAAAAAAGTTCACTTTTTCTTAAATTAGATCCATACTGCCCAGTGCAGTTCCTTTGGGTGAATAGAACTGCTGCTTCAGGTATTTTATAAGAGGCGACAATATGAGGTTGTGAGTGAGGCTAGCAACCTCATCATGTCGAACAAATTGCTACAGGAGCTACTCTTGCAAGAACACAAGAATGCTTTGGTGCAGGGACAGCAGCAGAAGTGTGGTGGCGCCATGATCCAGAAAGAGCAAAAATTGAGGAAACGAAGATCCATATTAAAGTTATTTTAAATTAATCTACGTATATTTCTAGTTGCATACACATGAGGTGGGTCTAGTGTTGAAGTAAAGGTAGGTAAAGGATCCTGTTACACAGCCATTGGGAATATGGTGTTAGACCCATATTTTCTTGACCATCTACACGCTAGGGGTGATGTGGTCAGCATCACGCCAGCTGCCTTAACCTTCACAGTGTTGCTGTGGTACCTAATTCATGAGGCTGGGTCGACCCTGGAACCGTTTACGGCCTAAAAAAATCCCACCTCAACTGGTGTTGAAGTATTAACATTAAAATGGATTCAGTATTTGTCTGTTGATCTTATTATACTGTGGATGCAGTTGATATTGGTTACTTTGTAAGTTTTTAATTGTTTTTTTCAAACTTGACAACAGGTACATGCAACAACAGCTTTGTTGAATGCCAGAATGGAGGAACTTGTTCTGACACTGCTGATGGTGTTGTCTGTAACTGTGCAGCTGGGTACACTGGAGAGAACTGTGAAACTGTTAATGGTACAGTGAACACACACATGAAGAAGAATTTGTATAATCAAAAGTGGTGGTTGTAGTGATTATAGAAATAAAAGTGGTAGTTGGGATGATGCAGTGGTGTTGTTGGTGATATTGGTGATTTTAAAAAATGGTGGTGATGTGTCAATGTTGTTACTGATGGTAGAAAAACAGTGGTAGTTGTAATGGTGCTAGTAATGATATCAGTGGTAGTGATGGTGTTAATAATGATATTACTGTTAGTGCTACTAATGATATCTGTGATATAATTGTGGTAGTGATGTTGTTAACAATGATGTCAGAGATTTAATAGTGGTGGTGCTAAAACTGATGCCAGTTAAATAGTGATGGTGCTAATAATGAAAGCAAAGTTATAATGGTGATGGTGTTAATAATGAAAGCAGAATAATGGTGGTGCTAATAATGAAAACTGGATGCTCTAAAAAATGCCTGGCTTCCTAAAAATTTGATAATTAAATGCACATGTCAAATTTCCCTCAGTGAATTTCATGTAGTTCATGTAACATCCTACAACAGATGGATGTGGTGGTTGTGAGAACGGTGCAGTCTGCAAAGTTCCAGAGATCTTCCCTCCTGATGCAAACGTGACCAAAACTTGTGCATGCCCAGCTGGATTCAAAGGAGACAAGTGTCAGACCGCTTCAAGTGAGCAGATTTTGTTACCCAATAACCTATTCCACATGTCTGTCAGTTTTCAGTATATACAGTAGGGCCCTGCTCATACAGGGGGTTATGTTCCAAACCTGAGCCGAAAAGCAGAAATCGCCGAAAAGCAGAAATTGCCGAAAAGCAGGACATAGCCTTTTTTTAATTTGCTAATGCATATAAAATCCTAATAACATATTTACACATTCATATATTTTGTGCGCAGTAGAGCTAAGCCTAAAACATCATATGAAAGCAAATAAATATACAGCATTTAAAGTAAGAGGCTAACGACTCCTCTGATTATCACTAGTACACTTAGATGTCATTGTAATTAATTTTTAAAAGTATTATATATATAATTTAATAAATTTAAAAAGGTTGGAAAATTGCCAGAATACAGAGACGCCGAGCACAAAACTGCTGTAAATAGGCTGAGTTACCGACAATAAAATGGCGCCCAAAGCCATTCTTGGACTCAGCTTTTGAGCATGTCATTTGAAAAAATGCCGAAAGAGCAGAACAAACGCCGAACATTATGAATATGTATATATTCACGCTAAAACTGCCGTATTAGCGGAACATTGAAAAGCGGTTTCTGCGTATGTGTATGTATGTATGTATATATATATATATATATATATATCATGAGGAGGCCATCCTAAACACGTACAGAAATGTCATGAGCTCTTTTATATCATTGGTTTTTTTTTTAAACATAAGTGATGAAATTATCCCCATATTACTAATTATGGGTAAGTAAAATGTCCTATTGCAAACAAAGAAAAAATCCTACCAGCTTTTCAGTACAATACACAAAAGGTGCACACTGGACCATGAAAACTAAATTAAACACCCATTAAAAGAACGTGCATGCCTTGCCATCTAAATGGAACACTCATCAAAAGAGCACAATGCTTTTCAATTTTACCATGGTACATTGACCATAAGTCATGATAAGTTTGACTACAAAGATCCAATGAAGTTGAAATAGAATGGAAAGGAATGAAATAATCACAGGAGAATTAGTACCATGATCAGAACAAACAGCAACAAGAGGACAACATAATTATTTTCCATCATGTTTTGGCGTGTTACTTGTTCGTCCGATCATAATAATGTATTAATATGTAACAAGCACATTATTTTAACGCAAGATGTGAACACAAATAGATTAACTCTTCAAAAAACGATGGGAAAAAATTGTGGTATATGCCTTTTAGCTCATGTCATGTCATTTTAACTAGATAAAATTACCACAAATGATTGCTGGAAATTAAAACTATTCATACTTAGAAACAGCCTTGCTGATTTTGAATGAAATTTCAGATTGTTGGCAAAATCTTGGATTTAAGTATTTGATCTCATGCATTATGGGATGTAATGATTTCCCCTTTCTGTAACAGAATTTACAAATTAGCCTCCCTGCTCTGTGTTTCCCACATTTCAGGACATACAAAGGAAAATTATATAGTTGATCATATTTCCATATCATTAACATCATCATCATTTTTGTTGTTATTTACTGCCCAGTGGCAGCAAGGACTTCTACAGTTATGCTTCACCAATTTCTATCTTCCATTTATCCCATGCTATTCTGGTTTTTTTTTGGGGCTTCCTCTACTATTCTTCTCCAGTTTCTCTTTGACTTCCCATTCTTCTGTCCCCTGTGGGTTCTATCAAAGAACACTATTAATTCATACACATTCACACATTGTGCCATATTAGAGTATTCACAAACACATGTATCATGTGGTTGACATGAGGGCCATTGTTGATTAAGTAGGCCTACAAAAGATAACCATGATGAATGATCACTGAAAATGAACAATAAATGTTTTTGAATTCATTTTGCATGCCCTCTGATTAGTTAGTTGCTTATCCTTTACAGGACGTGGCAATCAACCCCAGCTTTTATTGGCTGTTTGTGATTTTTCTAGGCAATTTTTTTCATTCAGTAGTTTGCCATTGCTTTCTGAACGGCACGGCGCTTATACCATTGTTAAAAATCCACACAAAGCGATCTGCTACCAAACCGCCTGCAGCAGGTTTCGAACCTGGTATATCTGGATTATGAAACTGCGTTCATATCCATTAGGCCACAGACGCCGCCCTCTGATTACAATAATATAAATAAAAGCATTTGGCAACTATTTTGAGCATATTGTCAACAGCCTTACTTTGTTAGAATAGAACCAGTTTATAAAATGATGCCTTAAGAAATCATTTAAAAAAAAAAAGAGAACAGAAGGAAGAACTGTGACAAGAAAGAATTATAATTTTTTCCAACAACCCATATCCTGACTACAAAATAATTCTTTTTTTTTTTTTTTGAGGAAAAAAACATTAATGAACCAGTCAGTAGGCCTACCATGGATAGCAAAATTGTTTGTTGATGAGTCTAATTTGATTATCTGCACATCATCATCACCCCTCAACTTCCTAAGGAGCATGGGCCTTTAAAAAAAGTCCAGTCCTCAAGTCCCCATGCCTTCAGCTCAAGATCTTTTCATGCCTTCCTCACCCTTTTCATTTCTATTTCCAGTTCTCTTCTTCTTGTGTTTTTTGGTCTCCCTGTACCTCCCTTACCCAAGGGATTCCAGAACAAAGACAGCCTTGTAGTGCTATCAGCAAGTTTCCTCTGTGTGTGTCCTATCCACCACCAGCATCATTTTCTCATCTCTGATTCCACTGGTTCTTGTTATCAGTTCTACATTAGTCATCTTGTCGGGCCGTTTCAGTACTTCTATGCAAGCACTCACTTCTGAAAGTCTGTAGCTACTTGATGTTGTTTTTGTTATTCTCGATGTTTCAGAGCCATAGAATAAGATTGACTTGAAATCTGAGTTGAAGATTCTGAATTTTTGTCTCGTATTTGATTTTTGTTGATCCCTATCGGCACATCATATGTGTGATTTCATTTGTGAACATTCTACCCTGAATGATTTGGCTGGGACCTAAGATGCGTCAACAATGAGGAATGCAGTTAGTGACCCATAGCTAGACTGCTTGCGTCAGGGTCAGCAAACCAGAGCTGGCCAAGACCCTACTCCACCTCCAAGTGGTTGTCCTGGAAACAGTCTGCATTACTGCAGTCTGGCTGAGTGAGTAGGGATCGAAGAGGGAAGGCTAACCCGGTCCCAAAAATGCTGTGCTGAAGTCAGATGTGTCGGCCAAAAGGTGCAAATATCGCAGTCTCGCTGTAAACGGACACAACGCAACCAACATCCTTGTCAGGACGAACGAAGAAGAGGAAGAAGAAAGAATGGTTTGGTTTTGGTCTCCCAACAGCTTGTGGATCACTCATGTGAACTCGCATGCTACTATAGTAGCATTAAAGGAGTTATTCAAATGCTGGCAAATGAATAGGATATATATTAAAGGAACTTGTTGATAGCATTACAAGGCAGTTCTTGTTATGGAATCCCAAGGGTCAGAGAGGAGAGGTAGACCAAAAAAACACATGAAGAGAGTTGGAGACAGAAAGACATGGAAAGAACGTGAGCTGATGGCACAAGACACTTGGTATGTTTGTTGAAGGCCTATGATCCTTGGGGGGGCTAAAAGGTATTGTTGATTCAAATGTAGTTATTGTTCAGACAACACAATCTTCTTTATATATTCACACAACTTGAGTATACAAGACCTAGATACAGCTATGTCAATATATTCACCCAGAAATTTGTAGAATCTCTCACACATTCAGAAATCCCACTGAAAATTACGATTTTAATTGACTACATATGTGCATACTTATTGTTCTTCTCATTATATTCATGAAGTATGAAACCATCTTTAAAATTTCTCCCAAATTTTCTTGTTAGACTGCACAATTCCTTGTTCCCCTGACCTTGGCAAAGGTGGCGACAGATATGAGGTCATCATATACCCGGATATTGAATCACCCAAACACGTGTACGTCTGCAGAGAGGGTTACTTGCAGAGAGTGGAAGCATGTCCAGAGACCAGGTCAGTTCATGAACTTTATATCTTTGTTCATGGGTTCTTTGTTTGCATTTTTGTTCATGGATTCTTTGGTTGTATATTATGTCCAATGTGGTTCATAATGGTCTGTGTGGAGACAGAAAGAATAGAGACCTGCTCCCTCAGGAATGTCATAAGAGATGGCTATTAAGATGATGAGCACGGGATTAGCAACCTCATCGTGTAAAACAAATTTGCTACTAAAACTGCACTATTATGTGCTTTGATGCAGTCTACCTCATGGGGGCCATCTTTAGTAGTGAGCCCATGCTCTATAAGGAGATAATGTATATTCTGTGTTTGGAAGCAATGTGAAGTGAAAAGCAATGGGAAGTGAAAAACAATGTGAAGTGAAAATGTGTAATCTTACTTTTAACAAACGCAGGCAAACATATGAGTTTATTTCTTCATTAGTAGTAGTTGCTAACTCTGCATAATCTGTGTTTGTAAGGAAAGTGGAAGCTGGTTGAAGACAGAGAGTTGAGTCTTTCTATCTGTTTGAGAATGGTGATTCAGGTCTGTTGATCTGATTATCTATACTTGTGTTCATTGACATTGAATATTAATGCATAATCTGGATATACAGAGTTGGAAATCCCTTGGCTGCATCTACTTGGTGTTGAAACGTATAGGTAATGAAGAGATGCTCAAACTAATAAGTGTGTATGCATTATTGGACACCATTAATAGTTGATTGGTTTACACATGGCTGTGACATTTTCTCATTCATGTCTTACCGAGGACTAAAAGGGTAGCAAAGAATAGTAACTCTGTTCCCTGCCATGCATGTCATAAAAAGCAACTAAGAGATTTTGGAATGGGACCGGCTACCCCTTCCTGTAAAAAAAACGTAAACCACAAAAACTTCAGCAACAGCATGGACAGGTCAACTAAAGAAAATAAGTCAGTTCAGCCATCCAAGACAGAAGGAGGTCCTCCTGGTAAGGAAACTCATGATGTAACCCAGAGAAAGCCATTTCTTTTGTATATGGGTGTTTGCATAGAATAGAAGGATTAAAGTGGTATGACAAGATAACTAATGTGGAACTGATGACAAGAACCAGACAAGTGCCAGTAGAACAAGAGATGAGAAGATGCCAGAGATGGATAGGACAGACATTGAGGAAACCTGCTGACAGCTTTACCTTGTTCTGGAATCCCCGCTGTCATAGAGTTGGCAGTGGGAGACCATGGAACATCCCCCGTTGTAATAGAGTTGGCAGTGGGAGACCATGGAACATCCCCTGCTGTAATAGAGTTGGCAGTGGGAGACCATGGAACATCCCCCGCTGTAATAGAGTTGGCAGTGGGAGACCATGGAACATCCCCCGCTGTAATAGAGTTGGCAGTGGGAGACCATGGAACATCCCCCGCTGTAATAGAGTTGGCAGTGGGAGACCATGGAACATCCCCCGCTGTCATAGAGTTGGCAGTGGGAGACCATGGAACATCCCCCGCTGTCATAGAGTTGGCAGTGGGAGACCATGGAACATCCCCCGCTGTCATAGAGTTGGCAGTGGGAGACCATGGAACATGTGGAGAAGAGAGTAGGAGACAGACATAACAGGAATGAAGAAGACCTTCAAGCGATGGCATGGGACAGGAAGAATTAGTATAGCTTTGTTGAAGGCCTGTGCTCCTTGGGGTGGGTACTCTAGGGTGAAGAATGAATGAAATGTTCTAGATCTACAATGGATTTATAAATAGTCATTGCAAATTGGCAGAAATAAAGAAATGTGTCGATGTATATCATTGTTTTCTTCTCAGATACAACATCTACACCTCCGGCTGTCTGAATCCAGAGCAGTATGCTGCTGCATCACAGGCCTCAAGTGATCTATATTATCCAAGTAATTAACAATGCAAGGTTCAAAATCAGATGTCAGGAGACTTCACATCTGTTAGCATGTGTTCATAATTACACTAGGTGTCATCATTTCCTTGTGTTCAGATGACAGCAAAGAAATGAAATTACTGTCTGTTTTGTTCAAGTACAAATTTGCAGAAAGCTTGGTAATTTACCAGAAATAAAATATGTGATGTGAATTTACAGCTGAGTTTGTTTAATTCTTAGTTGTTATTGTATTTTTTTATTTCAGATTTATTGCCTTACATTTTCTGCTGATGGGAATTAACCACTTGTAGTCCTTATGTCATGTAGTCCTTATTCTTACCAACTCTTTACTATAAATATTAAACATGGTCCCTGATTGCTATCAGTGTTAAACATGGTCCTTGATTGCTATCAGTGTTAAACATGGTCCATGATTGCTATCAGTGATGAACATGTTCCATGATTGCTATCAGTGTTGACATGGTACATGATTGCTATCAGTGTTAAAAAATGGTTGTTGATTGCTATCAGTGTTAAAAATAGTCGTTGATTGCTATCAGTGTTAAAAATGGTCATTGATTGCTATCAGTGTTAAAAATGATCATTGATTGCTATCAGTGTTAAAAAAAATGGTCGTTGATTGCTATCAGTGTTTTTTTTTTTAAAAATGGTCCTTGATCGCTATCAGTGTTAAAAATGGACCATGATTGCTATCAGTGTTAAACATGGTCCCTGATTGCTTTCAGTGTTAAACATGGTCCTTGATTGTTACCAGTGTTAAACATGGTCCCTGATTGCTACCAGTATTGAACATGGTTCCGTTATTGCTATCAGTGTTGAACATGGTTCCATTATTGCTATCAGTGTTGAACATGGTTCCCTGATTGCTGTCAGTGTTGAACATGGTCCCTGATTTCTACCAGTGTTAAACATGGTCTCTGATTGCTACCAGTATTGAACATGGTTCCGTTATTGCTACCAGTATTGAACATGGTTCCATTATTGCTATCAGTGTTGAACATGGTTCCCTGATTGCTGTCAGTGTTGAACATGGTCCCTGATTTCTATCAGTGTTAAACATGGTCTCTGATTGCTTCTAGTGTTGAACATGGTTCCCTGATTGCTTTCAGTGTTAAACATGGTCCTTGATTGTTACCAGTGTTAAACATGGTCCCTGATTGCTACCAGTATTGAACATGGTTCTGTTATTGCTACCAGTGTTAAACATGGTTCCCTGATTGCTTTCAGTGTTAAACATGGTCCTTGATTGTTACCAGTGTTAAACATTGTCCCTGATTGCTACCAGTATTGAACATGGTTCCGTTATTGCTACCAGTGTTAAACATGGTCCCTGATTGCTGTCAGTATTGAACATGGTTCTATTATTGCTATCAGTGTTGAACGTGGTTCCCTGATTGCTATCAGTGTTGAACAGGGTTCTGTGATTGCTATCAGTTTTGAACATGGTTACATGACTGCCATCAGTGTTGAACTTGGTCCCTGATTGCTATCAGTGTTGAACATGGTTCTGTGATTGCTGTCAGTGTTAAACATGGTTCAGTGATTGCTATCAGTGTTAAACATGTTCCATGGTTGCTACCAGTGTTAAACATGGTTTTGAGATTGCTACCAGTGTTAAACATGGTTTCATGATTGCTATCAATGTTGAACATGGTTCTGTGATTGCTATCAGTGTTAAACATGATCCTTGATTGCTATCAGTGTTAAACATGGTCTCTGAAATCTATCAGTGTTTAACATGATCCATGATTGCTACCTGTGTTAAACATGGTCTCTGATTGCTGTCAGTGTTGAACGTGGTTCTGTGATTGCTATCAGTGTTAAACATGGTCCCTGATTGCTACCAGTGTTAAACATGGTCCCTGACCAAAGCACAGACGAGGAAAATTACATCCTGTAAGCTGAGATGCTTCAAAAGAGCCATTAAAATTACCAGGAGAGACAGAATGAGAAATGATGACATCGGAAAAATTGTAGGAACTCCACACTTCAAGAGTGTAAACAGGTGAAAGGTTACCAGTAAGTGCTTTGGCCAACCCATGAGAATAGAGCTTGATAAATTACCACTACATCCCTACTACAGTTACAGATCTGGTCTGAGAGCATGGGAAGACTTAGGAGCAGATGGATAGACAAAAATGGCAGAAATCCTACACCAACACAGGATGACAGCAGCCATGGTAACACACTAAGCTCAAAAATGCAAATTTCAGCTCCCCGCTACATTTCACGGCAACTGTGGACCAAAAAAAAAATGTAAAGTAAGTCTAGTTGTCTTCTGCAGAGTTATATCTCCTGATCTGTCCATGTATTACTTGAAAGGGGAGCAAAGAATGGTAACACTGTAACCTCCCAAACATGTCGTCGTAAAGGGTGACTAAGGGACTGTCCACATATGGCATCACAGGGGGGTTGACATTTTGTGATGATGTTCGAGGACAGGGGGTTAACGAAATGTGATGTCATCCAAAAAAATATGAGTGAGGATTGCTTCTTTCTAAAATCATGTTGGAACTAAAATGATTTTGTAACCTCCATCCTGATAATTTATTTTTATCCACAATAGTTAATAACTGCCTCTTGGACGACTTATCTTAATATTATAATCTCAGCTGAAATAACAAATAATTGTTATAACCTTTAAATTATTTTATAAATATATATATATCTTTTTTAATTATATAATGTAATACACACCGTAAAAACAAAAATGTACTGTTGATTTAAAATAAGATTTTAAAAATAAAGAAACAACAAGTTATCAACATCCTGACAACAGTCCTACAAGATCAAAGACACATGTTTAGCTCCTATGAGATCAAAGACACAAGCTTAGCTCCTATGAGATCAAAGACACACAGGTTTAGCTCCTATGAAATCAAAGACACACAAGTTTAGCTCCTATGAGATCAAAGACACATTTAGCTCCTATGAGATCAAAGACAAGTTTAGCTCCTATGAGATCAAAGATACACACAAGTTTAGCTCTTATGAGATCAAAGACAAGTTTAGCTCCTATGAGATCAAAGACACACAAGTTTAGCTCCTATGATATCAAAGACACAAGTTTAGCTCATATGATATAACAGACACAAGTTTAGCTCCTGTGATATAAAATACACACAAGTTTAGCTTCTATGACATAAAATATACACAAGTTTCACTCCTATGATATCAAAGACACAAGTTTAGCTCCTATGAGATAAAAAATACACACGTTTAGCTCCTATAAGATTAAAGACATAAGTTTAGCTCTTATCAGATCAAAGACATAAGTTTAGCTCCTATCAGATCAAAGACACACAAGTTTAGCTCCGATCAGATCAAATATAATATTTATGTACATCACTCTTGTCACCATCCACTCCTTGCTCCTTAAGGAACTTGGGACTACATCTGCTTTTGGTTCTCTATGAGAAACTCACAAAGCAATCACCAGCTTATGCAGTGGTGGTTAGTAAAACCATCATTCTCCATGCTGAGGTTGCCAGCCGCATATGACATGGACATCCACTAGCAATTTTCACATGTTAATAAATGCAAAATATAGAATTCTAAAATGTACAACTTACCCCAAAATATCTTTGGGAATATAGACTTCTTGCTCAGAGAAATAGTTTTGGCAATTTGAATAAGATGCATGTTACACGTGGTCTAGGGTGTTACTTTACAATGGACTCTTACTACGACTTAGTGTTCAAGTTCCTAGAATTCTGGGCTTTCTGTATTAATAAATGTAGAGTTATCGTTGTGTAAATCCATAAGATGCTCAAACACGTTGTCCGGTCCTTTAAAGTGGAATCCTGATCTTATTCTTTACTCTGGCATGTCTGGCTGTCTTCTTGACGAGTTGAATTTCACATTGCCGAAAACTCAAATAGGCGCTAAATTATGTGGCAACATTTGTCACGCATCCAGATTGCTACTATATGACAAGGCTCTAATCAGAAATGTTGTATTTTTTACATCTCAAATGCCAATCCAATAGCATGCAATTTGCATATATTTTGGTGGGGAATATTCCCCTACCTCTCACTGAAAATTCTTGCATGACACTCGCAAACAAAAATATGTTCATTACAAGTCACCTCTCCATATAAGGTATGTGTAGCCTCGCTTTTCTTCGGGTGTGAACCGCTGACTAGAGGATGTTGATTGTGTCGTAGTGACAACAGTCCAACACGGGCGATGCTATTTGGACTTGACAATAATAACGCGAATGTTTCTTTCCTGGAACGTGAAGGAAGGATTTCAGGAACAATCAGGCACGTCAACGAGTGCCAATACGGGTATGAACAAACTCGTTATGTCGATTGGCAACAACATATTTATTTTGGACGAATCACGTAGACAATAGATTATACGAGACAGTACGTTCATAGTAGTTTCACAGTTCATAAAAATACATGGATCAATGATAGGAAATATAGTGCTTGTAGGCTCAGGGTTTCTTCAAACAAACTAACGGTTTTGACCTTTCGTTAGTGATAAGGCTTCTAAGGTCATCCATATAATAAAATCTGCATATGTCTATTTCGGACCTGTAACGTTGTCCTGGTACATGTTAATTCTGGTGTCTTTAAACATTCATGATCCTGGCCTTCACTATGGTAATACGGCATAAAGTTGATTAAAATACTTGGTTCATCTCTCGTGAACGCCGTGTCACGTATGACGGCGCTTCCATACTTTAAGTCAATGAGCCGCACTGACGGAGCATTAAAATCCTTCAAAGCCTTAGGATACTATCAGCTCAGTATCAAGTTGATCCATTATAACCCCTCCTGAACGAGAAGGGATTAGCTAGATACCAACGTCTAACACTGTCACTGGAAATCATATTAAAAAATACATTCAATTATCACAATCACTGGCACTGACTTACGCAGGGGTAAGCCGACAAGGGCTTCTATTCAGAAGTCCTGTCCCAGAAATATGGTTGCCCCATTATGATGGGTACATAAACAAATCAACAGACTGTCTGTCTGGAAATATGAGATGCGGCTTTCATCTTTAACTTCTGACGTCATCCCCCTTGCTTGGACACAAGCGCGCACGAATTCCCCTACACCAAATTGTGCATATTCGTGCGTGACAGAAGACATTTATAAAAAACAAACATCAACATAAGTTGGTGTGTACTCACTCAACCGAAGTAGAACCTGATGACTACCCGTGAGTGTTTAGAATACAATAAAGGAGGCATCAGCTTCCTTCACACCGTCCGCAAAAAAATTAATTCTATTAAATTTTTTTTTCTTTTTTCTTTTAATTACCGCGGAGAGGTAAACCAAGCTTACAAATATGTATTATATACTAATAATACTAATAATGCAAGAGAGGCATATTAATCAATAAGAGGAGAGTGAACGAACAAAATCAAATTCAACTCAACTCAACAACAAATATGCATAAAAGCATATCATCACAATTGACCAACTTTGGAACAATGTGGAAGAGATGAAAGAAAATCAAAGCATAAAGGATGATTAATTGAAACCAAATGCAATAAGAAATAAAGAGATATGGTAATACATGAATTTAAAGGAAAAGATGAAAATGCATAAAAATTAAAAAATGAGAAGTGGCAAAAATCAAAGAATATGAATACAACACTTGAAGTTATCAACACACTTAACCGTGTCTAAGGATGAGTAGTATCATTAAATAACTACCAATGACGTATCACTATCTAAAATGAGTGATAGTTACCCGATGTAATCATTAGGATTAAAATATTTATAGTTAATTATATTAAACTAATTAAATATGTTCATTAATCACAATGTACTGAATAATGTTTCAGTTTATTACACTGCTACAAGTTCAATTAGTTCTTGAAGATTCTAAGTTAACTTCAAAACCAGTTCATAAACACGAAGATCCTTTAAAAGTTTGAGTATGTTGAAATAACATAGATTCCACAAAATATTGTTAAATAGTTCACGATATACTAATGTTTATCTAAATACACAATGTATCTTTACGCAGATAATGTCATAAATACTAAAAGTTATGTGATCCTCACTGTTATATATATATAATTCACTTTTGTTTCTTTTTCTTTTGTCCGCTTCAAGTAATTCAACGGAATGTTACAACTTTATTCACTTGACTAAGTATGTACAAAAAAAAATTGTCACTGATTCACAAAGTAAAGTACAAAGAACGTCATGTTTACAAATGTGATGTAGTATGTGTAGAGGCATCCACATTTGTAGGGCGTACCAAGTCGCATGATTCACTCGGGCAGCGGGATAAAATGTCAGCGGAAACATTATGTGATCCAGGTATAGCCCGGATTGTGAAACAGTAGGGTTGCAATGAAATTGCATATCTGGTGGACTTTGCAGATCTGACGTCTTTGGTGTTTAATGCAGTAAGTGCTTTCTGCGTGTGTGTGTGTGTGTGTGTGTGTGTAAATAAATTTACATCTTAGTTTATCACTTGTTCTCGTATCTTTTGTGCTGTGGTTGTTTAGTGTACCATTGTTTTCTTCGAGATAGACTAGGAGTGCGGGCTGTTGTATCTTTCGGGATCCCAGAGTGAAGCTGTTTCTGGAGACCATAATTTCTGCTGAAACCTTCTTTCTCAGTGAGGATCCACCTTCTCCCATTCACTCTTGATGTTCTAAGTAGGTCTTACTTACGAGCCATTACCATAAGGGACTTAGGGGATTTCATCCCACATTCATCCTAGTCATTAGACAAACGCCAAATCACCTTGCGACAGTCCTCATACTCCTTACAGGATAAAAAGAGAAATTATTTAATTAATTCATGTTTATTCATGTTTTACCGTTCTTGTCTTAACAATCTGTATGACCTATTTTAAGTCCTAGTGTTCTTATCGGCCGTTTTTTTTATTTATGAAGACGTGTACCATTTAAGAGGCGAATAATGTGCGGTTGTGCATGGGCTATGCAAAACAACCTGATACAAAAACCACCGCTGAAGAAGCACTAGAGTACGTTGGTACATCAATCATGTAACAATCCCTGTGTTCCATGGCATTACAATAAAAATTATGATTATACCAGTGTATGTGATCCTTTCGTGTTCACATGACACAAATTCACAGCTAACATGGTATTGTGCTGTTTATTGGTTTGCTGTTATGTACTGTAGTATAATTCTTTGAATAGCTTACAATAAAAATTAATTTCGAAAAAAAAAAATTTGCTCCAGGTGAGGATTGAACTCACAACCTCCGCATAACTTATCCCATGACCTGCATGGGGAAGGTACTGTCTATAAGTACGGCGCGCTAACCGATTGTGCCACTGGAGCCCCGGATGGAAACTTTAACCGGCAATCGAATATCACGAAGCACAGAATATAGATTGTAAATAAGTGGCGTCCTTGTCATAACTGACTGTTGGGATATTGCGCCCTTGAGGTAATAGCCCACAGTTGCTTCATCTTCCCGATGTTACTTTCAACATGTTCTTTTCCCCTTATGCTTGTTCTTAGAGCTTCTTTTCGCCCAATCTGAGATGTCGCCGTAGGGGGCATCTACATTGGTGCGATCGGCAGTTTCATTCTCCTAGGTTATTGTTATTGTTAATCAAAATCGACCTCACTGCACTCCGGGCAAACCCATAGGTGCTCAGTCTCCCCCAGCAAATGTCGAAGAGTATGAATGCTAATTTTACCTGTAGCACGCTGGTGTACATACGACAGATGCATCCTCTGTCACGTCCATCTCTGCTAGTTCCACGTTTGATGCCAAACTCCAACAGTCTCAGCCTTGCTGATTCATCCATCGCAGTGTCATTATCTAGCAGGCGATCATTAATTGCCCTTAGTATCTCTCCCTTATCTATATCCAGTATCCTCAATATGGGTGCTCTCTAGGCTAGTTTGTCAGCTCTCTCATTGCCACGTACCCCTGCATGACCAGGACAGTAGATCCACACCAGTTCTTGAAGAACTGAGGTTGCTGGAGTTATCTCCGTTGCTTACTTGTCTCTCTTGGCTCTAGTACACATTTTTGAACCTCAGCTGCGGTCGTCCAGTTGCTCTTTTTCCATCTGCCATATTCTAATTATAACAGTAAGAATATAAAGGAGTGAGTGAAAGCCGGGGTATGTTGGCTTATATCCAATGGCGCACTAAAGGGATGATAGTGGAATGACATCGGACACTTATGTCGGTACCGTACTGTAATGTTTAAAAATCTACTTGCAAGCATAATGTATTTTTCTATGTGTCCTGTATGCTGTCGCATAGAGATTTATGATCAATAAATTTTCTATTTTCTTTTCTACCCGTGTCCTCTACTTTATTATCGCTCTTTTATCCTTTTCCTGTTTTTCGCATTCGTTCGTTTGCGACTAAATATATTTTCCCATTCTGACTTTGCCGTTTCTTTTCTCATTTAGAAACGCATTTTATTACGTAATGTGTCAGTCACTGCACGAGACGAAATAGGGTGAGAATCCGCCTCGTCAGACATAGGGAGCAGACATTTGTCTACATATTCAGCTGTCACGAGAGCGTTTCTTCGGCTGAGTTCTCGGCGTGAGGTGTGAACGGCGCCCTCATGCATTGCTTAGGAATGAGAAGTTAGACGGAGGTGTCAAAGACGCTTTTTTGGCAGTTATGGCCAGCGTCTAAGTATGGGAAGTGTTAAGACGGGAAGGGGAGACTATTTTCGAAATAACGTGGGATCCTTTGTCGAGTTTTCAGATATCTTACCCGGAGGTTAAACTTGACTTCATTCAGTTCTCCAGATTCGCAGTAGACAGGTTGCTCGTGCTAAAGAATAAGCTGTATAGCGAAGTTTCTCAGTTTGTTTCGACAATTTGCCGAGCTTCTAGACTTCAAATATATATCAGCGTATAATTCTAAGTTTGTGCGATCGCCTTTAGTTCTGTGTGGAGGTAATCTACATATATCTAGTGGTATTGAGTGATTCAGTGATAACCGCTTATTTCATTTTACTAGTTGGATTTCTGTGCAGAAGTAATTAATTTATAAGTCTGTTATATTCTCTAGTCGACATGTTACAGTGGAAAGCAGAATAAACTATAATTTCTAGCTTAAACTCACGCAGCTGTAAATGAATTTTATTAAACTGCTAATAATCAGTCGAGTATATTTTAAACTAACTTATAACTGCACTGATTCATCATTGAGTATTGACAAAGTACGAATGTATTTCTAATTCATGATGATTGATTTTATTAGTATAACTTATTTCACGGGAATTTTAAACGATAAGTCAAACTCTACGCTTGCAGTTTATAATGTAAGTTATAACCGAGGAATAATATGTATAAGTATTTTATATGTTGTTTTCTCTTTATTCAGTGAAACTGGGGTAGCCCAACTTTGCCAGCGTTTTAGTACATGAGAAATATATGTGAAGAACTAAAACATTTTTTTCTTAAAGACTTGGGTGTATAAAGTAAAACCTGTCTGGCATTGAGTTGGCATCCAGAACGACAGAGTACCCATTTCCTGAAGATTAAATGAAGTAACGGGCCTATCACGCCAGATTTAATTCTTCCTGAGAGAAACTCAAGTACATTTCAGCCCGTGTGGCAAGTAACATATTACAATCAATAACCTTTCCGACATTGTTGAAAAATCGTGGTGTGACCAAGAATTTTACCTTTGATCGAAGTTACAAACCTGACATTTTTCCTAAGTAGTGGAAACCTCGTGATTCTGACACGGTGAGCCCGCTTAAAACCAATTCTTACCTCGTGATTCAAGTGACACTAACCTTAGTCTGAAAAAATATTCGCATGAAGAGGACGCTCCCCGGAACCGTTGGATGAACCCAAAATCTGTAGAGCTGGGATCCGCTTCATAAAAAGAAAGACAGATTAAAGGGTGTGGGTGTCCTAAAGTTTGCGCCAGACGGCGAACAACAGCACGATTCTAGGTAAGAATGTATGTCAGGGCCCTGATGAATGAACAGAGAGAAAGCAGGAACGAGTGACTCTTTTATGGTGTACCAAATTTCACCCACTTTGTATTTCTTTATGCAAGGTTTTGTTGCTAACAATATTTTCTTTAGGATAGAGTATCAAAGTCTGTTCATACCTTTAGGGAAACCATTAGACTACAGCAGAAGTATCCCCGTGACACTCTTTGCTGGGCTATTCACTTTTCTTCTAATAGGACTGTGTGGCTATACATCGAGGGAAAGGATCATAAGACCAATGGGTCAATCATTCTTGTAGCAATTCATTGACTTTATGACTATTTGTATATGTTTGATGTAATTTTTATGTGTTTTGTGATGCAAACATTCTTTAGCCCTGATAATTAAAATTCCCCCACGACCCCCCTCCCCCACCCTCTAAACTTATTCCAGTGTGTCGGTCAGTTCGTTCCCAATTATTCACTATATTTTTCATTTGTCATAAGTTTCACGTCTGTGTGTCTATGGTAGTCACTTATGTTGTTTGTGTGTGTCGTGTGATCTATGTATCAGAGATATATAATATATATGAATATATATATATTAATTATATATATATATAATATATACTATACATAATATATTATATCTTATATATAATTAATATATATTATACTAGGACGGTCTGACAAAATCTTAATCTGTTGTAGATGATAGGCTGACCTGAGAGATGGAATCATCTCGAGGGTCAGAGACCGACTCTAATATATTTCCTCCATCTCACTCGTGAAATCTATTTCTACCTATATCTCACTGAGATATCACCTGTTTCTATTGCTATTCAGAAGGGACCAAACTTAAGTCTTAATTCACCTATCACAAATCTACGACATATGCCAAAGGAAGGATTCACACCGGGTACCAAATTCTATAAATAGGCCTACGCCCCTGCTTATATCTAGTTCCATACTTTTGATATACCGGTATAGCTTCAGCAAAGTTAAACTTTTTGTTCTAAGAATGGTTCATTATTTTTCCACTTATATCCTATTAAACTTTTTTATTTCCATATTTTATTTACTACCAGTGCTAAACTTCTTCTGCGTTCGTCCTGAAAAGGACGTTGGTTGCGTTGTGTCTGTTTACAACGAGCTGCAATATGTGCGCCTTTCGGCCGACACATCCGACTTCAGCACGGCATTTTTTGGGACCGGGTTTGCCTTCCCACTTCGATCCTTACTCTCTCAGCCAGACTGCAGTGAAGCAGATCCTGTTTCCAGGACCACCACTTGGAGGTGGAGTAAGGTCTTGGTCAGCTCTGGTTCGTTGATCCTGATGCAAGCAGTCTAGCTGTGGGTCGCTGACTGCATTCCTCACTGTTGACGCGTCTTAGGTCCCGTCAGTGCTAAACAGCAACCAAGAAGTTATAGACGTACTCAAAAAGTGCTTGCGTAGAACTTCTTCAAGTACCTTGCATGATGGCGTGGACGATCATGTCTCTCCACAACTTCCTGTCTCCAGTGATATTTATCGATTCTGTTGTTGACTTCTTTGTATGTCTGGGTGGCTTGATGGCAGATTGTACAGTATCTGCTCTCTTTATCTTCCTTTCTCTCTGTTTCCATCAATGTTACCTGTTGTGACGAAGTATTCGACCGTTTTTCTTCTCATGACCAAAGAAAACTGGAACTGCTTCTTTCTAGCACAAGGAATAAGCGTAGAAGATGAAGATTGACAAGTGTGCTTGTAATAAGAGATCACCAAGAATAATCATCTGTGACGGACAGACAACTCGGCCGTCCCTGAATTGTTAAATGAAGTGGTAAGTAACCCTTCTCAATAATATCGGTTTACCCCTGAAGTGTTGGATGTGATATGAGGTACGACCCTTTATGTAACGATCCCCTCGGATAACATTCGGGGAGGGGGCCCCCGAATATGTGTAATTTTACCGTCAAAGGGGGGGGGGGGGGGGGGGGGGGGGGGGAGTTTTTTTTAATGTTCCACATGTGGACCTCATATAGGCTAAAGCAAAATCTTTCCAACGCAGAGGTTTGGGTCCAATCAGGTCGGTTTGATAAGGTATATTTTGATTTGATTAATTTAATATGAAGTAGGGATTAAAGTTGGGAGTTTATTTATCAATGTACCGTTCATTCTGTGTCATCGCATTAAGATTTAAGGAGAGATTAAATATCACACAGCCCACGGATATCTCCTTGAGCAATTCATATGCAGGTTTAGTCTTTCATTAACTTTGTGCCCAGTGGGGGGCGTTGCAGCATCAAACGATAGTAGGCGACCCACGATTCAAAGACCACTGGGGGGAGATCTCAGGAAGGACTGACGGCACGCTAATCAAAGGCAGTAGTGGTCCCTGATAACGAGCGACGCAAGTTTCCTGCCGGTCATTTCGCATCTCGGGTAGGGACCTAACACAGCCTCAAGATGCAGCAATAGTGAATGCAGTCAGCGACTCATAGCTTGACTGCCTGCGTCAGGACCAGCGAACCAGAGCTGGTCAAGACCGCACTCCACCTCCACGTGGTGGTCCTGGAAACATGTCTGCAGCAGTGCACGGCTAGGCTGAGCGAGTGTGGATCGCATATGGAAGGCAAACTCGGTCCTAAAAATTGCCGTGCAGAAGTCGGATGTTCGACCGAAGGTGCAGAAATATCACAGCTTATGAGGCGTACCAAAACAGACACCCAACCCCAATCCACCGTTCCTTTCTCACAGGATGCATAACCGAAGAAGAAGAAGAAAGCAGCTCGGTGTTAAACATGAACACCGATTCGCAGTGAGGAGCGAATGGGGAAAGCCGACGCGCAAGCAGCGAGCGGAGATACGTCAGACACCAGGGGCGGCTTTCTCCTCTTTAGTCTGGCCGACCATCACGCATCCCCAAAAGAGTAATTCTGAGATCCCAAAAAAGGTGTCCCAAATGTTTCACATGTCCCCCCAATCTTCGCATTCCAGTTAGAGATATACAGACCATGAAGAAATGCATAGATTATCACTCGTTGGCCAGAACTTGACAAGTAAGCACTACTAGCGATAATTGAAAATCTTGTTATAGATTTTCCCCTGGATTTGTTAATATATATTTGCAGTGAATTCTATTCCTGTGCAAAAACGGTAAAATATAACTGTGTCTAGTGATCAGTGGTCTAGTTTCATTCATCTCTATTTTCACTGGGCAATTTTGTGTTAATTTTTAAAGATTTATTAATTATTAAACCAATCTCAAAAGTTCCCACCTGTTGTAAGATGTTATGTTTCACCTGTTATATCTATTTCCCAAAATACATAGAGGGCTTAAATGCTAAAGCAACTTTTAAAGTCTCGAAGGAATTTATAAATTAATAAATAGTTAAGTCCTTTATATAGATTGAACCGATTTTTTTAACCGATTAGAACTAACGTCGCAGTGTTATCGGTTTCCGCCCACCACTAGTGGAGTGAGCGATTTGGAATGGCGAAAGAGATGCCTCGTTGAAGAGGGGATCTCCGCTATTTTTTGTTCTGTCAGGGATGTGTAGTCCTCTTATGGATATTTCGTTTATTCGAGATAATACCTCTAGTGTTTTCCCACATGTCGGGAGGCGTGATATTTCTGTATTTCTTGAAAGCAAGGTAAATTGACTTTTTTCATTAACTCTATCGATTTTGGGTCGTGAGCGATTTCGATTCATAGCCTGTCTTCGAAAGTCGTCGTCACGAGATGTTTTTTCCCAGCTCACATGTCGCTGCATTGTACTGCATCGGTTGATGCATGTACCAAGGACCATTACTTGCTACTTTGTTAAATGAACTAGGTTTGAAAAACCTTTATTATCTAGAGGATATTTTTGAGGACATTATTTATACTTCGGCAGACGTGTCTGTCTTGCTGAAGTCAAACTAAGGAGAGTGAACTGATCTCATACATCTGGTTATCTCCTGGCTGTTATAGAAAAGGATGGAGTTTTCCACCTGACTACATTTACAGCACTATGAAATATAACATGCATCTGACTCATCATTGTAATGCTGTCTACCGTCTATTGCTGTATTGAATGTTGCTGTGATAATGACTGTTTGATGTGCCTACACATTTTGCGTAACCATTTTGTCACTGTGGCGTCCACAATAAATAATGAAGAAAAACGTCAACGGCTGTTTCAAGACTCATTGACTTTATACGTCGTGAGTTTACTGACGTCCTATGTGGATTGCCCTGTTATTGTTGTATGAACATTGTTTTTTGACTGAACACATCTACACACTACACAAAACCAGACATGCGGATACCATCCATCATCATATGGCATCACGCATCAGTTGGTGGCCATAAGCTGGTTTGATTCTGTTACTAGCAAACACGGGGTCCCTTACCCACTTCATTTTCAACAAGAATTCATCAGCATCCTTCAAGATATTAACATTCTTCAATACAGTCAACATCTTCAAAATTTTCAAAGTACTCGGCGTTGCCCGGTAAAAAGTCAAAATTTCAACTTTTTTGACGGAAACAAGAATTTGACAGTACCCGGCGTTTGTTACATTTGCCGGATAACTCGGACTGCTGTTATCTTTTAACGCAAGTCAAGCAAGTTGCTGGCTGTCAAGGTTTCCAGGGCTGTCGTTTTTGAGAGGGGGACAAGTGCGGGCCGGTTGAAAGTCGGATAACTGGGTTTTTTTCTGAAGAAGCCAAGTACCGATTTCCATCAACTTACAGTTTTGGATTAGAAAAGGTCAAGTGCCGAAACAACTCAACACACAGTATTTCAGAAGCTCTTGTACCATCGTGTTAGCAGTGGAAGCAGTTCAGATGTGCCATCATCGTTGGAGCTTCGCTCTTTAGGACGTTGATTGACATCCGTTTTTCTGCTGTTCGACGATTGGAAGCCTATAAGTTAAGTGGCCTGTTTGTATGTAAACTGTGCCCTTATACTTCTGCTGAGTCTTCTGTGTATCATCTCATTCTATATGTTATATGTTATAGTTCCTGTTGGTATTTGGTCAATAATTATATGATTTTCAGCTGATTCTCGTGGCGGTCGGGTTCTATATTTCTCTGGTTTATGGGTGGTGTCTCCGTTTCCGGATTGAGCAGTGTGATTATGCAGTTTAACGTCAAAGAGAGGTCGTCTATTGTGAGCGTTTTCTGTAGGGTTTGCAAATTTCCGATACTGGAATTTGCTAAGCGACTTCTGTTGCTATTATGTTAGCTGTGATGACATGTTTTAATATTGTTTTCGTTATTATTTCGCATTCTTTAGTTTTGTTTTGATTTGTTTGTATTTGTTAGCCTACTCTTGTCTATAATTTAGTTTCATACAACATTTTTGTTTATACACTGTGGTGTCATGTATTTTGTTTAATTCTGTCGCAGATATCGTCACATTTTTTGTGATATTTCATTAATTTCTGCTTTATTTTTAGTTGATTTCTGCGAAAAGTTTTTTGTATTGTATTGCTGAATCTTTTGTTATTGTGTGAATACATTGTTATTGTTTATTACATTGTTTGTATTTGTTTACATTTTCAATGTTTACATTCTGCATGTGTTTACATAGTCATTGTTTACAGTTATAGTAATTAGTTAATGGGCTATGCTAATTTCACTAACTATGTTACATACCTATACTGATGATAAATGAATGATGAATAGTGTCGTGCACTATTGAATGAGAAGTGCACTTATGATCAAGAATTGAGTGCTGATATTTCATATACAAGTTCTTTGATTGGAGACTTGTTTCCCACAGAGACTGGGATAATATAATGTGATGTGAATATACAAGTGCTTAATTAAGACTTGTTACACTTAGGTTTGAAATAAATTAGTTAATTATTTCAGGTTTTGGACTCATATGTTAGACAACATGTCTACATTTGAGCACTTTATTGAGCAGGGTAAATTGCTTGGGAAGACTGGTGATAAGTTAGAAGAATTTGCAACTGCCCGATATGATAAAGCAATGGAAGCTGAACAAAAGAAACTGCATACGGAAGCTGAACAAAGTAGATTCTTGCCAACTGCATGCACGAACAAAAAGGTGGAATCTGAAAGAAGCAGAGAACAAAACTCCAGCTGCCAGCGTCCGAAATGCCTGAAAAGACTTCAATCCAAAAATGGAAATGGAAAAACAAACAAAAAGCCTGAGGGAATACTCCAGAACGCTAAGAGGCGAGGAAAGAAAGAACTACAGAAAAAGAGGCTGAGAATAAAAGACTTGAAAAAGAGGCTGAAAATAAAAGACTTGAAAAAGAAGCTGAAATTGAAAGACTTCAAAAAGAGGCTCAGGCTGAGGAAAGAAGATTACAGAGAGAGTCTGATGAGAGGAAAGAGAAAGCAAAAATGGAACATGAAGAAAAGGTCTTAGCTTTAGAGTTGGAAAAATTGAAATTGACGAAGCGATGCATGAGTAATGGTAATGATTAAATTCAAACAAGGGTTCATCTTCTGGTAAGGCTAATAATGATACTTTTAAGATTAAGTTACCAACATTTAGTCCTTCCAGTGATGACATAATGTTCTATCTGGACAGATTTGAACAAGCATGTACAGCTCATAACATAGACAAAGCAAAATATGTTTATCAGTTATCAGGGATACTGACAGGTAAAGCTCTAAGTATATTAAATATGGTGGATGAACCTGACAAGAACAATTATGAGGTTGTCAGGGCCGCTTAGTTAAAGAAATATCAGCTTAACGAAGACGACTATCGTCTACAATTTAAAAACATGTTACCTGAAAATGGAGTTGAATTCTCCGAGTTTATTGCAAGAAAACGCATTACTTTCTCACGATGGGTTGAACTATCTAAGACGGAAAAAACTTATGAAGGACTTATGGACTTAATACTTAGAGACAAAGTCATGTCGTCTGTCAATGAGTCTTTCCTTGCTTTCCTTCATGAACGTAAACCTAAAACAATAAAAGAAATGGAAGATTTCTGTTGCCAATACGTAACTGCGCACCCACACATAACCATGGGTAACTCTAAGGTGAAAGAAGGTTTACCAGTTGCTTCGGCAGCTCCGTATGGCCAAAACTTTGCTCGTAGATTCCAACAAAATTTTGATAGAAAGAGTAGCGGTAATTTCTGTCAAAATCATGGAAATCAATTTCATGGTGATTCTTCTTCGAAGAATTTGAGACAGCCTGATAGTACTCGTTACTATCACCCTAATAATTATAAGCATTTCAAAAGAGGATATGGTAATAGAGGTTATTCCTGCCGAAGACCTCAGAACCAAACAAATAGATGTTCGCATCAGTGTGAACATGATAGTAATCGTGGAAACTGGAATTCGAACCAGGATAACAATTACAATAGAGACAATAATAACTGCAGAGATAATAATAACTCTGATAACTTCAGAGGTAATAATAGTCGGGGTAGATCTCAACACAAAAAAAAGAGATATCAGCAGGCTAATGCTGTACAACAGGAAACTGAGGGAGCCTGTAATATGACGGGAGGGGTTCTTTAATTCTACATAAGGGTCTTGTTAATGATACTCCGGTCTCACTACTTTTCGATTCCGGATGCACCACTATTGGTGTTAGACAATCGCTTGTAGATCCATCTTGTGCTACAGGAAGGGTTATTAAATGTGTCACATTTGGCGGCACTCTAGAAAAAATATCCTACTGCTGTAATTCGCATTGCCACTCCTTTCTTTACTGGAGATGTGCATGCTTGTCTCTTACCTAATCCTATTGCGGACCTTATTATTGGTCGTATTCACGGAGTTAGGGAGTGTACCCCACAGCAGATTGCTGCTTGGGAAGATAATAACATGCAAGCTACAAATGCAGTAGTTACAAGAGCACAAGCTCTACAAACACCCGAAACTTCACTGAATAGTGATAATGAAGTTGATAGCCAAGATAGTCACTTAGTAATCACTCGTGACTCTTTCATAAAATTGCAAGAAGAAGATCCTTCTTTAAAAAAAATCTTCGTTCTTGCGAAGAAAGGTGATCCGAATCAGGATACAAATAGAAAATCTTGGATTGCAATGAGAAACGGCGTACTTGTACGTATGGTACAAGATTCGACTACGTCGGCACATTCGCAAATTCTTGTTCCCAAGAGCATGAGAGTCCAAATATTACAACATGCTCATGACTCGCAATGTGCTGGACATATGGGTTTTTCCCGTACGAAGTCGAGAGTCCTTGCGGCTTTCTTTTGGCCTTTTGTCAATAAGGACATTCGTATTTACTGCCGATCATGCAAGGTATGTCAGGAGGTCAAATCTAGAGGACCACGACATGCTGCGCCTATCCAGGCTGCTGACATTCCTATTCGGCCGTTTCAGAAAATGGCCATAGATATTATTGGCCCTTTTAAGGTCAAGTCGGCCAGAGGACATCAGTTTATCCTTACATGTGTCGATATGTGCACACGTTGGCCAGAGGCTATTCCTCTTAAGAGCATATCTACTACAGATATCGCAGATGCTCTTTGGTTGATATTTTCTCGCTTGGGGTTCCCCAGAGAAATATTGTCAGACCATGGCACTCAACTCATATCTGACACTATGTCACAGGTAATGTCTACCTTACATATTGAACGATCTCTCAGTAGTATCTACCATCCTATGTCTAATGGGTTAGTTGAGCGTCTGAATAGAACGCTCAAGACTTTGCTTGGTAAGATAACTGAAGATCATCCTCAAGATTGGGACAGGGTTTTACCCGCGGCTCTCTTTGCCTATAGAGAAGTCCCTAATGAACACACAGGATTTTCTCCCTTCGAACTTGTCTTTGGCGCGCGTCCACGCGGCCCTATGTCTTTATTACACGATCTCATCACTGCCGATGATATTAGCGATGAAACTCAATCCTCATATGAGTATGTCATTGCTCTTAGACAAAAGATCATTGAGGCATGTAAGCTAGCAACTGCTTCATCAGAAATTGCTAAAGAGAAGGCAAGTCAGTTTGCTAACAAGAATAGATGTCTACGACAACTTTGTCCAGGTGACAAAGCATTCGTCCTACTCCCCAGTAGGGAAAATAGACTTCTTATTGCATGGAAAGGTCCGTATGCAATAGTCTCTCGGATTTCCGATGTTGACTATGTGGCCGATATTGATGGAAAGCATAAAACTTTCCACATAAACATGCTTTCGGAATTTCACGAACGTCCGGACTATTTGCTGCCTATTTTCCAGGCAACGGATGATGCTCCTGCACCTCACGGTCATTATTCATCCCTGTCTGTCATTCAGGATGAGGAAGCTACCTTCTCTGATGTCAACCTTCCCCTTCCAGTGGTTCCATTACATTCCACGGAATCTTGGAAAAACGTTTCTGTTTCTCCTAATCTTTCTGGTGACGAACATCGACAAGTCTCGTCGATGTTACAAACATTTCAGGATGTTCTCACTGACATTCCTGGACACACAGATGTCATAGAACATGACATAATTCTTACCGACAATAATCCAATTAGGGTTAGGCCGTATCCTATTCCTATACACTTTCAGTCGCAAGTGGAAAAGGAATTGGATGAAATGATTCAATTAAATATAATTGAACCATCGACTTCACCATATTCTTCTTCCATGGTTATTGTCCGGAAGAAGGATAAGAACATACGAATTTGCGTTGATTATCGCAAATTGAATCAGGTCACAAAGTTCGACGCTGAACCGATGCCTTTGTTAGAAGATCTACTGATTAGACTTTCTAATTCTAGATTCTTCACTAAACTTGACTTGTCTAAAGGTTATTGGCAAGTGCCTTTAGCAGAGCATGCCAAACCTCTTACTGCTTTTTCTACACCTAGGGGTCTATTTCAATGGAATGTTATGCCTTTTGGTCTCATGAACGCCCCTGCCACTTTCGTTCGCATGATGCGTCGAATTCTGTCACATCGTTCGGATGTCATCGCATACTTAGATGACATCTGTCTCTTCAGTGATACCTGGGAAGATCACTATTTAGGGTTATATGACTTACTGTCCACTCTACGTGAGAATAATTTGACAGCAAAACCTTCTAAAGCTTTTGTTGGTTTTGGTGAAATCTCTTTCCTGGGTCATCGTGTTGGTCATGGTCTCTTGAAGACAGAAGACCACAATACTTCCAAAATACTGAACATCTCTGTTCCTAAAACGAAGAAACAAGTTAGGAGTCTCTTAGGTTTAATTCAATTTTATGGGAGATTTATTCCAAATTTATCTTCGATCATGGCACCTCTCTCAACATTGTTGAAGAAAGGTTCGCCTAATCTGGTCCGTTGGTCTGAAGAATGCCAATCTTCACTAGACCAAATCAAGAATATATTTTCTTCTCCTCCCATCTTAAGATTACCTACTCTTGATAGGACTTTTGTTCTTCGGAGTGATGCTTCATCCACTGGGATTGGAGCAGCACTGATGCAAGAATATGCAAATACTCTGCATCCTGTTATGTACATTTCTAGAAAACTAAATGCGGCAGAGAGGAACTACTCGGTTTTAGACCGTGAGTTGTTAGCGATGGTTTGGTCAATTCTAAAACTACAAAGATTCCTCCTGGGCGCACATTTCATTCTAGAGACTGATCAGAAAGCTCTTACAGCTATTCAGACTAAGAATTTGAAGAGTTCGAGATCCACTCGATATGCTATAGCTCTTCAACCTTTTCACTTCACGGTACGAGCTATCCGTGGTGCGGATAATGTGATGGCTGACATTTTGTCTAGATGCCCACATGACTCCAACTAATACTTCTGTCCTATATTTCTATATATTACAGAGTCATAACACACCTATATTTCTACAATAGATTAGCACATCTGTACTTACTTTATATGTACACACTATCGTGCTTTGTTGTCATCTTCTTCTGTTCGTTTTTTAAAATGATAGAGGAGGACTGAGTAGTTAATATAAGGGCCGTTAGTTTACTAAACAGCCACAATTATTAATAATGTATTGTACCTTATGAAGCATATTAGTTATTAATTAGCATTATATTGCTTGTACTTTCTCAGAATGTCATTGTTGAGCTGAGGACTTACCTTACGAGTTCTAGATTGTGTACTTACCCTCGGAATACCAGAGCATATGTCCTGGATCGTCATGTAGTTTAACTTTACTATGTACTTATGTCATTACATGTCAAAGAATGTACTATTTAAATTTTCCTATCAGATTTGTACATCCATTTTTAAAGACAATATTAGAGTATGCTGTTTAATGATGATTATAGTAACTTGCATACGTATATTGTGTTTACATGCTAACGTGATGTGTGTTGGTGACACCTCCCCGATGTGAATATTTTTTGAGACATATTTATTTTTCTGTTGAGGTATATCCTCACCAGACACTCTATAATTAGCCTATTGTTTGGCAATTTAATTAATTATCAGCGCATAATTCGTGCGTTTTGAGCCGCTTATCGCTTGCTCTTTGATATTGAAAAAAAAAAATATGTTCCACATTTTTTTTTTTATCGGGAGGAGGTGGTGATATGTTGCGTGATAAATTCTCGCAACATCGTTTTTGTTTCAATGTCTGTTTTATAACGCAAGGGCAACAACTGCTTGGAATTTATAGTCACTTTTCTCGGTAAGCATTTGTCTTCTCGCGTTGGTATCGAATGCAGTTAAGTTTGAGCTGTGGTCATTTTTGCGCTGGACTGCGCATGACTTTTCTTGTTGTTTGGTCGATCGGTTTCCGCCCACGACTAGTGGAGTGAGCGATTTGGAATGGCGAAAGAGATGCCTCGTTGAAGAGGGGATCTCCGCTATTTTTTGTTCTGTCAGGGATGTGTAGTCCTCTTAATGGATATTTCGTTTATTCGAGATAATACCTCTAGTGTTTTCCCACATGTCGGGAGGCGTGATATTTCTGTGTATTTCATGAAAGCAAGGTAAATTGACTTTTTCATTAACTCTATCGATTTTGGGTCGTGAGCGATTTCGATTCATAGCCTGTCTCCGAAAGTCGTCGCCACGAGATGTTTTTTCCCAGCTCACATGTCGCTGCATTGTACTGCATCGGTTGATGCATGTACCAAGGACCATTACTTGCTACTTTGTTAAATGAATTAGGTTTGGAAAACCTTTATTATCTAGAGGATATTTTTGTGGACATTATTTATACTTCGGCAGACGTGTCTGTCTTGCTGAAGTCAAACTAAGGAGAGTGAACTGATCTCATACATCTGGTTATCTCCTGGCTGTTATAGAAAAGGATGGAGTTTTCCACCTGACTACATTTACAGCACTATGAAATATAACATGCATCTGACTCATCATTGTAATGCTGTCTACCGTCTATTGCTGTATTGAATGTTGCTGTGATAATGACTGTTTGATGTGCCTACACATTTGCGTAACCATTTTGTCACTGTGGCGTCCACAATAAATAATGAAGAAAAACGTCAACGGCTGTTTCAAGACTCATTGACTTTATACGTCGTGAGTTTACTGACGTCCTATGTGGATTGCCCTGTTATTGTTGTATGAACATTGTTTTGACTAAGAAATCATACATCTTAAAACTTCAGAGATATTGATGAAACATTTTTTAAAGTTTTAATCTTGTGGCGGTCCGATACGGCCTAGCTATCATAATTACATGAAGGAAAGCATACCCAAGAACATTTAAATAAATCATCAAATTAACTTACAATCGGTAAGATAATCTGGAAGATGAACAGTGCCAGTAGCGATATTTTATTTACTGCTCTGTTGTGAGAGAGTACCTATTTACCTGAACTGTGACTTGGCCTATTTTTCCTCACTGGATTTAAACCATACCGGTCAGTTGCTACCATCAAGCCTTGAAGGAATTTTACCTCCAGCAGCGAAATTAAAGAGACCACTCCATCCTCACCCCTGTATTGAATTGTGTCAGTGCCATCCCATAGACTCACTTTTTTATATAATAAAACACAAGAACTCTTAGGCTTCAAGTCCGGCGATAAGTGGGAATATTTGTTATCAGCAAACCTCGCTACATCTGGGGCGGGACATCGAAGTACTAGACATTTTCACGTGTCAAGAGTAATTGTTGTTTATATAATTCTATGGATTGTCTGATGCTGCAATCGGTAAGTGTGTGTGTGTGTGTATATGAGTGTGGATCCTCACGTGCATGCATGAATGACAGGAAATCTAATTGTTTTTGCAACCCCCCCCCCTCACCTTGTTATTTGCATTTTCTGTACTTATGATAATTTTTATGTAACACTTGATATTTGTTTGTGATTTGATTGTTAAGGTTATTAAACATCATAAACTTATTTAGTACTGTGTTGGAATACCCAAAGCCCAACAATTCCCCCTATCTGTTTAATATAGTTTGTATCTACGTGCGTCTGTGTGTTTGAAGCACCAAATCGGTGTGAACGCAGATGTGTGTCTGGAAACTGGCAAATAATTGTTTGACCAGGAGAGTGAAGAGAAGATTGAGAGGAACGATTTTTCGTAAATAAGTCTGTCCTTACTCTCCCCAGCACTCTGTGAAGCAACTATTTACTCTCTACATTTTCTATCACTGAGCTTTCATCATCATTCTCCACTCTAAACCGGACCACTATTTTCTAAGACTCTTTCTCTCAAAATCAATTTACGACAATCTCCATCTTCTTCAAGTAACATGCTTAGTGGCCTAGGAGATGATGTCTCTCCACAACTTCCTGTCTCCAGTACAATTGATCAATTATTCTGTTGACTTCTTTCCATGCCACGATGTCAAACTGTCCAGTATTTGCTCTCTTTTCTTTCCCTGTCTCTCTTTTATTTTTCAGTCTTACCTGCTGTAATGATATATTCCAGCTTTCCTATTCTCATAACATGCCAAAAAAAAAAAAAAAGTAGGTTGCATCTTTCTAACTTGTGAAATTAGTTTCCTTTGCACACTGGCCTTTTTCAGGACATCCTCATTACTCTTTTTGGCTGACCATGGTATTTTTAACATTCTTCAGTAAAACCACATCTCTGTGGCCTCTAGTGCCTTCCCGACTATTGTCGAAATCTAAACATGCTTCTTGGAAATGAGGCTTACATTTACTTACAATAAAAATGAATTTAAAAAAAAAAAACTGCTCCAGGTGAGGATCGAACTCACAACCTCCGCATTGCTCTTCCCATGACCAGCATGGGGAAGGTACTGTCTATAAGTACGGCGCGCTAACCGATTGTGCCACTGAAACCCTGAGAGCGGTATGTCAAAATCGATATCATAAAGCATAGAATATAAACTGAGTTCTTACCAAAAATTGTAGGGCGAACGAAAATAGTATAATTCTTAATGACAAGGAACAAGGAAACTGCCTACTGCGATGCTTGGTATTCGTTAAAGACAAACGTACAAAACTAATAGACAAGAATGCGATAACATGAATAAATAAAAAAATTCTTTAAAAATTGTTAGTGCAAGTCGCTTGGCATAATTCAATTAGTACTCTCCCCCCGCATGGCTTCAGAGCCTGTTGTTCGTTACTGGACCTCTTCACTTAGATTCAACTCCCTGTTCAGTCAAAAGCAAGTTGTAGTCAAGGAAAAAAAATCGGATTAGCTGTTAATTTTAGATTACATAAATCATCATCAGCATTATAACCCTTTAGCTCCCCGAAGAGCATAGGCCTACAACACATTCAAGCCAAGGTTCCTGTGGCTTTGATTGATTTGTCTGTGTTGTTGACTTTTAAAAATGTATTTGTTGCCTAATATTTCTACGGGATGGGTTAACCAACCCCATGTTGAATTCGCCTACTACGACATGCGTGGTAGGGTCTAGAGTTACCATTCTTTGCTCACCTGTTTGGGTCCGGTACCACACGGGCAGTGGCGTACGAGGTGGCGGTCCGCCCCTAGTGGCAGCTGGCAGGAAGGGGGGGGGGGGGGGCCATCGGACGCTGTTATGACAGTACTAACATTTATTACAAATAAGGGAGGGAAACCTGAGGCCTGTAAACAGTAAATTAATATGAAACAAATATAAAGGTATGTTATCAGGCACTCGCAGGAAATAAAGAAGTAGAACACCAGACAACAGAAAAACAACAGACATGAGTGGCTTACCCAGGATTTGAACACTGGACCTTCCGTGCGACAACCCCGCCTAGCCATGCAAGCGAATCACACTATCCGCTCTGCCATCTATGCATCATCAAAAAAATGATGTTTCAATGGCAGGTCAATAGTGCGAACCACAATACACGACACCAGAAGTCCTCCATGGGCAGTTCAGCCTATTAATGACGCAATCACTTCTGTTGTATCTCTATCAAGCAGTATAGCGCCGAATCCAAACAAGACCCTTAGGACCTTAATACTGTGTCCAGTAAATGAAATAGTAGTAGACTAGAACAGTGAGAAACAGGATAGTGGGGTAGGTGAAAGCCACTCATGTCTGTTGTTTTTCTGTTGTCTGGTGTTCTACTTCTTTATTTCCTGCGAGTGCCTGATAACATACCTTTATATTTGTTTCATATTAATTTACTGTTTACAGGCCTCAGGTTTCCCTCCCTTATTTGTAATAAATGTTTGTACAATACCAAAACCTACCCACTATCCTGTTCTCACTGTTCTAGTCTACTATCATTTACTGGACACAGTATTAACAGTCCTAAGGGTCTTGTTTGGATTCGGCCTATACTGCTTGATAGAAATACAACAGAAGTGATTGCGTCATTAATAGGCTGAACTGCCCATGGAGGACTTCTGGTGTCGTGTATTGTGGTTCGCACTATTGACCTGCCATTGAAACATCATTTTTTGATGATGCGTAGATGGCAGAGCGGATAGTGTGATTCGCTTGCATGGCTTAATAGGCGGGGTTGTCGCACGGAAGGTCCAGTGTTCAAATCCTGGGTAAGCTATGTTTTGTGGGGGTGGGTGACGAGGGAGTGCCAAAGAATGGATCCGCTCCGGGTACCAAATACTACAAATGGCGCTCCTGCACTCGGGCGAGATCATATACGTGCTGAAATTTAAATACTGCACGAAGGATGGCCGCCGACAGAGCAAAGTGGAAGCAGTTTATTGCTGCCCTACCAGGCGTAGTGGCCACTGATTGCTTTGACAGTTGGTAGCCAAGGATCAAAGTAGAAGTTGTTCTACTGGCGTTTGTCTCAAAAAGACACTGACGCTGGCTATGACACCCATTGAGATAACTAGATGACAGCATTACAAGCCAGTTATTGTTCTGGAATCGCAAGAGAAATAGAGGGAAATTTAAAAAAAAGAAATTCCAAGGAGAAGAGAATTAGAGACAGTCATAACAAAGATAAATAAGACATATGAAGATCTTTAACGAAAGTCATGGATAGACAACATTACATACATCCCACAACAACGCGGGCTTACAGCAGCCAATGCTACACACTTGACTCAAGAATGCAAACGTCAGCACCACACTGCGCTTCTCAGCAATGGTAGAAAGAAAAAGTCAATAGCAAAATAACGAAAGGCACAGGACAGGAAGACGTCATGTCAACACCTGTTGAAAACATATGCTCCAAAGGGAGCTAAATGATAATGACTGAATGAAATTAATGAGCCACTAGGAACAGCGTTTTTTTTTTATTTCCCGTAAAAGCCAGCCGGTAGGAGCGCAACTTGTCATCAACATGAATAGAGGCATTTTATCTGGGCAAGAATTAACTTCCTGAAAAGAGCATTCATGAACGATATCAAAGTTAAGACAGCTAAACTATTTTGGTCATATAAAAAGCGCATACGACCTTGCTGAAGACCATAATGGAAAGCAGAGTTGACGGCAAACGTGCCAGAGGAAGACAGCGCTTTAAGTGACAAGATGACATCAAGAGATGGACAGGAAAGGGTCTATCAGAGTGCACCATCAAGACAAGAGACAAAAGACGTATCAGATCCATTGCAGCTGACCATGACCATATTTAGGCATAAACTAAGCAAGTTATAGCTCAGGGCCTCACAGTCTGAAGGGGCCTCTCTAATAGTAGTGTTTCGAGGAAGGGAGTGGGCGGGGGGGGGGGGGGGGGGGGGGGGGGGGGGGGGTATAGCGACACACAAAGTTATAGTAGGAAAACTTAAAGGCATATTTTTAAAATCTAATGGAGCAACCCTTCCGTCCACCTCGCATGGATTTGTTATGCATCTTGGCGCCATTCATGCCAAGATCAGTTGTTACATGAACTTATTCTCTGTTCATCATCATCATCAGCTGCCATCTCCACAACGAAGGTTGGCTGTAATGGATCCCCAACGTCTTTTTTTGTGTGTGTAAAGTTGTGTCCCGTTCAACCTAGTCGGTTATATTAGGGCGCATGTCCAAATATAAAAGACCCTTAGGTCTGAGGTATATTATAGACACTTTCCTGTCCATCTCTTGATGTTATCTTCCCACATAGAAGTATTGAGATATATTATAGACACTTTCCTGTCCATCTCTTGATGTTATCTTCCCACATAGAAGTATTGAGATATATTATAGACACTTTCCTGTCCATCTCTTGATGTTATCTTCCCACATAGAAGTATTGAGATATATTATAGACACTTTCCTGTCCATCTCTTGATGTTATCTTCCCACATAGAAGTATTATGAATGTGTTCACTGGCTGTCCGTTTCATTGTTACAAAATATGAAAGTATATTTTTTTTTTCTAAACAAAAAACAAAAAAAAAAACTAATAAAAATAAAATTCAGAAGGGGCAAAAACGTGCTCCAGGTGAGGATTGAACTCACAACCTCCGCATAACATATCCCATGACACGCATGGGGAAGGTACTGTCTATAAGTACGGCGCGCTAACCAATTGTGCCACTGGAGCCCTGCTGATTCGAAAAATGCGATTAGATATGAGCAAATATCACAGTCTATAGATAAACGACCAATAATCATGCTTAGACGTGAAACAATTTTATTATGACAGGTTTTCTAGAGGACTCTGTAAAGTACACTTTTTTTTTTTTTGCCGTAGCCAGAGGATTTCGTAGCTTGAGATTATCATTAGCTTTTTCATTATCATATGTTCGCTCCTTCTGAGACACGTTGTCATCAGTGTTGCCACTCTTAGGTGGATTAACTTAGATCTGGATTTTGTGTGTGTCCAGTCTAGATGTCATTTCCCTTCATTACTTGAAGAACGCCACCTAGATCAACTTACAGTTTTCGGTTTTTTTTTTTCGCTCAAAGTAGCCCAAAAATGGTCCAAGGTAACCAAAACAAAAAAAAAAACCGCCTAAAGTCGTCCCAAAAGTAGCCCAAAAATTCAAAATCTGGGTGTATCTTGGTGCTTTATAAAGTACCATCTAGGCTTTTTTTCTTCAAAATTCAGGATTGCTACCACTGCAGCTAGACCTACAAAACAAAAGGAGGCATGTGCACTGACAGAGGTGGTTTCAGTAACAGTTTGATTTACATGATGAGGTAGTTTGATTTACATGATGAGGTTACCAGTCTAGAGCACAACCTAATAATAGTGGCCACTTACGACATGCCATGAAGAAGAAGGAGATATATTCTTTCTTTGCCACCACAGAGACCCACGGGAACTTCACTGGACATTAGTCCTCTCGATTCGGTTAACATTCTCTGTTCAATAAAATAATGTAATAGCGTTTATTTAATTAATGTATTAAAAATATTTCGTTTTACGTCAAATGAGTTATAATTAGGACATAATACTGACGGATCTATAATTGTCCAAGGGAGGGGCGATACATCAGAAGGACCCCCCCCCCCCCCCCCCACCTTTTCCTTCGCTCTTTATTTACACATATTTTTAAACAATTGAAAAAAAAACAATAACGAATTTTTAAAAAAATGTGACAACTTGCTAGTTTTATTACACTCAAAAATATTTATTTTTAAACCAAAAATAATGTATAACTATTTATAACATAATTACAACAACGTTCGTAACCTTTAGGGTACTTACTTTTTTATAAATAACATTTTGTCTCGTTTTGAAGAGGCGCATCCCGTTCAACCTAGTCGGTTATATTAGGAAGCATGTCCAAATATAAAAGACGTTTGGGTCTGGTAATGTTTATCATTGTCCAGTACCAGACATGTTTTAATTCGTCCGTCGTCCGACCTAACGATTACTTACATTTAAGTCCCAAGTGAGGGGAAAAACACTGAAGCAGTTGATATGAAATAAAGGTTTTCAAAGTCCCAAGGGAAGGGCGATCGCCCCGTCGCCACACCCTTGGATCCGCCAATGGGGCATATAGTGTCTCTAGTGTTAGATGGCATATTCAATGGTGTGGATGGTGTATAGGGTAAATGAACATTTACAAAGTATGTGTATGTTTTTGCCTTTGTCCTAGAATGGTAGATTTTTTATATAGGCTACTTGTTATGCTGTTAATAAGAATAATAATAATAAAATAAAAGGGAGGGGTTGAAATCGTGGAGTGCGTGAGTTAATATTTAATTTACTCTTACTTTGATATCAGTAATATGTCTTTACTACCATCATCCCCAATACTCCCAAGGAGCATAGGCATTTAACCAACCTATCACAAGTCTTCATGTCACGTGCCATCAGCTTAAGGTCTTTCCATGTCTTACGCATCCCATTCGCGTCTATCTCTGGTTCTCTTCTCCGCGAGTTCTTTGCCGTCCATTTTGTTTTGTAGAATTTTTTTTTTTTTTTTTTTTGTGGCTTAAAATCTTCAGGATGGGGTAGTCGGTCCCATGCCCAACCCTCCTTAGTCGCTTTTTTACGACATGCGTGGTAGGCTACAGTGGTACTATTCTTAGTTTCTCTTTCGGGACCCGGTAACACTCAGGTGAATTGTAATATGTATTACAAGATGTTCATTAGACCGTTACATCTTTATTATAATTTTATTATAATATGTATGTATAGTTCCCCGTGGGTCTTTAAAAAGACAAAGAAAAAGTATTGTTGTTGCACCCCATGTGGGGTCCGTCCTTAGCCAAAGACCGACCAAGCAAAAGGCCATCAAAGCAAAAAGTATTTTCTTGTTTGTTTTCACGCTAGCGGCTAGGGCAACAACAAATAGATCCATCTGCCGTTGTTTCCGTAATCGGTGTGACAAGCCAACGGGTGATCAGCCCATTGGGAAGGCATGTCGTACAAGGCAATTAATAAGAAATTCTGCATGGGGCTATCAAGCTCATCATGTACAATAAATTGCTACATAAACCCCGCTATAAGAGCATGTGAATATTTGGTGTGTGTTTCCTGCAAAGGGACCAGCCTCCGTGGTTGCGTCATGGCTCCTAGAGGAGAACGAAGGAAAATGATGATGGCTTGCATCTGTACATGCTAGTTTTCGACCTTCTTTTGCCAGCCTGTAAGTTTATCGTTGCCAGTGGTTTTGCAAAGATACAGGGACCCATTGTATCACAACTTTTTTGAATTCTGGCATTACCAGAAGGGTGTTGCTCTTATGTTATTCACGTATGATTCGTTGACTTCTGAGTGTTGATATTACTGATTGTTCTTTGGTGCATTAATCTGTTTTTAGGACTTCTGCAGCACTTTTAAGGCTCCCACATCTGTTTTGACTGTAATTGAGCATTTCACAGTTTCTACAGGCAGTTTTTATTCAGTGATTCCTATTCCTCCGTTGTCCCTTGCACTAGTTGCTGATCTGTGTACGCGTGTATGGGTTCAGCGGCCGTATAATTAAGTAATGTTAGCCTTTGTGCTTTTTAGTTAAAGACCTTGCCTTGTTCTCCGGTCCGATTGTCCTTTCAGTGCTGGTGATATTATCTTTCTTCTTAACGAAGCTCCATTTTCTGTATATAGGAAGCCCATTGGCAGAGCATATCGGTTTCGTAGTTGGTATAACTTTAATGGGAATCGCTCTCATCTTGGGAGCCAAGACGCATCAAAAGTGAGGAATGCAGTAAGCGACCCATAGCTTGACTGCCTGCGTCAGGGTCAGCAAACCATAGCTGACCAAGACCCTACTCCACCTCCACGTGGTGGTCCTGGAAACAGGCTGCATCACTGCAGTCTGGCTGGGGAGTAGGGATCGAAGAGGGAAGGCAAACCCAGTCCCAAAAAAATGCCGTGCGGAAGTCGGATGTGTCGGCCGAAAGGCGCAAATACCGCAGCTGCGCTGTAAACGGCGACACAACGCAACCATCGTCCTTTTCAGGACGAACGAGGAAGAATAAGCTCTCATCATTGCTTTTATTTATTCAGCAAAGTTACTGCCCTTTAGACTTGTCTTTCAAGCCCGGTACCTTGGTTGGTCGCTTTCAACATTCTTAAGCTTTTCGTTGCGCCCTGCTGTCTGCTCTGTTTTTCACTGATCGTACTTATTCTTTTCCAGCTCTTCATTGGAACTGTTCTAATGGTTCCTCTTATGCTTTGCACATTTTGGTTTTGGAGTCCGTCAATTTTAGCTTTGATTTGTTTGGCTTTGTTGGCTATAATGCAATGCAAGTTTCTATGACTGATCTTACGCCTTCGCTGTATAGCTATTTTCATCATCATCATCATCATCATCAACATTTCATCATCATCATCATCATTACCCTTCAACTGACCAAGGAGGGTATATCTTCAACAAGTTCATGCCACGCCCTCTTGTCTTGTGCCATCTGCTCAAGGTGTTTCCATGTCTTATTTATCCCTCTAATTTCTGTCTTCAATTCTCTTCTCCATGGTTTTCTGGGTCTCCAGTGACCTCCCTTACCCTCAAGGTTCTTGAAGAAGGATTGCTTTTTAATGCTGTCATAACAACTTCAGCAAGTATGGACTAGTCAACGAAATGAATATGAGCTAAAATAATAATAATAATAAGAAGAAGAAGTTAGCCCCTTCAGTCATAACTGACTATGGGAATGCGTCCCTGAGGTTACAGCTCTCAGCTACTTTTTTCCTGGTGTTCCTCTCGACGTTTTCTTTTCACTTCTGTTTGTTGTATGAGCTTCTTTTCGCCCAGTCTGTGGTGGCGCCGTAGAGAGCATCGCCACATCGCTTCATCCTCCCAGGTAGCTGGATTTATGTTCAGTGTCCTCATGTCTCTCTTGCACACATCTTTGAACCTCAGCTGCGTCGCCTGACTTTTCTTTTGCCATCTACCAGTTGTCCGTTTAAATATCTTTTGGGATGAGACCATCTTCCATGCTGCGGACATGGCGAAGCCAGCGTAGTCTGCGCTGTCTAAGCAGTGTATACATGCTATAATATACTTTATACTAGAAGAAAACTCCAAATAAGGTGTATAGAGAACTACATACAACACTGCGCTTTAGAGAGAGTGAAGAAGAAAGAACCCAACACTAGGCATTACAATGTGTTGACAGAAAACGAATACATTCAAAAGTATTTACACACGAGCAAGTAACACGCAAAAACATGACAAGGAATAACTATATTGTGCTATTTCTGCATGTACTGATTACGTCATTAATTCTCATGTGGTCATTTCAGTCCTGTCCATTCTATTTCAACTTCATTGGATCGTTGTAGTCTAGCGTATCATGACTTATGGTCAATGCACAACGAAGAAATTGAAAGGCCCACGAGCTCTTTTAATCAGTGTTCAATTTAGCTTTCATGATACAATGCACGGCAATTTCCGTAGGTTTCCGCCAAGATTTTTTCATTGTTCGTTACAAAACATTTCACGTAGATAATTAGTAATATGGCGATGAGGCATTAAAGAGACCTGTTCTTCATTACTGCGTGGTCCCTATTGTATGAAATTGTCCTTAACTTGCAGTTCTGCTGCTCGACACATGATTATGGGGCCGTGCCTCAGATGAGACAATTCTAGAGACCATTGGAGTATACTTGTTATAAAAACTTTGTAAATTGTTTAATAACAAGTAGTGATTGTTGACGGTTATTTTAGCGGTCACCACAAATGTTAAGTGTAGATTTACGTATGATCACAAATGTTACTGCTACACTGTTAAAGTGGGGTTTTACGTATAAGATGTAGGAACGTAACAATTCCCCTGCTGTGTACAATGTAGTCCGCTCGACCTGGGCCAAACAGCTTTGTCATGCATGAATAGCTCACCAGGCGTTGATGCTCTGTAAGGGTGTCATGTTGACATTCGAACATCAGACATTCCTTGTGTGTAAGATACTCGAAGTATGTGTGGTCGACGAGTGATTTGGGTGTGTAGAGACACGAATGCGTTTAGGATCTTTGGTATGTAAACAAGGCACCCACTCACTCACATGCAGTAGTCAGTAATTGTAGAAACTGCTGGAACTTTCAACCATTTATTTACGTGACACAGTGACATCAACAGTTACAGTCAATAATGGACGTGAATCAAGAAACATCATGTATATTGGATATGACTGGCAAAAACGTGTGGTATTATAGAGCTTGAACCACTCGTTTATAAGGACGTTATCGACAATGGTCTGTCCTTTAACAACTGTTCATAGGTGATAACAATTAGATATCTCGAACATCATCAGTTCTGTATAGCCTGTAGGTATGATGCTAATAATGCTGGCTTGACACATATTCTTTTCCTACAGTAGCTCAGGGCCTCTGACTGAACGCGACAGTTAGTCCTTAAACAAATATATATAGTTGCCTACTATAGAAGTCTGTAAACTTGTAAATAAATCAAGACTTCGTCTGGTTTCACCTTGCAGGTACTTCTTCTTCTGTTCAAAGTTATAGGCCGTAACAACGGATCCTATAATGGTTGATAAACAACTGTACATTTTTCCATAAGCATGTATTATCTTTCATGCTGGAACATACCGCCATCCTGCGGATTTCATAACAATATATATGGTTATTGTGCTTCTATAAAGTACTTCAACGAATAGACCTAGTTGGCTATGCAAGCACATACAATGGACTCTGGATCACAAGAACTGTGAGAGCTACTCACAGGTTCGTACTAAATGTTCTGCAAACAACTTTGCATATTAATAAAGTAATTTTACCTGGGTCAGAATTCCAAACACTACACAAATAACACCTGTCGTCATTCCAGACTAACAGAATAACTCTGGGGAAATCACTAATAAGATAAGACTATCTTTTCCCCAGATAATACAGAAGAAGGACAGCGGACATCTTCGTCCGGCAGAAAACCAGCTCATCACTCAAGGCGGAAGTTTGCCCCGTTCGCGCTAAAAGCTAACGCATGCGTAGACAGAACAGATTTGAGAACAGTTAACTATCCCGTCTTAAGAAAAGAATAAACACAGGGAAGGTAACCCCTAATCAACCTGTGTCAGGGAGTCAACATACAGTTCTGTACCTTCGACTATCAAAAATATAAATTAGATTTACATCTTCTGGAAGCGTCAAAAATGACGGTAACAGTGATGCATTGGTATGGCCATGTATACGAAAACAAATGGTATGACAAGGTGTCGACTTATGTCGAACTGATGGAGATAGGAAGAAAAAACACCAATGGAGCAGGAGGTGAGGAGCATACGCTGGGTTTGGATAGGATACTCGTTGAGAAAACCAGTTGATAACATTACAAGGTATCCGTGTTTTTCAACCCACAGAGAGGCCACCAAAAAAAAAAAAAAAACACACAGAGAAGAGAACTAGAGGCAGACATGAAAGAGGTAAAGACGATATGGAAAACCTTAACGGATGACACAAGACAGGGGTGCTTCACAGGGAGCATAACGGTATTGATGATGATGCTAAAACAGTTATTACGAAGAGTTGAATTGGTCAATTTGTTTGCTGGTAGTCTATATGTGCTTTTCACCACACTCCAGGCAAACCCATAGGTGCTCAGTCTCCTTTAGCAAATGTCGATGCTAATTGTTCCTGTTCCGCGCAAGTTGTATACATGCCGGATGCATCCTCTCAAACGCCCGTCCCTGCTGGGCTTCAATGTTTAATACCAAACTCCAGAAATCTTAGGCTTCAAAATTCACCGATTGCAGTGTCATTCTGTAATAGGCGATCATTAATTATCCTCAGTATCTCTCCCTTCTCCATATTCAATACATCTTATATGGGTGCTCTTGAAGCTATTCTGTCATTTATTTCATTGCAGCGTACCCCTGCATGAGCAGGACAGTAGATCCACACCAGTTCCTGAAGATTCAAGGCTTCTATGGAGCTTTTTCCATTCATGTCGGAGCCATCCATTTTGGACCTTCCGAAGCATGGATTATGAGTCTGATACAATAACTGCCCTTGTTAACGAAGTCTCAGATAGCCACCTTAAGACTGCAGTAGCTGCCTCTACCTCCATTTTCGTGCTGGAGGTTATTATCATGTAAGCCCCGCTATGTTCAGCGACGATTCTGCCCCTTTACTCTAGCAGATAAGCCCCACCCTGGTTTTTCACCACGGATTACAGACCCTTCAGTGTGCTCAATGACATCATCATCCCCAGCAGGATCATTTATCAGCTAATCAATTTCCAGCTCTGCCCTCCCATTGGCCCAAGTTCTGCACTCTCTACCAAGGCTGATGATGACTTGTTGGAAGTTAGTCCAGTTCTCATTTGACTTAGTCCACTCTTCCCCTTTGAATATAGTTTAAACTGTGGTCACCTGCTTAATCGTTGCCTCTGCGATCCCCCGCTTATTTCTCGCTTCCTTAATGTTAGCTATGTTTCCATGCAGGGCGCGCCTTTTGTCTGTGATTACTTTTTTATTTAATTTTTTTATTAATGTTTTTGCTACTTTTCTTTGTAGCACGCCCCTTTCAACCATCTACCATGTACATGGAGTTGTTGGTTATATCAGGACGTGTTTCCTTTGTTGTAATATGTTTTTGTTTGTATTTATTTTATACTATATTATCTCTAGTAGGTATTTTCCTTTTGTTGTTATAGTTCATAATGTTTTTTTTTTTTTTTTTTTTTAAACTATAATATGCAATTGTCTAATCTGGTATGTTTTTACTTTTCACTGGATGTTTTATTTGGTTAATCTGTATGTATCTGGGGTGAATCTTTCTCCAGTTTGGACTACTGGCTCGGATCCTTATTTATTTTTTATATGTTAGCTTTTGTTTTGGTAATATAGTGTTTTATTAACTTTTGCATTTCTGAAGGGGTCTTTGTGCCTATGAGATTTTCTACACTCATTTCTACCTTGTGTTTACTACAGTATGTCTTAATGTTTTGCCTCTGTTGGTCATATTTCTTGCAGTCCACCAGAAAGTGTCTAATTGTGTTTGGTTCTTGACACTCTTCACATGTGGGTTCCTCAATCATGAAATATCCAGTACCAAGCTTGAGCCTCAGCAATTTTTTATTAATTGGTATTTTTAGTTCATCTTTTATTTGACATTTTTTGCTTGGTTTTTTTAGGATTTTATATGCGTGTCTTGCTTTTTTACTTTGGTCCCATGCTGTTATCCACTCTTTAGTTATTGCTTGAGCAATTAAACTCTTTATTTCGAACTTCCCTAGGCCTACTTCAATTTTGTTATGGCTAGTTCTCCCGCCTTTGGCTTCTTTGTCTGCAAGCTCATTTCCTGCTATCCCCACATGTGATGGTATCCATGTTAGTGTTGCCCTGCATCCTGTAGTATGTAGATATGTATTAACCAGTAGTATTTCCTCTATAATATCTGGCCTACTACAACCATTTCTGTTTCTGATAGCTAATACTGCTGAAAGGGAATCTGTGAGAATGGTTACTCTTTTGGGTGGGTTTTCTGCAGCTATTTCTAAAGCTTTTAGGATTGCCACTAATTCTGCTGTAAAGATGGATGTATTACCTGTTACTTTGTATCTTTTTAATTTTGGTATTGCTATTCCTGCTCCTAATTGTCCTTCTTCATCTTTTGACCCATCAGTTTATATAGTTAGGCTATTATTTATATACCGTTCTATGTACTCTAGTGCTTTACTTTTTGCTGAGATTATGTCATTAGATTTGCTTATGATCTTTGATAAGTGAGAGTCAGTTTCTGGCACTCTTGTTCCCATGGTGGGATCTTTGCTTTGTATGAGCACTAGTTTAGGCGTTATTATTTATATACCGATTCTTCATCCCCATACTCTAGTGTTTTACTTTTTGCTGAGATTATGTCGTTAGATTTGCTTATGATCTTTGATAAGTGAGAGTCAGTTTCTGGCACTCTCAGTTCCCATGGTGGGATCTTTGCTTTGTACTGAGCACTACTGTTTATCGTATTAAACAGGTCTGGGTATTGATCCACTTCACCCCCCCCCCCCCCCTAGTGCTTTACTTTTTGCTGAGATTATGTCGTTAGATTTGCTTATGATCTTTGATAAGTGAGAGTCAGTTTCTGGCACTCTCAGTTCCCATGGTGGGATCTTTGCTTTGTACTGAGCACTACTGTTTATCGTATTAAACAGGTCTGGGTATTGATCCACTTCATCCCCCCTAGTGCTTTACTTTTTTGCTGAGATTATGTCGTTAGATTTGCTTATGATCTTTGATAAGTGAGAGTCAGTTTCTGGCACTCTCAGTTCCCATGGTGGGATCTTTGCTTTGTACTGAGCACTACTGTTTATCGTATTAAACAGGTCTGGGTATTGATCCATTTCATCCATTGTTTTCCACCCTGACGGGTATCTATTATGGTTTAATGGAATGTGGCCTATGTACTGGTTACCCCTATCAAAGGTTTTGTGTGCTGGGTGAGTTGGATCTTTTACCACTTTTGCCCAGTAGCTGAATCTCAGTTCTTTTCTCCTTAGCTCCAGGGGTATAATGCCTAGCGCTACTTCTAGTGCCTCTGCTGATGTTCCTTTTGAGGCACCTGCTATTATTGACATTGCCTGGTTTTGGACTGTGTCTAGTTTTTTCTTATTGCTCAGGGTGGCTGATGCATAGACAACACTGGCATAGTCAAGTTTGCCCCTAATAAATGATTTATAGAAGGTTATCATTGTCTTATTGCAGGCTCCCCAACCACTCCCTTTCATAAATCTTAGCATGTTAATAAGTCCCCTACTGCTTTGCACTAATAGGTCTATGTGTTTGTTCCAGTTTAGTTGCTGGTCTAGTACCATACCAAGAAATCTAGTTGATTTTGCTGTGCATACTTTTTGCTCATTAATGCTTATGTCAATTATATTGTTTTTAATTACATGCCCTCTACTGAAAATCATTCCTATGGTTTTTTTAACGTTTAGATTAAATCCCCACTTGTTCATCCAGTCAGATACTTTATCCATTTGCTTTTGTACTGTTTTATAGAGGAATGGGAGATTTCTTCCCGTTCTCCATATTGCAGCGTCATCTGCAAACTGGGATAAGTTGTTTTTTAAGTCTTTAAACTCGTCGCCTAGGTCGTTGACCATAATCGTAAAAATAGATGGTGATATTACTGATCCCTGGGGAATTCCATTCTGTTGCTCATACACCTCAGATCTATCATTGTTTATTTGTACCGTGAAGTATCTATCCTGCAGAAAGTTTTCTAGATAATTGTAGGTTCTGCCTACTATACCTAATTTTATGTAGTGCACCCTCCCTCCAACACTCATCATATGCTCTTGCTACATCAAGGAATATTGCTACTGTCTTTTCATTCCTTTTGAAGCCTGTTTTAACATCATGTTCCAGCCTCAACAGTTGCTCTATTGTACTATGTTGGCTTCTAAAGCCTGCCTGGGTTGGACTGTACAAATTATGCTTTTCTAGATGAAATTTTAGTCTGCTGTTGACTATTGTTTCTAGAATTTTTCCTAGATGCGATGTTAACGATATTGGCCTGTATGAGCTGACATCATGTGTTTCCTTATCTGGCTTTAGTATGGGGATGACTACTGCTGACTTCCATGAACATAGTATTTTTCCCGTGTGCCAGATTCTGTTGTAGAGGGATGCAATCACTCTTAGAGTTGTATTTGGTACCTTTTTGAGGATTTCATAGCTCAGAATGTCTTCCCCAGAGGTAGTATTGGTTTTTCCTGCTAAAGCTCTTTCTATTTCATCTACTGTAATATCTGCATTTAAATAATTAGCATCCTGTGTGGTGTCCATATTTTCTCCTTTTAATTTTTCTAGCAGTGTTTTCCGCCTATTTATTTCTGCCTTATCTAGATAGAAGTATTTAGCTAGTATGTTGGCTTTTTCTCTATCTGTTTCAGCTCTCTCTGGTATTTTAATTGTTGGGATTTTAAATTTCTTGTTTCCTCCTTTAATTGCTTTTAGTTTTCTCCAAACTGTAGTTACTTGTGACCTATGGTTTAGTGTTTGACAAAATGTTCTCCAACTCTTTTCTTTAGCTCTGAATATTATTTTATTTGTTTCATTTCTTACTTTTGTATAGTTTGTGTAATTCTCTTCAGTTTTGGCTTTTCTACAGGCCTACTTTTTCAGGGCCCTCTCCCTCAATTTCAGTTGTTCTGAACATCTGTCTGTCCACCATGGTACTGGATTTTTATCTTTGTTTCTTTTCCTATTTTTGCCTTTTTGTGTTGGTTTTAAGTGTTCAGGCATATTCCTGTTTGGTATATATTTTATTGCTATTTTTAAAATCTCATTTGTTAGTTTTTCTGCAAATATATCTATACTGTTAGATTCAATTTGTTCTATGCTTAGTTTGCTTAGCTCCAATTGGAAGGACTCCCAGTTTGCCTTTTTTAGGTTGAATGTAGGTTTCGAGCTTCTTACACTAGTTCTATATTTGTCGTTTAGGTTTATTTCTATGGGTAAGTCTGTGATTACTCACATATTAGGCGTTTATAACGATGCCTAGCTGGCCGGGAGGATAGTGATTCGCTTGTATAGCTAGGCGGTGTTGTCGTACGGAAGGTCCGGGGTTCGAATCCTGGGTAAGCCACTCACGTCTGTTGTTTTTCTGTTGTCTAGTGTTCTACTTCTTTATTTCTTACGAGTGCCTGAAAACATACCTTTATGTTTGTCTAATATTTATTTACATATTAGGCGTTCCTGAGTTTGCTTTGCACGAAGACCGTGTTAATATATTGTTTTTGATACCGAGTAAACAGTTTCTGTGTTAAATGTTAATGTTTGGCCATTAATTTGATTATTACCAGCTGTGCACCGCCTATATCCACTGAACTCAAAGCATAGGCCTATATATTGTACTGTCACTTCAGTACCTTTCCTCTGCTTCTGTTCCTTTTCGATGTGAGATATTGCAGTTTTTAATCGTGCACGAATTAACGCGCATGCGTAGAAGAGAAATAGAGAACTCGGAAATAGATTTGTGTAATCATCTATCGCTTCCGTCTTCCTAGTCCTCCCCTCACAAGTTACCGGGTTACTAACATAAATCCCACAACCCTCAACAAGGAGCTATCATGGCTCGAGAATATGACCATCTATTTAAATTACTGATAATTGGTGACAGCGGTAAGATTACATTTTCTGTTATATCTTCGTCTACTTTTCTACACCTTCAAATCTTTAAGCTGCAGTTTCCCTTTCCAGTGTTGTTGTCTATTGTCAAATGGCATCAACATGTTATTGTTACAACGTTTAGGCCTACTTGTCTGCAGTCCCACAGGATAGTGCTGTCATCACCATCTTTACGATAAGCTTTCTTGTCTTGTGCCATCTATTCAAGTTTTTTCCATGTTTCTTTATCCCGTTTGTCTCCGATTCTCTTCTTCGTGTGCTCGAGTTTGCTGAATCACAGAATAATAGACAGATTTGGCGATGTCTCGCAGATGGCTGTCGATTGGAGTGATTAAAATATTAGCAAGGGGTTCATTATAGATAATTAGTTTGAAATGAAAAACAGTGCATTTGATATGACATCAGAAAAGACTTCAGAGACACAGTAATATGGATTAGAGTTAGGTTTAGGAATTTTAAACCTAACCTGGCTGTGATCCTAATCATGTGGGGGACTTATTTTGATGAATCAAAGAGCACTGCTCACTCTTCTTCATTTCAACCAGATCATTATGAATGTCCAAAATTTAAGAGAAGTGTGAATCTGGTTGAATGGAAGCACACAAGTGATGGCTTGTTATGGATTAGCAGAGTTCATGTGTAATATGTTGGTATTGTTTTTTTTTAAAAACTGTAGGCCTACAGCCTCAATGTTTGTTGTAAAAAGTTCAAAACCAGGTAACGGTTCTGGTTAAGATTATCAGTAGTGGTAGTTGTAATAAGTGCAAGTGACGTGGCCGACATATTTGTAACCTGCATCTTTCTGTTGTCTGAGTCTCCCACCCTCATTTTTCTCTTACCCTGAGATTCCAGAACAAGGACTGCCTTGTAATGCTATCAGCTGGTTTCCATAGTCTGTGCTGCACCCAACGCTCGCATCTTACAAGAACCTCACTTATTTTTGCTCTTGTTGTGTACTGTGTTACTATACTGTGTAGTTATGGGGCGGAGGGTGGGAAAAGAGTGCAGTGTTTGGGATGACATCAAAATCACTTGAATTTTATTGTTTCCATCAGTTCCTCAATGATAATCTATCTTGTCATACTATTTTACTCCATAAGTGTTTGAAATCTGCGTTTTGAACTGTTGTCTTAGAAAACAAACTCCTTTCTACTGCTAATTTTTTCATTATTGCTATGACAAACTCTTTTTGCCTGCTTGATTTTCATGCTTTTTAGTGTCATTCTAAAAGGTATAAACTCATATGAAACAGGATATATAATCGTGGTTTTTGTTCAAAATGGCATCATTCACAATAGATTGTCATCTGCTGGGTTTGTTACACATGCACAGGTTGGGCTGTGGATTTGCGTCATGAATTTGTGCACGCCCAGCCCAAATGTAGGCCTACGTTTATAGTGCAGGGGAGTTTAGCACTTAGTGTAAGATCAAATTTTTTAAGCATATAACAGACATAGGGCATAAAATAAAAAGAGCATTATATCAAAAAGGCACTAATTGAACAGCATTAAGACTGGGGGATTGCTGTATTCTCATTTTATCTAGCATCTGGTTATGCTTACGTAACAGACCCATATCACCAAGCTATTTTGTTAAGTCCAATTAATTTGATTTCAATTTGTTTTTATAATGTGGTCGAATTTGAAACATCTTTCTTTTGTCCTCAAAATATGTCAGTATAGAAAAAAAGGAGGTAATTTGATTGATGTACAGTAGTTTTTCCCAAAAATGCCAAAATATTACAGTGAAATAGTAAAAAGCACATTTGTTACACATTTTTCAGCAAGCAAAGCTTATACAACTTCGAAAGAAAAAAAATAAATATGGGTATTTCTTAATTCCCAAATTGTCATATTTTGAAATAAAAACGTTGATATTGGATATAATAAATCTTCAATTTTTTTAGTAAAGTGAAGTCAGAAAGATGTTCGTACAAATGTTTTCCCACTGACGTAATTATTTTACCATTTGTGCCCTGATCTGTTGTTATGTTAATTATATTTTTGTCCTGGAATTTTATAAAATTATACTAGAAAAAAACTGAAAAACTTGTGGAATTTTGACTATTTTAAGTTTGCAGGAACCCTAAAAATATGAAGTTATGCACCCATGAGGCTAGAAAGCACCACTGCAGACGTGTGTAATGTTATTTAGCGCAGACCTTCTGCAAGGGGGTTGGGAAGGTGCTAATTGCAGATGTGACTCCATGCTCCTTACAGTGCAGAAAAAAAATCATTTTGATAATTTATAAATATTGACAATAATAAGAAAAAACATCGTGGAAGGAATAAACATAAAGTTTTATGGATCATCAGAATGAAACAGATTTATTTGTACTCAGTTCTAAATTGAAGGGAAAAAAGGCCCTCCCTTCCCCCCCCGGCATTAAATATTGAAGCTGTGTACTTTTATTCACCTGTGTGTTACTGCGGCATGGAAGGGGAGCAAAGAATAGTAACACTGTAGCCTACCAAGCATGTCATAAAAAGCAACTAAGGAGGGTTGGCCTTTAAGGCGGTTACCTCGTGCTGTAAAAAAAAAAATTTTAAACCACAAAAACTTTGTAGCCAGTTTCAGTAGCTGAAAAATTATTGTTGTCTTTTATTTTTTCAGGTGTTGGGAAGAGCAGTTTACTTTTAAGGTTTGCAGACAATGTATTTTCAGGTTTGTAGATTTTTCCTTTTTTATTTCTTCAAAATACCGAAATGTTTCAGTTTGCTATAGGAATATGAAGCGTCCGATTGACAAAATGGTTAGAGCGCTGGCCTCTTGTAGCAAAGGTGCCGGGTTCGGTTCCCAGTATCGACACGCTTAAGTCTACCCAGCTGTAACTGGGTACCTGATTTTGCACTTGAGTTAGGGAAGGAAAAGGTAGTGAGGAAGGGAACTGGTCACCCCACCTCTTGATGCTAGACCCAGTAAAGTGAAGTCTCTAACACTTTACTCCCCTATGGTAGTATCTGCTATGAGACTACTTTACCTGTATAGGAATATGAATATAGAATATCACCATTAACCCTTCAGCTCCCTAAAGAGGACAGGCCTTCAATAAACTCATGCCAAGTCCTCCTGGCCTGTGCCATCAGTTCAAGGTTTTTCCATGTCTTCCTCATCCCCTTTGTTTCTGTCTCCATATTTCTTCTCCATGTGTTTTTCTGTCAACTTCTACCTCTCTTCATCTCGGGATTCCAGACTAACGACTGCGTTGTAATGCTGTCTGCAGGTTTCTTCAGCATGAGTTCTTTTTGTCACCAGCATCTTGTTCTCATCTTCTGTTCCACTGACTTTCTGGTTCTTATCATCATGAGTTCCACATATCATTTCAATTATGCATGGAGGCACATCTCGGGTCATCCTTATATGACCACCAGCTTAAGCACAATGCTGCAATATACAGATGTGGAAGTGAACCTCTGTCTGTAAGGCCAACTTACACCCTCATTGACTCTTGAAATTGTCTACACACATCCAGTGATTCCCCTCGTGGTGGAACATGCTGAGGTCCCAGCATTGCACACTAAGTTTGGGGGAGTCACTTGCGCCCCAGATGTAACTCTGGCTTTTACCTGGTTGGCTGCTTGGGAGGGGTGGGGTTCTCACTGTGGGCCTATCATAGGCTGGGGAAGTGAAAAGGGGCTCTGTGCAGGATGTGACAATTCCTTGGGAGAGCCCAGAACCAGGGCACAGTATTTTAGCTGTGCCTATTTGGAGAGCCCTCTTGGATAACGGGGAATGCACGGTATTCCACGCACTTCTTCCTCCTAACTTGGTACCAGATGTGATTGTCCTTTGCATGCAAGCCAAGCTGGAGAAACTGGAGCTCATGACTTCAACTCAACATGTTTCGGAATGGCTGAAAAACCACAGGAAAATCCTAGATCCACGGTGTAGATAATACCAAGGAGTCTTCAACTTGGTATTGGCTGCACAAGAAGCTCAGCAGCCCTAGTTAAATAACAACAACAACAATTTCAGTTCTTCTATTCTATGCAAGCACACATTTATGAAAGACTTTTCAATGCCATGATGTTAAACCATCAAGCCTTACTCTTTGGAGACATGTATCTCATTTTCTGCCAGTTTTCCCTGTTGTCAGTTTGTTCCAGCTTACCCCCTCTCTCATAATATGCCCAAAAATGTAGACTGCTTCCTTCTTATTAGCTCACTGACTCTTTTCAGGACATCCTCGTCACTCTTCTTAGCTGCCTGTGTTATTCTTAACACTCCAGGCTTATTTTTTAACCGAATATCGAAGCCTCACCTCAGTATTACAGTATCAGCTCCATGTAGCAATAAAGAAGTTATGCAGATCTGTCATTCATTATAGTCTTCAGTCTTGGAAATACCAAAAATTATATGAGGTCATATCTGTTGAATATGGTGGATGATTCTTTATTGATTTTTAAAAAATTATTAATTTTACCCAAAATCACCTGAAGTGAAGCTTATCCTAATTTACATTTCTGGCCATCTGAGAAGTTTTGTGGCATCATCTTTGCTGGAGCTTCTTATTTCATATGTACAAGGCATTTAATATGTCATAATATATTAAAGCCATAATCTTCAGGCATCATTATCTAAAATGACATAGTTATTAATCCCTTATTTGTACATTTACTCCTCTACCAGAATTAACCATCTTATGCATTTTTAAAAATGATCTTACCCTCCTTCAGACATAACCAAATTCATACATTTAGAAACGCAAATCATCATATAAATAACATGCTCCTAGATCAAAATGTACCACAAAAAAAAAGAGCATTTCACAAAGTTGGAAATGTCCCGTGCAGTAAATCCTTGTTGATGAACATAAGAAAAGAATTCTCCTTAGGTTTTTGTCAAACCAATTTTATTTTATGAAAGTGGTTTATGGATAGCTAGCAGACCTGTGAAAAAAATCATTGCAAGTGACAGATGTTTGCATTCTTAGCAGAATGTTAAGAACACTTAAGCTAATGACCAATGAAAATATAATCACAATGATAATGTGAAGGCAGTTGATCTTTATCAGATATGTGATGAACAGAGGACCTGAACAAAATAAAAAGAAACTTAGAAAACATGAGGAAAGTTGATTGACACAAGAAATGGTGAAAGACGAGAGAGAAGAAAATTATTGAGCAGCTTGACACTTGCACGATTCTGCATCTTTTATTTAACCAGAAATATTCAAACTTTGCACATGATCAGATGTATCTGTAAACATATGAAACACATTACTGATTATTTTAACTTATGTTCACACAATACTTCATGTTATTGCATTGCTACTTTACCTAATTACTCATTTTTCTGTTTGGATGAATACACACAACCACCTGTTTACTTACTTAGTCGTTCCCCTTTTACCGTGAGGTGTAGAGGTTTGGAAGAGAGAGCGCCAGACTATCCTATCGGCTGTCTTCCTCCTGGCCTCCACCTGTTTGCCGATACTATCTTATTTGCTTTAAAAAAAAAAAAACATGATGCAACACTGATCAGCACGTTCCTCCTTTGATATGCACATTCATTATGTGATGTGACATCTGTTCAAGGATTAAGGGAACCTAATTTCACACCTTAGTTTCATAATGAAATTTTGTATCACTTGTTATTAACAAAGGCTTTATTAGTACAATCATCAGTCCATTTCTTTCTTCATATTACATAAGGATGCAGTTTTTGGTTGCTACAAATTTCAGTTTTTGACCATTTTTGAAAACATTTCCAATTGGTCTTTCATCAAGATTTGTTAACCTAGAGGTACCAAGTTTATAACGAATAATGTCAGCCTTCAATGTCAGACACGAACTAATGAACAGTGACAACTGTTAAAAAACTGACACAGCAACAATGAGATTTGGCAGTCCACGTATAATGAGATCATTTTCATGACACAACATCAGTTTCACTAAATGAATCTCATGACATGTCAAACAACTACTGACTATTTACATAATCCAAGAGCCAAGCTTCATCTCACAACGGCAGCGATCTAAGCTATGTCTGGGCTCATGCTACAGGTGAACATAATGATATACATCACTTGAACTGTTGTACATTATATTTTGATCTCCGGAACTGTACCACATTATATTTTGATCTCCATTCTCATAACTAGTGCTGAGGAAAGCATGGTCATAATATCTATACAGACAGGCATGATCTGTCTTCACTTTTTCACTTACATGAACAGAGCACATCCATTCACTGCCACATCAACGAGGGACTCTTAACTATCTCTCTGTGATGTACCTATACATGTCACATAACAACCAACATGATACATTCCAACATGGGTGCATTTTGGTGCACAAAACTAGATGATACGGACAGTGTCCCACTTTGTGCATCAATTGCAAAATGCATAACTTCCACACAGTGTTACTATGCATTGCGGCGTATCTGGAGTCATCCTTATATGATCACTAGCTATGCACAATGCTACAGTATATGTACATGGAAGTGAATCTTTGTCTATGAGGCTAATTACACCCTCATTGACTCTTGAAATCATCCACACATTTCCAGGGATTCTCCCTGTGGTGAAACTTGTTGAGAACACAGCATTGCTCACTAAGCTTGGAGAAGTCACTTGAGCCCCAGATGTGATTCTTTGGCTTTGGCTGCATGCAGGAGGATCTCACTATGGACTCGGTGATGGGCAGGGAGGACTGAGAGGTGGCTTTGTGCAGGACATGACGATTCCTTGGGAGAGCCCATAGCCAGACCACAGTATTTTAGCTCTGCATAGTTGGAGAGCCCCCTTGGATAGCGGGGAACGCACAGTATGCCACACACTTCTTACTGCTTGGAGAAGTCACTTGAGCCCCTGGCATAATTCTTTGGCTTTGACTTCATTGACTGCATGCAGAAAGATCTCACTATGGACATAGTGATAGGCAGGGAAAGCTGAGAAGTGGCTCTGCAGGACGTGACAATTCCTTGGGAGAGCCCAGAACCAGAGTACATTATTTTAGCTCTGCTTAGTTGGAGAGCCCCCTTGGATGGTGGGGAACGCACAGTATGCCATACACTTCTTACTGCTAGCTTAGGACCAGATGTGACGATCCTTTAAATGCAAGCCAAGCTAGAGAAACTGGAGCTCATGACTTCTACTCAATATGTTTCAGAATGGCAGAAAAGCCACAGTGTGGTAAAGTGGGATGTTATAAATATTTATAGGGGACTTAGTGTACTGACTGAGATCAGCTGTGAAGGTATCTGTATCTAATAAGTGTGGTGTCTTACAGATGACCTTACTTGCTACCACATTTATACCTCAGTCAGAATTATTCTGGAATATTGTGATGACTACGTTGAATGTCTAGGGTTATGAAAATGATGAAGTGTAAGTCACAACAACAACAGACAGATAAACAATTTAATTTATTCCACAACACTTTACAACACTGTGACACTCACACACATATAACACTCTATAAGACTATCTTAAATGAGTCAAGTGTAAAGTTTCAAATATATGTAATAATTCCTTTCAATAATAGATATCCTGATTCAACTACACAGTGAACCAGGAATCACAATCAAATGTAATTACAATTTATATGTACACAATTTATAGTTATGATTTTGTATTGACATATTTTATTGTTATTATCCTAGGTGTGTAAGTTGTGAAGTGGTACTATGAGGTAATACAGGCTTGTTCAAGCTTGGTTGTTGTTTTTCATCATGACTTCAAGTGTTTGCTTATGGAGGAAATAGTATTGGGAAAAGTTCACAGTTCCTGTCAATTGAAACAATTTATTGTCCCTCTGTGTTTAATCTAATGTCAATTTTAGAGGGGGGGTGGGGGGGTGGGGGTGGGTGGGGGGGGGGGGGGGGCGGGCGGGTGGCGGCCACATAATGTTGAGCTACTCTGGCCACAGAAGCTTATCTTTCGTGATGGCGGCAGGAAAAGACTCCTCTGCTCGATTGCTTCACTGTGTTCTGGAGACACCTCACTGGTCGCTATCTGGACCAAGGAGTATGCTGTCAGTCTCTGGATTCAGCAAAACTCAGACCAGGTGCTGCTTCAATAACTTAGGACCACGGTCCCTGAAACAAGACGGGTGTACCTCCTATTTCAGAACTAATTTATAATCTATTTCCTCACTGAACACAATACATAACAAACACTGAGTTCAGAGCGGTAGGCCAACTGCTAGCTTCATCTGAAACAATTTACACCAGTATACTCCTCCCTAATGGTTACTACGCCTCTGCAATTCCAGCATTAGTTCTTTCTAGTCAATAAGATAGGTGTCAGTGTACTGTTTGGCAATTCCATGCAGTTTTACTTTTCTCCGACACGTCCTGTTCAGGTTGGAGCAGTATCTAGGCTTTGCCTCATGTTTGCTACTGAACCACACACATATACAGACATAAATTATCAATTTAAATTCAATTTTCATTAAAAAGATATCAAATATGTCAAGCTTACCACAATTCATGGAAATAATACACAAATACGTTGACTGGCGATGAATATGGCACAAAATCCGATCTGCCGCTGTCCCAGGCTTTTATTTAGAAAAAATATAAGCTGGTTCTCAACGCACTGTTTCTGAGTAAGTTTATTTTAAAATGTGGCACTGAACTGACGCTCCTAATTGACTATATTGGCGGGTCTAACCAATCGGGCCATGTTTACACAGCTTTTCAAAAAAAGTACCCCTACTACCGTTTCCCCTAACAACCAAAATTAGTATTTGTAGTCCGACTAATCGTGTTTAGCCTTACATATCATTCCCGCCAATCAAATAGGATTTAACATGGTGACCTATTTCCCGTAAAATGGTGGTTTCAAAACATGCCACTGTGCGATTATTATTTGGTGTTGTCTGACACCCTCACTATTTTCTTTTGGCTATAATTTGTTAATTCCTAGACTATTTGCGTAACACTTAACATATTCTTTGTCAGCAAGTCCTAAGGAACCCAAATATATAAGTTTTAAGGGAGCTAAGTGGCGGCGTTCAAAATATGTATTTTCTTCTAGGATAGTCGTGCTGTTACCACCTCCTCACTTCCAAACTTTATGGTGTCTGCTGTACTGTCAGACTAATGTCAGGATTTCAGACGTAAAACAGTATTGAGTCATGTTTCCTAATAAGCATTAACCAGGTTTTTTAAAACCTTACCGTGTATTGGTAGTGTTTTTTATCACTGTCTATTTGAAAAAAAGTTAGTGCTTCATGCCTTTCGCGTTGGAGGTGGCATTAATTGTATATCGCGAGACGCGTGTTAGTGTTGCCGGCGTTCCTGCTTTCAGCCCTCCCTCTCTCTATCCTAATTCCATCTGTCTTTTCATTATGCAGTGTATTAATCTAGGTCATTAATCAGCTTGCGTATCTCAAGGTTTTCTTAGAAATGCAGTACACGTTTTATTGTTTTGTGGAAACGCGTGTATGCTGCTATAGGCTTTACTATCAACGTGAAAGCGTGAGAATATGCAGACGAAGCAGAAAAAGGGGGATCTCGAGTACAGTCATTGTGACAGCACTGTTCTTTACCATTCTTCTTTCTCTTTTATTGAATTTATGTGTTAGGCTTTACATTTACCTTTTAATTTATATATGTGGATTTAGAATGTTTCACGACACACAGGAAAAGCCTAGATCTTCAATGTGGATAATACCAAGGAGTCTTCAACTTAGTATTGGCTGCTAAAGAGCGAGAAGCTCAGCAGCCCTAGTTAAACAAGAACAACACAGTGTTACTCCCTCACAACCATATTTTCAACTTTGTCCACAAGGTCCCTGTTGTTACAGCTTCCTCTTCTAACAGGCATTCAACATTCTCTTACACTGTTGTTTACTTGATCTCCTGATGCAGTGCAGCTCTTTGATCCAATATATAAAATAAAATGATATAAATTTGTTTTTTTAAAAATCTAGTATTTAATTTTTTTATTGCTCTCTGTTACAGGAACATACATAACAACTATAGGTGTTGACTTCAAAATCAGGACCATTGATGTAAATGGTGAGAGAGTGAAGCTGCAAATATGGGATACAGCCGGCCAGGAACGCTTTAGGACAATTACATCAACGTGAGTATCTTTTGAGTTATTATGGCTATGTCCCATCCATCCATCTTTATCTTTGCTCCGTATGGAGCATGGGAGCCACCATTGTAGATGGTCCCTTTTTGAGGAAGTCTGCCAAAGCACTGACATTTGGAGGATGATAATGTCTGTGTGAGCATCTTTAAAGCAGCTACACTGAAATAAGTTGTTATTCCTTTATGATATTATATCTGACTGTGCAGTTGTGTCAGTGTAATATCACACTGAGTGGCTGTGTCTATATGGACAGTACATCTGACTGAAAAGTTATATGATTATCCTGACACTGTTAAATGAAATAGAGAAGTTTTGTTTGTATCTCATCTAACTGATTGCTTGTGTCTGTATGACAGTACATCTGTTAGAAGCTCCATAGAAGCTTCAAATCTGCAGGAGCTGGTGTGGATCTACTGTCCTGGTCATGCAGGGCTACGTGGTAATGAGAGAGCTGACAGACTAGCATCAAGAGCACCAACAGTGGGGACACTGGATATGGATAAGGGAGAGATACTGAGAACGATTAATGATCACCTGTTAGAGAATGACACTGCAATAGATGAATCATCAAGTTTAAAACTGTTAGAATTTGGCATCAAACATAAGGCTAGCAGAGATGGACATATGCGAGGATGCATCCGTCGAGTGTTTAACCAGCGAGCTACAGGAACAGTTAGCATTCACTTTCTTCTTCTTTGATCCTTAGCCGCCAACCGCCAAAGCAGTCAGTGGCCATCACGCTTGGTGGCTTCTTGTAGGGCAGCAACAAATTGATTCCACTTTGCTCGGTCGACGGCCATCCTTCATACAGTGCCCCAACTCTGGTTCGTTCTTTGCATCTCGGCTTCCACAGTTCTCCGCCAAGTTGTTTTTGGTCGGCCTCTCTTTCGCTTTCCCTCGGGGGTCCATAGTATAGCTGTTCTTGTGATGCTATCAGGGTCCCTTCTGAGGACGTGGCCAACCCAACTCCAGCGTCTGCCAGCTATGATGGTGTGCATGTCCTCCTGGTTACTCCGAATAAGTAGTTCTTGGTTGCTGATGGTATTCGGCCAAAAGATTAGGAGAATTTTCCTTAGGCAGATTGTGTGGAAGGAGGACAGTTTCGACATTTCCTTCTCTGTTACTCTCCAGCATTCCACACTATAGAGAAGCACAGAAAGTACACAGCTCTCATACAGTCTTAATTTGGTGTTTATGCTGTACTGGGAAGACTTCCAAATGTTGTTGAGACTAGCAAAGGCTGTTCTCGCTTTATTCATTCTGTTGTTGATGTCCTTGCTTGTTCCACCTTCAGGTGTTACTATGTATCCTAGGTAAGTAAATGTGTCTGTCTGTTAGCATTTACAGTCTTTGACATATACTGAGAGAGACTGAGCACCTATGAGTTTGCTCGGAGTGCAATTATGTAGATTCTGTTCAACAATAACATCTGACAGAAAAGTTGTATGAGTGTCCTGTTATATAAAATAGAGAAGTTATGTTTGTATCTCATCAAACTGAGTGGTTGTGTCTATATGACAGTACATCTGACTGAAAAGTTATATATGCATGAGTACTGTTAAACCAAATAGAGAAGTTGTGTTTGTACCTCATCTGAGTGGTTGTGTCTATATGACAGTACATGTGACTGAAAAGTTACGAATGTATTAGGACTGTTAAATCAAATAGAAAAATTAAGGTTTGTATCTAATCTGAGTGGTTGTGTCTAGAGATGGCTACTGTGTGTATGTGTCGAAACAATGCTTCGAAACAGCACAGAGTCCGAAAGATTCGACACACAGCCTGATTGTTGTTTCGACACAGTTTCAGTTCCTGTCTGCCTCGCTGTTTTGCAGAGACACACTGTCTCACTGTCTCACCTTCCGTGGGCCTTTGTAAAATTTGAATCAGCCATTCGGAACATTAGTATGGAATATCAAACATGTCATATTTTTCAGGGATGTGTTATGATGACTTGATTTTACAAGTGATATTATTTTTGCTGAGAAGTTATAGACACTGGAAATTGTGTCAGTGCTGCAGTTGTCAATGTTTTAGGCACTATGTTAAAGTTGAAAGTGTCCGTGTGTTCGTGTAAATGTAATGGACACTTTATTAGCTCTGCTGATATCTGTGTACTCGGTGTGGATTTGAATCATTGTCTACCAAAACTAGCTTACTCTAGTTTGATATCATGTGTTATTATTACTGTTATTATTATTGTTGTTGTTTTTTATTATTTTCACATATACTGCAGCTATCATCATATCTCCGTTTTATTTCATCATAATGTGTGTAAAAATATTGAATTGTGGTCACACGAAACGCCATAGATTTTCACACACGACAGTAGCGCGCAAGAAAAAATAGAGGAGATTTTCTCACACAGTTCATGTATAGAAATGTATACTGTCTATTAGAGACTTCTTTCTCCCCGATACGGGCAATAGTGCCGTTGTGTCGAAACAGTGCGTCAACACAGTTTAAATCACTGAGCCGACTGTCTCGAAACAGCGGAGTGTGTCGATTTGCCCACCTATAGTTGTGTCTATATAACAGTACATCTGACTGAAAAGTTTTGTCTGTATGAGTACTGTTAAATCAAATAGAGACGTTATGATTGCATGTGATCTGAGTGGTTGAGTCTATAAGACAGTACATCTGACTGAAATATTATGGTTATAGGAGTGTCCTGACACTGTTAAATGAAATAGAGAAGTTTTGTTTGTATCTGATCTAACTAAGTGGTTGTGTCTATATAACAGTACATGTGATTGAATAGTTATGGATATACGAGTGTCCTGACACTCTTAAATCAAATGGAGAAGTTACATTTGTATCTCATCTGAGTGGCTGTGTCTATGAGACAGTACATCTGACTGAAAAGTTATGGTTATAGGAGTGTCTTGACACTGTTAAATCAAATAGAGAAGTTTTGTGTGTATCTCATCTAACTCTGAACAGTTATATCTTTATGGCAATATATTTAATGGAGTCCTATGTACGAGGCGTGTTCAAATGAAACCCGCCCGTGCTGCGCCAAGTGGACATTTGTAGGAGGAGCATGATGACATCACATCTGACGTAATAAGCACATACGAATGTACAAGTGTGTAAGTGTTCATTCTCCTAGTATTCATTGTTTGTGCTGCAGACCGTTAAAATAATGGCCGGTGTGATACAGAATCCGTCCAAGGTCGATCAGCGAGCGGTGATCCAGTTCCTAACAGCCGAAGGATGTCGACCAGTCGACATTCATCGCCGAATGAAAGCAGTGTATGGTGACAAAAGTGTGTCTAAGACTACAGTGAAAGACTGGGCATGAATGTTTTGAAAAGGACGTCAGTTAACGAAAGATCTTCCGTGGCCAGGTCAGGTGCATATTGTTGCGACAGAAGAAGCCATCGCCGAGATTGATGCAGCAATATGGGTGGACCGTCATCGGAGCTTACGTTCGCTAGCAGAGGAATTCACTGTGTCTCTTGGGACAATTCAAATGGTTAGGAAGAAACTGAAGTATCGAAAGGTGTGTTCACAATGGGTCCCACGGATGCTGACCGATCACTATAAGGAAGAACGCATAGGGTGAAGTTTGAACCACCTGCTGCGTTACGAAGAGGAGGGTGATGCATTTCTGTTGCGCATAGTGGCAGGTGATGAATCGTGGTGCCACCACTTTGAGCCTTGCAGCAAAACAGCGAGCATGCAATGGAAACATCCCGGATCACCAAAACCCAAAAAATTCAAGTCACAGATTTCCGCCGGTAAGGTTATGCTGACCGCATTTTTTTTAACCATGAAGGGCTTCTATTGGTAGACTTTAAAGAGCCTGGCGTGAACATCAATGCCATCCGCTACAAAGACACACTAGACAACCTGCATACAGCCATCAAGAATAAACAACCCAACATGCTTTCGCGTGGTGTGATTCTGTTGCACGACAATGCTCGTCCACATGTTGCGAACATTGTGCAGGAAGCGTTAGCAAGGAAAAGGTGGGAAGTTCTGCCACACCCAGCCTACAGCCCTGATCTGTCACCATGTGACTTTCATTTGTTCAGACCCTTAAGAAAATCTCTAAAGGGACAACAATTCGACTCCGATGCAGACGTCAGGACCTCGGTGACCAAATGGTTCAATAAGCAACCAAAGTCATTTTTCTCGGACGGCATCCGCCGTCTACCCAAGCAGTGGGATGCATGTCTGAATGCCTATGGTGACTATTTCTAAAGAACCCCAGTGAGTACTTGCTTCATAACAATTGCTGCATTTAATTCTACTACTCCTGCTGATGTACCTTACATATATTTGTTATAAAGCCACTGGGACGGGTTTCATTTGAACACGCCTCATAGTTCCTGGGAGTATCTTCACTCTCCTATGGCAGTATCTGCTATGTAACTATCTTTACCTTCTTCCAGAATAATGGCTGTCTTGTAATGCTCTTAACTGTTTTCCTCAGTTTGTGTCTTATTCAACGCCAACATTATTTTTCTCACTAGCTTGCAAATTTGAGTTGTGAATTATTATTTTGCAATTAATTCAATAATAATAACTCATTCAAGGACTTTGACTTTTCCCGATCCCCTACGTTACGTGTTTTCACTCTTTATTCTTTGTGTGAGGTAATGAAATGTGCATGTTTTTTCAGTTGCATTGTATCTCAGAGAATCCGATTGACAGAATGGTTAGACTGCTGGTCTCTCCTGGCAAAGGTACCGAGTTCAAATCACCCTACTGACACTCTCCTGTCTACCCAGCTGTAAATGGGGACCTGATTGTTTTTTTAGTTAGGGAAGGAAAAGGCAGTGAGGAAAGGAACTGGTCACCCCACCTCTCGATGCTGTACCTAGTATTGTGAAGTCTCTAACACTTCACTCCCCTGCTACAGTAACTGCTTTGGGACTACCTTTATCTTTATTGTATCTCCAGACAGGGTGTTGGTGGTGGGGGTTTGGTGGTAGCAATTGCTTCCGCAGATCTGCTAGTGCCAGGCATTTCAGGAGGTGGTGTTCCACTGTTCCTTCCTTCTGTCTGTTACAGTGACCGCAGTATGGTACGTGGCCTGTGGGCACTCTTTGCAAATGCTTGTTGAGGGTACATGCCTTGTTCTTGACCTGAAAGTTATACTTTGGTCTCTGTGGCTTAAGTTGTTGATGCTATCTCTCGGGTTTGGCTGAGACATTTCTGCATATAGTGCTCTTGCAGTTATGCCAGTAGCCCAGCGATCTATCCACTGCTGTTTGCAGTTGTGAATCATGTATTTTGTTGTTCTTAAGTTGGTAGGAATGTTCGGTTGTGGCATGTTTGCTCATTTTTTTGCCAGTTTGTCGACACTTTCATTGCTTCGGATGCCTATATGACCTGGTATCCACTTTTGAGTTGCGTTGCTGCCATAAATAGCAAGTAGACAATCAAGGACTTATAGGTACATTTTATTTGTATGAAAATGTGTTTTGAATACAGTGTTTTGTGTGGCAAAGTGGTTAGAGCATTTGCTTCTCAAGATAAAGGCAGTGGTTTCAAAATCAGGTCATGTCACACTTAAGTCCTGCATCTGCAAAAATAAGGGACCAAGAGCTAGAAAATACAAACACATTTACATACTCAGGAAGCATAGTAACACCAGATGGCGGAACAAGCAAAGACATCAGTAGCCTAATGAATAAAGCCAAAATAGCCTTCACCAACCTAAACAACATCTGGAAATCCTCCCACTACAGTACAAACACTAAATTAAAAAAAAAATATATGATAGCTGCGTAATTTCTGTATGGTGCAGAATGCTGGAGAGTAACAGAAAAGGAAATGTCCAAGTTGTCCTCTTTCCACACAACCTGTTGAAGGAAAATTCTTTACATTTTCTGCACAACCACCATCACCAACCAAGAACTGCAAACTCGGAGCCACCAAGAAGACACACTGGAATTGTGTTGGCCACATCCTCAGAAGAGACCCTGACACTGTCACCAGAACTGCCATGCTACGGACTCCAGAAGGAAAGCAAAGGCAAGGATGGCCAAAAGCAACCTGGTGGAGAACTGTGGAGGCAGAGATGGTGGTCATGAACCAGAGCAGGGGCATCACACGAAGGATGGCTGTTGACCGAGCAGAGTGGAGACTGTTTGTTGCTACCCTGCAAGACACCACTAGCCTTGGTGGTCACTGATTGCTTTGTCAGTCAGCGGCCAAGAACCAAAGAAGAAAGAGGACTCTGCTTGTGAGTTAAGAAAGGCAAAGGCAGCAAGGAAGGGAACTTTTCACTCTCATCTTATAATGCTGAGACCTTGTATAAGTAATTCCCCTACATCAGTATCTGGAATGAGGCTACCGTTACCCTTTTTTCTGTATTTTTTTTAAAAAAGCAAAGAAAATTTTATTCAACATTTTACTTAAAGTTTGAGTTTTTCTTTACCCTTCAGTTCCTAGTGAAGTTAAAAAAAAAGGTAAAGGATCCCATTACACGCCCGTTGAGGCATATTAGGAATATGGTGTTAGGCCCATATTTTCTTGACCATCGGCACACTAGGGGTGATGTGGTCAGCATCACGCCGGCCGCCTTAACCTTCCCAGAGTTACTCTGGTACCCAATTCATGAAGCTGGGTTGACCTCGGAGCCATTTGCGGTCTAAAAAATCCCACCTCAACTGATTGAACCATGGACCACTGAGCTAGGGAGCCAGTGCACTAACCACTGCGTACCGCGGCTCCCATCCTAGTGAAGTATTTGTTCTAAACCAGCTCTTGATTTTTTTTCTTTTAAAGTTAACTGTTTAGTGTACAGTTTTTTTAGTTTTAGCTTGTACATTCAACTTGTTTTGTTAAGCGTATTTATGTTGCTTTTCTCTTAGCTTGATTGCACAATAATTTTGATGCATGGGGAGGTTGAAAATCTTTCTGTCTTATGAAGACATCTTTCAGCAGCTGAAAGTAAAGCAGAAGAGAGCTGTTTCACATATGTCTTGATCCCATCTATTTATGCCAGGAAAATAATTATGCCTTTTAAAGCCTTAATGTTTAAAAAATAAGTAAATAAATAAAGGTAATTAACAGGTTACTCGTTGGACATAAAGTATGACAAGAGACAAGAAAATATAAGTGATAGGCTTACCGGGAATCGAACCTAGGACTAACTAAATGGCACCATTGCCTTGCTGTGACAGTACATCGTGAAAGGACGCTCAGCCAATTTAGCACCCCCCCCAAAAAAAAGTGCATTATTGAATGAGGTCATTTTCATGACACCCACACAACTATGGTATATAGGACCCGTGGATGACTGACCCAGATTATTTGTACCAGAAATTAAATGTACCATTTCTTATTGATTTTGACATGCTGATTTCAAAAATCATAATGAAATTCACCAATTGGCTCTGGTTTTTTTTTAAATGACGAATTTACATTACAGTAATACAAATAATGTATGCTTGTTTAATTCTCTGGGGTGAACAGCTAATCTTTCTACTTTAGCATTATAAAAATTGTAGTTACATACTCAATTAATTGATATTTCAACATAAAATGATAGAAAAAATAAAAACATTATTTAAAGTTCACATATCATGTTTTAATAAGGCACATTTGTACCCATTCCGTCATTATTCAGTCGCTGTTCGAGCTCTCTTTGCTTGCTTCTTGTAGTCAATTGATGAGGCGTCTCTTGTCACAGTCCAACAGTAATCAGCAAGCATTGAAGGGCTCCAATTGCCTTGACACCTTGTCTCCATAGCAGCAATGTCCTGGTGAAATCATTCACCATGCTCATCACTGACCGCTCCACAGTTTGACATAAAGAAATCCAGATGAGAATCCAGAAAATGAATTTTCAAAGACATGTTGCAGCCAAGACTCTTATGCTTCAGAAGGAGATTTTCTACAATTTCATTTTAATTATCAGATCTGTTATTTCCAAGAAAATTGTCCACCACTGACTTAAATGCTAGCCATGCTGCTTTTTCCTTGCCATGCAACACACAAAGAAAGTCGTCATCATGAAGACGTTTTCGAATTTGCGGACCAACAAATACTCCCTCTCTTATTTTAGCTTCACTCAGTATTGGAAATTTTCTGATGAGGTATTTGAAAGCCTCATCTGTTTTCTCGATTGCCTTGACAAAGTTTTTCATGAGACCCAGCTTAATGTGCAAGGGTGACAACAAAATCGTGCTGGTGTCGACAAGTGCTGGGTTCTCAACGTTCTTACTGCCAGGCTGCAATGACTGCCTGATTGGCCAATGTCTTCTGATGTAATGGTCACTTCGTGCACGGCTATCCCACTCACAGAGAAAGCAACAGTACTTGGTGTATCCACCCTGTAGTCCAAGCAAAAGAGCGACCACTTTTAAGTCACCGCAAAGTGACCAATGATGATGATCGTAGTTTATACACTTCAAAAGCTGCTTAATGTTTTTATAAGTTTCTTTCATATGAACTGCGTGACCAACTGGAATTGACGGTAACACATTACCATTATTCAACAAAACAGCTTTAAGACTCATTTTGGATGAATCAATGAAAAGCCTCCACTCTTCCGGTATGTAATTGATTTTGAGGGCTGCCATTAAACCAGAAATGTTGTGGTACGCAGAAAGGTCACCCTCTTTGAAAAAGAATGTAATAAGCGGCTTCTGGCGGTTCCTATACACAGAAATTGTAACATCTTCTGCCAGGAGATTCCACTGTTGCAATCTAGAACTCCGCCTTGTTCTTCGGTAAATTCAGATCTCTTACAAGATCATTCAGTTCACCTTGGGTTATTAAGTGTGGTTTAGTGGATGTAGTTTGCTCAAAATCTGGGTCGCTTGAGGTTGATGGTTCAGGGCCATCAATGTCCACTTCTTCATCAGTGGAAGCAGCTGAAAATGATTCTGGCACTTTGGGAACTGGTAGGTCATCGCCATGTGGTACCGGACGTATTGCAGAGGGGATGTTTGGATATTCCAGAGTCCATTTTTTCTTCTTTGATATGCCTTTCCCAATTGGAGGGACCATGCAAAAGTAACAGTTGTTGAGATGATCAGTGGGCTCTCTCCAAATCATTGGGACTGCAAAAGGCATAGCTTGCCTTTTGCCAGTCAACCACAGTTTAAGATGTGCTGCACATGTATTGCAGCATATGTGTGGCGCCCAGCTCTTATCTTGATCTCCTATTCTGCAGCCAAAATACAAACTGTACGCCTTCTTAATCACTTTAGTTATATTTCGTTTTCGTGATACAAATGTCACCTCACCACATATATAACAGAAATTATTAGCACTGTTCACACATGTCCTAGGCATTTCTAACTACGATACTTTTGATAAGGACAAATGCACTAACTAATGGCATAATTTTATCAGAGATAAGATATTTATACACAAAGGTGGTGTAATCATAGGTATGATTGCATCATCAACTTCTAGTTACATTTTTATTGGTCATTAGAAAAAACTATGCAATCGCCCACAGCAGTTGCGTCATATATATAAATTGACCGTAATTAAATAAACTAGTAGCATATATCTTGAAAACTAGAGCCAATCAACATTTTTTAATGTCATTTTCGTTTTCAGCACACCAAAATTAGTTAAGATCAGCTATTTTCATTTCTGGTACATTTTGGTTGTTGACTAGTGTAATCGGCAAGCATGGTCACACTCCACCGTCCTTGATAACGTGACTCCATTACGGCGATATCTTGATGGAATCGTTCTCCATGTTCATCGCTGACTTCGCCAAGGTTGTCAGGGAAAAAGTTAAGATGCGAATTGAGCAAATGGATTTTGAGGGACATGTTACAGCCCATAATTCTGTATGCATCTATGCACTGCTTAACAATATGCACATAGTCGACAGATTTGTGATTTTCCAGAAAGTTATCGACGATCGATTTGAATGCCATCCATGCGCGAAGTTCACTACCATGTAACAAGTTCTCGAATTGTTTGTCTGCAATAACTTTCCTAATCTGAGGTCCTACAAAGATACCTTCCTTTATCTTTGCATTGCTAACTTGCGGAAACTTTTCTAGAAGATAAGTGAAAGCTTTGCATCGACTTATGCTTCGGCGATTTTCGTAACCAACCTGCCAATGTATTTGCACAAGTCGAACAAACTGCATTTGGCTTCCAAGATTTATTTGCATCATCAACTTTCGAATCAAAATAAAGTTCATATGCTTTCTTTAGTAATGGTGTAAAGTTTTTCTGGTGAACACGATCGGTAAAATATCCGCACACATAACAGAACAGATCGGCCGAATTTCTACAACTTCTAGAAGCCATATTTTGCTCAGAATTATTTCAAAATACAGTACCTATTTGAAAAATAGCGTAACATATGTCATGCATCTTTTGGCAGTATAAAAAGTAGAATTATTTTGCATTTTATTAATTTTTAATAAGTTATATAGTAAAAATGAAACAGAGCAAATAACGGTTTCCCAAAAATATATTTATTCACAAATATCTTAAGAACCCAATGTGATAGAGATAAATGGATTTCAAATTTGAAATCAGCGCAAGAAACTTACCTAAGAACACTTATTCTTATATAAGAAAGAAAAATGTTGTTTGTCAGTGTAATTTAAGACTTGGCTCGCTGCGCTAGGAGACGACCACAACATGAAATGGTTGACACAGAAAGATAACACTTTCTATAGGAATTCCCTTTTTAATAGACACTGCACACAGTATAGCCACACACGGCTGAAAACAGTATGGAATACATATGACACTGCCCGAGAAACTTCTCGAATTAATATATCAAATTAATCTCACACATGACAGTGTAACAGTACTATACAAACTCAATACTGAAAATCGCTCACTGTGGCGAACCAGAATTACAACAATAGAAAACTCAATCCACTGGCAAATTATACCTGATGGCCTGACAATAATATCACTGGACACCAAACCACTCCAGAATTATAATTATGTCCAACAGAATAAACCACTTTAGCAAACTCTAGGCCATAATCCATACTCAATGAAAAGGGAACCAAAACACATCCATATAGGACAAGCCAGAAAATCACGCTGTCACTTTCCCGCTTAATCTATATTTGACTTCCGTCCTCTTCACGTGACTCCGTCGTTTCTTAAAAAGTTATCAGGGTTGCCAAACCTCGCTGATAATGATGTCACCAACCTAGATTTTCTGCCACTAGAAAATACGCCGTGACATCAACCCCCCCTAAGAAAGAAAACATAGTTTTCTTCCCTCTGAGGAGTCCTCGCCCAACCTCGTATGGAGTTGGGACGAACCTATGCCATGCCAGCATCTCCTCATCTGCCTAGAGAGTGCCATAGTTCTCCACCACCATTGTCGTTCCTGCCTTCTCAACCTATCCACCAAACACAATATGAGCATGAAATAAGCTCCCCAGGTACTGGTAGTCGTGAAAAATAACGACTGTCCAACCCTGGTATATCAAAACACAATCTGTAGTACATTCATAGTTATTCTTATCTAGGTATACAACCAAATAACTAATCTCCTAGCATAGACAATCATTTGTACATGTTAGAAATATCCATTATATTCGATTCTAGTGCAGATTGCCTTTATGGCACCAAAATACATACATTGCAAAGCATAACATAGTACAGCATAAACATTCATTGCAAAGCATCACATGATCTTTACAAGTTTACCAAACCCTCGTATTCATATCAGAATAGTACTGGGGGTGTGGGTCAGACTCTAAGGTTCGGTTCGCGTCAACCGAAACACCATACTGAACACAAACCGAAACCTAACCCTACTATTGCTGGACTATCAGCAGGTGGTTGTGAAGGTTGCTTCCACCTTACTGCATCACGCGCACCCCACCTATTCGCAAAAGTCACCCGTGCCATTTTGGTATTGTCGTGCAACGACAATACCTCCACAAATCTAACCGGCACGACCTCATCAAACACTCATCTGAGTGTGCGCCAACTAGCACTCAGGGGAACGTTACGCACCCAGACTGTGCGATCACCAGCTATCGGCCCCTCGTATAAGTTCCTACTGCTCCCAATCATGTCATTTGGTACTTGCCACGAACCACGTCTGCGATGTACCTTCTTGTCAGGTGGCGATACGTCGACCCCCTGATCATCCGTCTCGGGACTTTGGTGTTGTGGAGCCTCTGCTCCAACCACACCCACGGTCAGTCAGGATTTTTTTTGTTTTTTCTCAGCGCACACAACACAGCCGCTCCTTTTGCATCTGAAATTAAAGTGAACCAGGAAGTCAAAAATACACTTAAATCTTTCAGGGGAAAAAAGTCACCCGCACAGTACTGACCTAATTTGTATTTCTCCAGTGTTAGTTTTTACTGTTCACCTTTTTTTTACAGTTCATTGCCTCTGTTCATAAGTGGCCTGTGGGGGAGTATTTATTATAATTATGGTTTCTTTTTCTTGAATCCTTAGCCCGTGACTGACAAAGCAGTCAGTGGCCATCACACCTAGTGGCAACTTGTAGGGCAGCAACAAACTGTCCCCACTTTGCTCAATCGGTGGCCATCCTTTGTGCAGTGCCCCAACTCTGGTTCATGCTTTGCATCTCCGCCTCCACAGTCCTCCGCCAGGTTGTCTTTGGTCTGCCTCTCTTTCGCCGTCCTACTGGGATCCATAGCATAGCAGTTCTTGTTATGGTGTCAGGGTCTCTTCTGAAGACATGACCAACCCAGTTCCAGCATCTGCCCGCAATGGTGTAAGCAGTTCCTGGTTGATGATGGTATTCGGCCAAAATATTCAAATAATTTTCCTTAGGCAGGTTGCGTGGAAAGAAGATAATTTAGACATTTCCTTTTCTGTTACTCTCTTGCACTCCGCACCGTACAAAGTACAGAAAGTATGCAACTCTTGTTGTATCATCTTAATTTGATGTTTGTACTGTAATGAGAAGATTTCTAAATGTTGTTTAGGTTGGCAAAGGCTGTTCTGGTTTTATTCTTTCTGTTACTAATGTCTTTGCTTGTTCTGCCATCTGGTGTTACTATTGTTATTGTTAATCAGAATCGACCTCACTGCACTCCAGGCTAATCCATAGGTGCTCAGTCTCCCTCAGCAAATGTTGAAGAGTATGAATGCCAATTGTACCTGTACCACGCTGGTTGTACATACGACAGATGCATCCTCTCTCACATCCATTTCTGCTTGTGACGAAATCAGTTGTGCAATTTTTATAACTCTCATTCACTCTGGCAGTATCTCTTCATTTCTTTATTTCTCTCATTCATCATCCTATTATTTTGCATATTTTACGCCCTACATTCTTTCTGTGACCACTCCCAGACTGTTTACGTTACGCCAGGTGACTCGTGATAATTCCACGTTTATTGAACCGGTCAGCGAGCGATATTCTTATCATGAAAAGCCGGCTCGCCACCTTTTGATACAGATGGCAAACATGAAGAGAGATAGTGACTTTGAAGTAACTTATTTCCGGGGCCAGCAACAATCAGGCAATTAACACCTGGGTTGCGGTCTGTATATCTGAGGAAACCATATTGTTTGTCTGAGCGGCCGGCGATCCTTTTGTTTGACTGTCTGGAGAACGCACAATCACAGACGATAATGAGATAATCGTTTCACTGGCCCATCCCTGTGACAAGATTGTCCCTGATAATCTGTCTGGCGAGTCAATATTTGAAGTAGCATGTGGACATCAAATAGGTTCCCAGATTTGTTGTGAGTTGGCATATATATTACCGCATGATTTGAAAGAGGTCATGCGTCGGAATATTAAATGTAATATTTTAAACACGCGGGTTAGATTATGAATTTAAACACCCCTACACAATAGTGCAAAATAGCTAACGATTGGATTGAAGTGAGAGCCGGAATAAACATTGAATGTCATTGGAAATTTTGGTGGAAGTACCATCTGTTTTGAACTGAGAATGAGAGATATAATCTAGCAAAATAAAAGACACAGAACACAGACAGCTTCTCAACTTCAAACGAGCAACTCCCAAAAAAGCCAGAAAGAAAAGGTTTGGACCAAGAATTCCAATATTATAAGTGACAGATCAAGTATTTGGGGAACTTTGGAACTTACAAGGAAACCTGCATATTTAAATACAAGACTGGAAGCTTAAGGGACCAGGACTTTAAATATCAAGATGGGAAACCTAGGAATTGGATCACCCATCATAAGAGAAACTTTCCCAGGCGAAGTGTTTCGCAGATTCACCCGTCATAAGAGGAATTCATACTTTCCCAGGCCAAATGTTTCGTAGATTCACCCGTCATAAAAGGAATTCAAAATTTCCAGACCAAGTGATTTGAGAGCATATAACCTAAATTGCTCATGTCCATTCTAAACTGTGCAAGGAGATTGTGTATAACCCAATTGGGGTAAGTGTAACATTTATATTACAAATGTGAATTTGACACGTTTTTCTTGCTAAGTGGTTATATATGAGGCTGGCAACCTCAACATACGAAAATAGTATATTCATAAACCACTACAGCAAGCACTAGTGATTTCTTATGGCTAGTCGCGTGGAAAACCGACAGCAGAGGTGACCCCAGACTCCGAATGGAGCAGTGATAACTGAAGATTACATCACGTGCCTAAAGTGTATAATATTTTGTGAGATATATGCACTTTGTTAATTGTAACTCAGGCAACACATTCACGCCGTCCAGACACATTTTCCCAATTTAATACCCGGAAGAATATTGGTGATTTTTAATCATCTTCCCTGAGCTACACTGTGTGTACTCGGGAATTTAATTCTTCTGAGAGATTAACATTGATGGGTGGACAGTGAGAATGCGCCCGTTAATTGGCAGCCCACAAATGTACTTAGCAGAGGCATTTGTTTTTCTATTTTATCTAAAAAGTTCGTGGAACGAAGCTAGTTGTGAGTGAAAAGCAGGGAATCCACACCAACCACCTAAATCAAACAAGTTGTGTGAAGAAGTGCCCTCATCACCAAGAAGTGACGAAAACCACAGCTGCAGGACCCCCTTATATCAGTTAAGTGCTTATAAAAAGGCACCAGCAACCAGACATAAGTTTCTGAACTATATTACTTACTTACTTAGCCGTTCCCCTTCTACCGTGAGGTGTAGAGGTTTGGAAGAGAGAGCGCCAGACCATTCTATCAGCTGTCTTCTTCCTGGCCTGGTTCCATTCTAGTCCTCGGTCCTTCAAAGATTGTCTAATGTTGTCCTCCCAGCGGACTCTGGGTCGTCCTGGAGGTCTGGATCCCTGGCTCTTTGTTTCCCATGCTTGTCGTGGTAGCCGATCTTCTCCCATTCTGCAGACATGGCCAAACCATCTTAGTTGGGACTGTTCTATTTGGGTCTGCAGCGGATGGGATTTTAGGCCTTGACGGATCGTCTGGTTGCGGACCATGTCTCTTCTTGTTACTTCAACCACTTTCCTCAGATACCTCATTTCTGAGGTTTGGATCTGGCTTTTGTGGGTTGTAGTCATTGCCCACGACTCGCATCCATATGTCAAGACTGGGACATAGGTGGAGCGGTACACAGCCATCTTCGTTTTCTTACCAACCTCTTTCTTGCTGAGGAATCCACGATTTATGGCCTGAAAAAGTCTCCCAGCCGCTGCTTTTCGAGTGGCCAACTCTTCTTTGATGCCTCCCTTTCGGTCTATAATAGCTCCGAGATATTTAAAGTGGTCGACCTGCTCCAGGACCTGTTCTCCCAACTTAATCTGATGTTTTCTTTCTTCTCGTGATATCACCATGGATTTTGTTTTAGAGCTGCTTATGACCATCCCTCTCTCTGAACTATATCCTCACCCTAAATCTCCGTGAAGAGAAAATTTGATTCCAATATAAAATTCACCAGCATTTCATTTATTTTAAACTGTTAATACTAATTGATTATTAAATTTTTTACCTGTTGTTTTAAAACTAAACAATAGTTGTTTATTCAGTTATTACATGTATGAAAGCAAACTTATGAGCCAGAATATTTAATATACGCGTATCTAGACATATATTTACCTCTAAATAGAGCTATACCATTATAAGAGAAAATTCGCTGAATTAACTCAGCTGGGGGCTTGAATGGGCTAAAAACCATTGCTTAAATCCTTCACAAAAGGTGACGGACAGATATAAATAACACATGTTCAGCGCTAAGCAGCATTGTTCTTGACCTGAATTATCTTGTGAAACTCCCATAAGGTAGAAGCGTCATTACCCTTCTATCTACATCTCTGCCAAGAGTAATCTTGTGCGAAGGTAGACACTTTTGATGACCTATTTAGATACTCTTGAGTTTTGGCCACTGTTGGACCACTACTGCAAAGCAGGGGAGGCAATCCGTGACACTGCTAGTCCCACGTTTGATGCCAAACTCCAACAGCCTCAGCCTTGTTGATTCATCCATTGCAGTGTCATTATCCAGCAGGCGATCATTAATAGCCCTAATCCATGTCCAGTGTCCCCACTATGGGTGCTCTCGAGGCCAGTTCGTCAGCTCTCTAATTGCCACGTATCCCTGCATGACCAGGACAGTAGATCCACACCAGTTCTTCAAGACTTGAGGATTCTATTGATGTTTTCCATTCTGGCCACAGCCATCCATTCTGAACTATCCGAAGCATGGCTTGACAATATAACTGCCCTGTTGATGGAGTTTCAGACAGCCACCTCAGTCCTGCAGTAACTGCTTCTACCTTCATTCTCATGCTGGAGGTTGTTGTCATGTAAGCTCCATTCTGTTTAGCGATGACCTTGCCCTTTTTTCTCACAGAGAAGCCCAATCCTGATTTCTCACTACGCACTACAGACCCATCAGTGTACACAATGGCGTCATCATCCCCGGCATGATCTCTTATCAGCTGATTAATCTCCAGCTCTGCTTTTCCATTGCCCCAAGATCTGCACTCTCTGCCAAGGCTAATGATGACCTGCTTGTAGTTTATCCAGTTCTCCCCTGACTTACTCCACTCTTCCCTTTTGGATACATTTTCAGCCCTGTTCACCTGGCCAATCGTAGCCTCTTCCTGTGTCATCCATGACATCCCCTTCTTGATTCTTGCTCCTTTGATGACAGCTACATTCTCTTGTAGGGGGTTTCTTTTGTCGGTGGTTACCCGCATATATACTTTTCCTGGGCCATCGCATATCTGGATCTTATCGACAGCAATCCGAGCATGTATCTCATTGTCACAATGGGGGTATCGCACGTACAGCCCAAAACTGTCTTGGCTTTCAATGTTCTGCCCATTGAAAGTGATGTCTGGAAAGTCTGCTTTCACTAAGGAGTTGTTCAAAGAGCACATCACACATGCCTTGTTGGGATTGACCTTTGATCCGCTTTCCTCACACCATTTAGAAACCGCCTGTAGTGTCTCTTGTATGCCTTGGACCATTTACTATCATTCATTCATAACCCTCCACTCCCAAAGGAGCATAGGCCTTCAACAAACACAAGATATGTGTACGATTCTACATCTTGTATTGGTGCTTCTTCAAGTTCAACCCTGTTATCATTACCTGCATTTATTCTCATTATCTTCGTCTTTTCCCTGTGTATTGTCAGACCCAATTGCTGTGACCTCTCATCGAGTGTTTTCAATTTGTCCTGCATCTGATTACGGTTATGGGACAGAAGAGCTAAGTCATCAGCAAAATCCAGATCATCCAACTGCTTAGTCAGAGTCCACTGGATTCCATTTCTGTTGTGTGTTGTCGATGTTCTCGTAACCAAGTTTATTGCTAGTAAGAAAAGAAATGGAGACAAGAGGCATCCCTGTCGCACTCCTGTTCTTATCCCAAACGGTTCTGTAAGCTGTCCTTCATGAAGAACTCTGCATGTCATGTCTTCATATGTTTTCTTTATTAAATTAATGATCTTCAGGGGAACTCCATAATGCTTCATCAATTTCCAAAGTGATTCTCTGTCTACACTGTCAAATGCCTTTTCGTAGTCCACAAATCCGATGTACAGTGGTGAATTCCATTCCAGACATTGTTCAACTATTATTCTCAGTGGCTATCTGGTCTGTACAGGATCTGTTTTGTTGAAAACCTGCTTGTTCATCTCTCAGTTTCTTGTCTATGGACTCTTTTAATATTTGAAGGATAATCCTGTTTAATACTTTTCCTGGCACTGAAAGTAACATTATTCCTCTATAATTTGTGCACTCTTGTAAATTTCCCTTCTTAGGCAACTTAACCAGAAATCCTTCCTTCCATTCTGCTGGTATCTCTTCCTTTTCCCAGACTTTACCAAGTAATTTATATAACATCTCTGTAGCCGTGTCAATATCTGCTTTGATGGCCTCTGCTGGAATGCCATCAGGTCCAGACGCTTTTCCATCTCTTAGAAGCTTTATGGCTTTCTTTATTTCTTCCTTCGTTGGTCTTTCACCTTTAATTTGTAGCTCTTCTTCTGCTGGCTGGATGTCTGGGGGGTTTTGTGGAGCTGGTCTATTGAGAAGGTCCTCAAAATATTCTGTCCACCTCTTCATTTGCTCTTGTATATTGCTGAGCAGTTTTCCATTCTTATCTTTTATGAAGCAACTTGTTTGCTTGTATTTCCCCGTTAGCTTCTTTGTGCTGTTATACAGTTCTCTCATATTCCCTTTGGCTGCAGCATCTTCTGCCTCTCTTGCCAACTCCTCAATATACTTCCTCTTGTCTCTTTTGATACTTCTTTTTACTTCTTTGTTTGCTTCTGTGTACGCTTCTTGAGCCTTGGCTTTGGAACTTCTGGTTTTGCTTGTGTTTAAATCTGCTTTCTTGTTTTTCCTGTCTTTTATCGTATTGATGGTTTCTGTTGTTATCCATGCTTTTTGTTGTCGTTCCCTCTTCCCCAGTATTTCTTCACATGTCTCATTCCATACCGTTTTGATTTGCTGCCAATAGTCTTCTGTATTCTCTGCATCTTCCAGCTGTTGGAGCACCTGGAATTTGTTGGATATTTTACCGCAAATTTGTCTCTTGTTTCTGGATTTCTTAGATGTCCTACATTAAATTGTTGTCTATAATTTTGCATTGTTGCATATCTCTTGAGTTTCATTTTTACTTTGGCTATCAGAAGGTGGTGATCTGATGCCACATCTGCTCCTCTATATACCTTTACATCCTTCAGTGATGATCTAAACTTCTTGTTTATGCACATATGATCAATCTGATTTTCTGTTCTATGGTCTGGTGATATCCATGTTGCCTTGTGTATTCTCTTATGTGGAAACATGCTTCCTCCTATAGCCAGTTGATTTGAAGCACAGATGTTTGAGAATAGTTCCCCATTTTCATTCATTATTCCTAGCCCCTGTTTTCCCATGACTTCTTCAAAGCCGGTGTTGACTGTACCTATCTTTGCATTCATGTCACCCATAAAAATTGTGATGTCTCTTCTTTTTACTTTTTCCATAATTTCCTGTATCTAGTATAAAATGCTTCTTTCACCGACTCTTCTTTGTCATTAGTTGGTGCATAATATTGGATGACATTTACATTTATTTTCTTTTTAGCTGTTTTAAAAGAAGCTGTTATTATTCTGGATCCAACAGCTTCCCATTCAGTGAGTGCTTTCTGTGCTTCTTTAGATAACATAAGAGCTACCCCTTCACTGTGGTGTGAACTTTCGTCTTCATGTCCTGAGGACTGCACCAATTCACCTGTGATAAGTTTCTTCCTGTCTACCCCATTCCACGTTGTTTCACACAGTCCCAGAACCTCGATTTTATGTTCCCTCATCTCTGCTGCTACTTGTGCCACTTTCCCTTGTTCGTTTAATGTCCGAACATTCCAGGTGCCAAATTTGAAAGTTCTCCTAGAAGAAAGAAGGTTAGTCAGCAACACAGACTCCTTTCGGCTTTCTCTGTGTTGCATCATACACCTCCCTGCGAGAGGACCTTCCCCTGTCTTAAATGGCTGTGTTTTATTTTCTTTAATTGACGTGTCCATATTTGTTGAAGTTTGTTGTGGTTTAAATTTTTTTCGGGATGTGGTAACCGGCCTCATGCCCAACCCTCCTTAGTCGCTTTCTACAACATGCTTGGCAGGGAACAGTGTGACTATTCTTTGCTCCCCTTTCGGGCCCCGGTAATACATGTGTGACCATTTACTATGCTTCCTAGATATATAAATGTATTTGTTTGTTCTAGCTTTTGGTTCTTTATTTTAATGGGCTCAGGATTTATTACATTGAGTGTCATGACTTCAGTCTTCTTCAGGTTGATGTTCAGTCCCACTTGTTGGCTATATTTATTCAGTCTCTCTGTTGTATCTTCAATGTGCTGATGCGAATGTGAGAGTAGTGCAGCATCGTCTGCGTATTCTAGATCTTCCATTATGGTAAACGCTGTCCATCTTATTCCTATAAGGGTATCTCAGTTGTCTTGTGCATCACCCAGTCCATGACAGTAAAAAAATACAATGGTTGACAAGAGGCATCCATGTCGTACACCTGTTTTTACTTTGAAAGTAAGGTTGCTCTGCCCAACACTGCGTGTAAAGTTAGCATAGAGGTTTTTTATGATGGAAAAAATACAGCTTGGGATCCCATAAGCCCTTAGTACTTTCCATAAGCTATCCCTGTGTATGCTGTCAAAAGTATTTTCAAAATCAGCAACATTTATATATAGCTTTCTCTGCGATTCTGAGCACTTCTCTATTCAGAGCTGGATTAAGTCAAGAAAGGCTGCTAGGCTTTGTGGTGTTTGGGCCTAATAGGCAATAATTTTAATATTTTTTTTTTTCAAACCCCTTAGCATGGTGATGGTATATACTAGTATTATTAATAGACTGATATGTTAGTTTGTTAGCATTGTTACCTCTTTTATTAGTAATTATTGTTTATTAATGTTTATTAGCATTATTTTTATTATTATTAAGGTAAACACAATAAACACATTTTGTTGAAAAATCTGTGAATTTTAAATTTTTTTGTTTTTTAACTTAGGCACAGGCCCCCAAGAGCTCTGGGCACCTAGGTTTCAGCCTATCTGGGCACCTAGATTTCAGCCTATCTGGGCACCTAGATTTCAGCCTATCTGGGCACCTAGATTTCAGCCTATCTGGGCACCTAGGTTTCAGCCTACTTAGCCTAATTGATAATCCCGCCCTAGCTCTGTTATGTTCCTGAGGGTGAAGATATGATCTGCTCATCTTTTGTTCTGTCTGAATTCTGCTTCTTCCTTCCTCAGTTTAGGATCTACTGCTTGTGAGATTCTGTGGATAATTATCCTGCCCAGTATTTTACTGGGAATTGAGTGGAGGGAAATTCCTCTCCAGTTGTTGCAGTCTGTGAGGTCATCCTTTATTTGGTAATTTGATAATTGTTCCTTTCTTCCATTTGAGTGGTGCTGTCTCTGCCAGATTTATGCAACGAGTGGTTTAGTAATTTTATACACTTTTGTTTCTTGTCAGAGAATGTCTGTGTTTTTTTTTCTTGAACATTTTTATCTTCAGTATTTTCAGGATGCCTTTAGGAGGTCATAGTGGCTAAGAGGTATGGTGTCCGTCTCTTATTCTAAAGGTACCAGGTTCGCTCCCAGTACAGGGAATATAATTGATGGGAATTTTGTCAGAACCAGTGGATCCTAATGATGTCTTACTCCCCCCGATCTCCTAGGTAGTGAGATTGGATGCCTAGTCTTCTCAGATAAGGACGAATAAATGGAGGTCCCGTGTGCGCAGGTTTAAAAAAAAAAAGTTGCCTCATTTTGGCGAGGCGCATCCCGTTCAACCTAGTCGGTTATGTTAGGGCGCATGTCCAAATATAAAAGACCTTTAGGTCTGATGTATGATTTAATTCTATGTTAAAATGTGTGCATGTTAAAAATCTCTATGCAATTGGAAATCGTAAAGAGTAGGCCATACGGGCGCTGCCCTTGCATAATTTAAAAAGTAGGAAACCTACCCACCACAAAAATATTTATTGAAGTGTGATTCCTATATACACACATTGTGATTCTTGCTGGTGCTATGGAATTTGTATACTGTGCTGTGATCCTCCTTTTGTGATCTAAGGGAGGAGATTGGAGGAGTACAGAAGAGATCCATGTGCAATGACGATGGTCCTTAAAACCGTACCAAACCAAGAATGTCTTTAAGCCAGCGTGTTTTATTAGATATATACAAAGCTCAGGCATTGGCGTAGCTGGCGAGTCCTTTTTAGGGCTTTATGCTAGCAGATGATAGATAATATTAGTCCTTGTCAGGACTTAGTATCTATCAACGCTGATCGAGTTAGCAGTCAACAGAGTTGACTTTTTTGGATGGTAAATGCGCTCTGATATAACCAAATATGTTGAAAGGAACGCGTCTCACCAGAAGAAGGCAAGAACCAAAAAAAAAAAAAGATATATACAAAATATTCAGTTTTTCAATTCATTATTTTTCGTGGATGATTTATTTTCATTTTTGTACAGAGACAAGAGCAATAAATTTGACCTTCACTTCTTAGCTTTTCAGTGCTCTTTGCAACACAGGCATTCAGTCAGTTATCTTCAAACCAGTTTGCTGTGATGTGTAGTATGCCCAGCCTCTTGTGAAGTCCTTGTTTTTCTTATTTCTGCTTATAGTTCTCTTGTATTCAGGGATCTTCCTCGGTTACTTTTATCCTTGGCGTTCCACTTCTTTTTGGACCCATGGCTACTGACAGATAAAGCAGTTGGCGATTACACCAGGTGGTGTTTCATATGACAGCAACATGCTCTGTCCACTTTGCTCGGGCCATCGCCATCTAACACCTAAGAAGCCCCAACTCTGGTTCATGCTTTTCTTCTCTCCATCAAGTTGTTTGTGATTGCTTTTCTCTTTCGCCAGCAGTTGTGGTGATGGTATTGGGATCTCTTCTGACATGACCAACCCTATTCCAATGTCTACCCACTATGATGGTGAGCATATCTTCCTGGTTGCATAGAGGAAGCAAAAAATGGTTGGTGATGGTGTTTAGCCAAACAAATTTTCCTTAGATAAGTTGTATGGAAAGATAATTTGAACATTTATTTTTCTGTTGCTGTCCTGCATTCTGCACTGTGCAGAAGGTACACAGCTCTCATATAGTATTTGTTTGGCATTTGTTCTGTACTGGGAAGATTTCCAAATGTTGTTCAGGTGGAGTTCCAGACAAGGACTGTTTTTTTAATACTAGCTGATGTCTACCTCATAGTGTGTCCTACCCACCTTCTAGCAACTTTTCTCCACCTCCTGTTCCACTGATTTGTATTGTTTTCTTTTTAATCAAATTTTCACATTAGTAATTTTTTTTTAAGCCCTTCTGTACTGCTCATGAATATGTTGATGAATGTTTGTAACTTTTTTTTTTTTTTTTTGTATTGTCCTTCAAGCTTCAGAGCTATTCAGTAGAATTTCCTTAACATTTGAATTGAAAATTCTTATTTTTTAAATATGATCTGATCCCTCTATATATGTTTCCCAGTACGAAGAAAGTCTGTCATTATAATCATTTCCTTTGTCTTTTTAAAAAAGTCTGCCGTTATGACATGCCTAACGGAGTAGTAGTCCTATTCTGTGTTTGTTTCAAAAGCTCTTGGCTTATTTGCCTTTTTAAGTATAATAATAAAATGTGATCTATGACAGATATTACAGAGGTACACATGGTGTCTTGGTCGTGTATGATGTAACAAGTGGAGAATCCTTTGCAAACGTACAGAGGTGGCTGCATGAAATAGATCAGAACTGCGACGTTGTAAATAGAATTTTGGGTAAGTAACAATCAAATCTACTACTGTTCTGATTTTATGTACTTGTAAAATTTGTTATCTTTTTAAAGATCTTTAGTTAATTTGATCTTTTATGCTGTGTTCTGATCTTGCGAAGTTTGCACTGTGTGATTAATTTAGTTTCAAGTTTTTTTTAAAAAACATTTATTTGCCTGCATGTTTTTTTTCCCTTTAAATGTTCTGATCTCCATCTTGATCATTCTATAGACTTGTTGCAGACATGTTTCCTCCATTTTTCTCTTTATCAATTTTTTCTTCTTGATCATCTGCCATTAATTTGTTTTGTTATGTACTTTCTATTTCTCTGTGTTACAGTCTATCCTTCCAATGTAGTTGTAACCGTAATGAGTTACTGATGAGGGTTATTAAGATATCATAACTGATCTGACGACTGGTCTTAGGGATTGAATAAATGGTAATGGGTGTTTCTTTAATGGTCAAAATCACGGTCACGCCTACTGTTCTCCTACCGTGTTAAATGTTGTAGTGAGTGTGCGTGGGTGCATTCACACGTCACAGATACACACATCAGAGGCATGGAATGGTGTAACGGCAGGCGAATGTTAATAACGTTTATTACACCACAACACGTTCATGAAATACAAGTCATAGCAATACAATAATACAGTACTCCAATCACATCTCCACTTCTCATAATCATTAGCGCTCTACAACATCAACACTAGATCCTCTCAGCAACGGTCGGCATCACCGTGCTAATGTAATAAATAATTTCCTCCTCAAATATGCTTCATCAAAGACGCTCTCAACCTTGGCGCTTTAATTTAGATATGGATCCTTTTAATAATAACAATTGCCTCCTCAAATATGCTTCATCAAAGACGCTCTCAACCTTGGCGCTTTAATTTAGATATGGATCCTTTCAATAATAACAATGGCCTCCTCAAATATGCTTCATCAAAGACGCTCTCAACATGGCGCTTTAATTTAGATATGGATCCTTTCAATAATAACAATGGCCTCCTCAAATATGCTTCATCAAAGACGCTCTCAACATTGGCGCTTTAATTTAGATATGGATTCTTTCAATAATAACAATGGCCTCCTCAAATATGCTTCATCAAAGACGCTCTCAACATTGGCGCTTTAATTTAGATATGGATCCTTTCAATAATAACAATGGCCTCCTCAAATATGCTTCATCAAAGACGCTCTCAACATGGCGCTTTAATTTAGATATGGATCCTTTCAATAATAACAATGGCCTCCTCAAATATGCTTCATCAAAGACGCTCTCAACATGGCGCTTTAATTTAGATATGGATCCTTTCAATAATAACAATGGCCTCCTCAAATATGCTTCATCAAAGACGCTCTCAACATGGCGCTTTAATTTAGATATGGATCCTTTCAATAATAACAATGGCCTCCTCAAATATGCTTCATCAAAGACGCTCTCAACCTTGGCGCTTTAATTTAGATATGGATCCTTTTCCCAGCAAACGGTTATCCTCGCCGTGCTGACAATAATAAACGGCCTCAAACGATGCTTCTAACATCAATAGTGAATTCTCGCGGCAATTTCTCGCAAGACTGCACTCCCTGGCAGTTTGCAGTAATCTCGCCTTCACTCATCTTGACATTTATATAGTCAAACATAAGTCCTGGATCCTTACCTCTTCAAAAATACTCACAAACACAATTCTCCAATAAACTCAGAAATTATAGGCCTACACAAAAAATATGGCCTCTAGAACTTTTGCACTGCGCAGGCATACTCGAAACACACACTGTAGGACCGACCTCTCCCGTCGGTACCCAAAAACAGAATGCACTTAGTTCACACACTAGACCCGCCAAAAAAAGACACGAGACTCGGTTGTTTAAAAAACACAACTCAGTCTCGATAATTGCGTGGGCTAGACACACGAGCTTACTCACAGCTCAAGACAGTTCAGAGAAAAAAACATCTCCGCGATTTGAACTGACCAGTGTTTGCCACTTGGAAACTTCTTGATCACACGCGGGAATTCCCCTAATACAATTTTAACTTAACATCAGCTTAACCAAGCAACGTAACCCGCAATCGAATCTATTCGCTTAACATTTTCAAGATCACCTCCCTTTGATAATATTTACTCGCAATAAATGTAATATTACAACTAAAACATCAAACATAACACTGACAAACAACATTTTTCTTTCTTATATAAGAATAAGTGTTCTTAGGTCAGTTTCTTGCGCTGATTTCAAATTTGAAATCCGTTTATCTCTATCACGTCGGGTTCTTAAGATATTTGTGAATAAATATATTTTTGGGAAACCGTTATTTGCTCCGTTTCATTTTTTACTATATAACTTTTTAAAAATTAATAAAATGCAAAATAATTCTACTTTTTATACTGCTAAAAGATGCATGACATATGTTACGTTATATTTCAAATAGTTACTGTATTTTGAAATAATTCTGAGTGAAATATGGCTTCTAGAAATTGTAGAAATTCGGCTGATCTGTTCTGTTACGTGTGCGGATATTTTACCGATCGTGTTCACCAGAAAAACTTTACACCATTGCTAAAGAAAGCATATGAACTTTATTTCGATTCGAAAGTTGATGATGCAAATAAATCTTGGAAGCCAAATGCAGTTTGTTCGACTTGTGCAAATACATTGGCAGGTTGGTTACGAAAATCGCAGAAGCATAAGTCGATGCCTTTTGGAGTGCCAGTAATATGGCGTGAACCGACAAATCACGCTACTGATTGTTACTTCTGCTTGACAAATATCTATGGTTTCACTTTTAAAACTAGAAAGTCTGTGGTTTATCCAAATATTGAATCGGTTTCGAAACCAGTGCCTCATGATCCAATCACGTGTCCGATCCCAGTTCCACCAGAACAATATCCGTTGGACGTGAATGAACCATCAGAAAGTGATAGTTTACCTGCTTTAGAAACTAATTCTGACTCGGATTATATATCGGTGAATGATGGTGTTCACTTAATTAACCATTCAGAACTTTCAGATCTAATACGTGATCTCGCTCTCCCCAAAGGATAAGCAGAATTACTCGGTTCGCGACTCAAAGAATGGAATCTTTTAGCGCCCAATACTCCAATATCTAAATTTCGTCATAGACACAGAGAACTTGTTCAATACTTTGAGATGGATGATGACATTTGCTATTGCAAAGATGTAAAAGGTCTAATGGTGCACCTCGGTCATGAGCACATAGTCAACGAATGGCGACTTTTCATCGACTCTTCCAAGACTAGTCTAAAAGCCGTGTTATTGCATAATGGAAATTTATTTTCATCAATTCCAGTCGCCTACTCTGTTCATATGAAAGAAACTTATGACAATATGGCTATACTTTTGGCAAAAATAAAGTATAATGACTAACAATGGCGGATTTGTGGAGACCTAAAGGTCATTGCAATTCTCAAGGGCATGCAAACTGGGTATACTAAAGTTTGTTGCTTCCTATGTGAATGGGACAGCCGCAACAGACAGGAACATTATGCAAGAAAGGTGTGGCCTATCAGGGATCGTATGCAGCACGGGCATAAAAATGTAATACACGAGCCATTGGTTAACAAAGACAGCATCATTTTACCACCGTTACATATAAAGTTGGGGCTCATGAAGAATTTCGTAAAAGCGTTAGATAAAACGAGCAAAGCTTTCACTTATCTTCGAGAAAAGTTTCCGCAAATTAGCGATGCAAAGATTAGCGATGCAAAGATAAAGGAAGGTATCTTTGTAGGACCTCAGATTAGGAAAGTTATTGCAGACAAACAATTCGAGAACTTGTTTCATTGGTAGTGAACTTCGCGCATGGATGGCATTCAAATCGATCGTCGATAACTTTCTGGGAAATCACAAATCTGTCGACTATGTGCATATTGTTAAGCAGTGCATATATGCATACAGAATTATGGGCTGTAACATGTCCCTCAAAATCCATTTGCTCGATTCGCATCTTGACTTTTTCCCTGACAACCTTGGCGAAGTCAGCGATGAACATGGAGAACGATTCCATCAAGATATCGCCGTAATGGAGTCACGTTATCAAGGACGGTGGAGTGTGACCATGCTTGCCGATTATTGTTGGATGCTTCATCGCGATGTACCACATGCCATTCACCGATGAAAGTCGACTGCAAAGAAATTCAAGCCTACATAACTGTTATTTATACTTCTTGTACAAATGATGTTGTAATACTGTATGCATTGTTAAAAAACTTCAATTGCGTATTTCTAGAGATCCCGACCTGATAGAGAAAAACGGTTTGCAGATTTAAAAACAGCGCATTAAAATTGACCAGAAAAACATAGAAATGTTAGAGAAAGAAAAAAAAATTTTTTTTTTGTTAGTCAGTGTAATCAATCAAAATGCCAATGAATGTTACCGATGTAAATTACAACAAAAGCATCAATCATAATACAAGCATACCAAAATTAATCTTAATAGAACACTAAGCTAAGTACATTTAGTACAAGCAACAACCAATAGAAAGTGAAAGAACAAGATCAAACAACAGAAGAATGATCTGTAGTAAAGGAAAGTAAGAAATCAGAAAATGAGAAACAATTAACAATAGCACAAGATAACCAATAAGAACAACAATTTCATGTACAATAAATACAAATTTATCAAAATACAGTTACATTATACTAAGTTATATAATTAACTCAAGAATACAACGAATGAAAGTATAAGTCTTGAAAGAAGAAGAAGTATACAAGTACAACGAAGAGAAACGAAGATGTGATACAGAAATATAAACAAGATATGAACACATATCGGAAAGACAACAAAAAGTTAGAATGAAATGAAGGATAGTCATCAAAGACGAATGGAAAGCAAATGTATGAACGCATAGAAAGTCAATTACAATACATACTAATAAATGTTTAGATCAGACGATATCTTTCAAAAATTAAATACAAACATGATTACAAGGCACAAAACAAAATGTCAAAGTATATCCATACTAACAGCACAAAATGAATAATTCATAACTAAACAAAGTCTAATAAGTAATTTAACTAAGTTACAAAAATTATACTTAATTGAAAATAAATTATAAACCTTACACAAACAAATAATAGCATTTGCGATAACTAAGTTTTGACCTAACGCAAAATCAACCGCTAAATAATAAAAATACATCATAATATCAAATAAGACAAACTTCCAAAGAAGTAATATCCCTTTCAATCATAGGGCACACAAAAATAAATTACAATGCCAAAAAACAATTTTTTTCCCAAAAATTACCATACAAAATATTTTAGAACGATAAGTTATCAAAAAAATAAAATTATTATTTAAGTAATTCTAAGTCATAACTAATAAACTAACAATGAAATTAACTTTTAACAAAATGAGAGAAGCATAAAGTATATTATCTCTAGACAAACACTTAAATCAAAACATGTAAGTTTTTCTTTTTTTTAAAAATACATCACCAAAAAACACCTAAGAAAAATACAATGTCATCTGTATATCAACTTTCCAACATACAAACATAACATAATGTTACAACAATCTGTCCATCTTTTAACAAACAAAAGTATCAGATGTGTCTATCAATTTTACAAAAAAGTTCAATTTAATTTACAACCCGAAAAATATACAGAAAAAATGAGCACAGGTTTGACACCGCTCACTGCATTTATCAAAAATTACACACAAATTATTACCAACACATATGTTACACACAATCAAAACAGAATAGTATACAATTGCATAAAAAATTGGACTGGTACATTCGAAACAGTCATATATGTTCCACACAAAAAATATATATAGCAATCAAATGATGCGTCAAAATGAACATCATAATGTTTCAAAGAAATTACCAATATTTTAATACAACATCATATAATATATTATCCACAGAATACAATAACATGTACTATTCTAACAAATAAATCAGCTGTAAAAAAAAATATATCCCGACAATCTGTCAATAATTCTTGATCCTCCAAAAAGTGACTCGTCAGATGTATAGCGAGACGCTAATAGGTTCTGCTTGATAGATAATCCACATTCTTCACGAATAATGTCAACAAGTGCGCCAACTCATCACAACGTCGCACGCTACGAGACAATACAAATGAAAATTTCTGTTAATCATCTGTTAGATCTAATAAGGAAAAACGGAAAATCAACTTTCACGTTTACCTATTCCTTGGGGTGGAGTAGAGTCTTGGCCCCTTTTCACACACCTCAACAAGTCCTCCTTAAACGATGTAAACATCACAGAAGGCTTAGCGATCACTTGACCGTAACGAAAGTTCATCCTTGTTGTAGCCTGAAAAAATTTACTACGTTCACAAGAACGAGATGACCTTTCGACACCACTAGTGTGACAATCAATAGTGTTATTACTTTGCTTGTTAACAACCTTGCTCTCATGTGGAGTACAGCTAACCTTGTTCCAATTTCTATAATTGCTGTTAAGAACATTGTTATTCGTTCTATTGACACAGTTGTACTGTTTCACATCCCAGTTAGCATAATTACTATTAGCATTTTCTCCTGGATAAAAATATCTACCAGATGGAAATGGCTTTTTATCAAAAAGTTTATTACCAGATTGACAAACTTTCACATAATTATTTCCACTATAATTTCTAACACTCTCAGAATCATGATATTGTGATCTGTCAAATTGTTTCTTGTTTTTAGGCAAAGAAACATTACTATATGAAGAACTCCCTTGGTAAATTTTAACCTCAGGGTTATATCTCCTATCAAAAGTATTTTTATCCTTGTTTGTGGCAGTGTGTTTAAGAACTGGGTCACACTGACTTGACTGGGTATGACCGAAAGATTTAACCATATCTTTATTGTTTTTCACAAAATATGTTTCCTTCCTGGAATAAGGAGTGCTATTTTTCTTCCCATCAGGGTTCTCAATTAATACTTGGTTTGTTTTTAACAACTTGAATTGAAATTTTTTATTAATTCTTTTGTTATCCACAGGGTTATCTAACACTGTAGATTTTCCTTTGCTAGTTTGCCGCCAGGAACCAATATCGCTAGAATGATTGGTATTGCGTTGAAAGTTATATTTCCCTCGGAAAGATTTCTGTCCACCAATCTTCACTTTAGAGTCCGCTTTATGTCTTTCACTGTCAGCACTGACAGAAGACCACCTTTTTTTCTTTAAGAGAATGTCAAGTAGACCATCCAATCTCACTCTGGCTTCTGAAATTTGAATATCTCTAAGTGAAATATCTGCACTTAATTTCTTGTTTAACCTCTCAACTCTTAAAACCTTGCAACTTTCCTCTGCTAGCAAATTTTTAATCTTAGCGACCTTCTCTCTCTCAGCCGTTAATTCTAACAATGTCTCTGTCTCATACTGTTCTTTATTTGCTCTTAACTGAGTCAATTCTAGTTGTAGAGACTGAATCTTAATATCATCATTGTTATTATACATAATCTCATCATTCTTCTTAAGGGGTACAATATTCATGTCCTTAATTTGATCACTGAGAATCGTATTATCATTCATCACCTCATGAAGCATTTCTATATAAGTTTGCTCATGTTCATTACTCTCAATTTTCAATTTCTCATACATCTCTCTCCTTTCTTGAAGTTCCTGAGTTAGATTTCTAACTTCACTATTGTTATCCTTAATCTGAGTTTCTAACTCTTTGATTTTACACAATGCTACACTCAATGCTGTTTGAGTACTAGCAAGTTCTGAGTTTGATTTGCCTAAATCATCTGTAAGTTTAGAGACTTTTTCATGTAACTCACTTACTTCAGCAGTACATTCTATGATACTTTCCCTTTGCTCTAGGGTACTCTGTTTTATATCCAATTGCTTCTTCTCTTCTAGTATCCTTTTCTTATACCTCTCATCAGCTTCATGAATTAGCTTTGCATATATCAATCTATTTATTTCAGACTCAGTCAACTCACGGTCTCCAAATCCTAATAGTTCACGGTATTTTTTTTCATCAAGATCTGTCCATAAATAGTCCATAGTTACTTACTTACTTAGACAACTATATATGTATTAATTAAACTTTCACCTCCACAAGCCAATTATCTTTTTAAGAAATTGCAATTATTTCTTAATTAATGTACACCAACTTCTGTTATAATACCTATATATGGTATACACTACCTATGCATCAACATATTGTACAATAAATCGATATAATTATCGACAGCACAACGACAATTATCAACAGAATAAGTGATGGATAGTATAGGCAGACTTGCTGAAATGCAGAAAAGTGGCACAATCTACACAGAACAAAATCACTTATCTTAATAATACTTCTGTCCCTTCCGCCGACACACCAGATATCACAAAGTTCTGCAGAAAAAACCGTTCCAGCGCAGAAAGTTACACAAACTAGATTTTCTTCTCTTCAGGTTCTTGCAAAAGTGTAGAATGCGCTCAACACAGCATCAGCACGTACAGCATACAGGAAACGCTGCACAGCAAGCTCCGTGACTTTTGACTTGAGATAATCTGCAAACGACTCCTCAAAAACACTTCACATTTAGTTAAACTTGACTGTCTATTAACAACCTGTCAACTTCCCACTGTAATGTTCTACCGTGTTGGACACAGTTAACCAACTAGGTCAAGGACCATGACACAATGTGAGGATACATAAGCCACGCCTACACAAGGCTTTCCTATCACGCGAACTCCGTGGGTTTATTCCGTTAAATAAACTGGCCCACCACTGTAACCGTAATGAGTTACTGATGAGGGTTATTAAGATATCATAACTGATCTGACGACTGGTCTTAGGGATTGAATAAATGGTGATGGGTGTTTCTTTAATGGTCAAACTGTTCATACGCCCACACAGAGCAGAACAGTAATTCTTATATCACGCGAATGTCAAAATATCAAATTCTGTAAGACTAACATACCACTGCTACACACGCGATACTGTTAGTGAATTCAATCTGTTTGTTGACCTAGATTTCCGCCACCCAGGCTATTTATGGTCATGCGCTATCACGGTCACGCCTACTGTTCTCCTACCGTGTTAAATGTTGTAGTGAGTGTGCGTGGGTGCATTCACACGTCACAGATACACACATCAGAGGCATGGAATGGTGTAACGGCAGGCGAATGTTAATAACGTTTATTACACCACAACACGTTCATGAAATACAAGTCATAGCAATACAATAATACAGTACTCCAATCACATCTCCACTTCTCATTTTTTTTTTTTTTTTTTTTTTTTTTTTTCTTAACCAGCGGCACTTGGGCTTTTCAGCCCTTCGGCTCAATGACATGTCATTGCGAGGCTGGGGAACCTGAGGACTTTCCTTCCAACCCGGTCAGGAGCTTCGCTCCTTCCCATCCACAGAGGGTTTCTCACAGGAGCCGTTCAGGTTATTCAGTCAAATTTCCGGTCGTAAACATTCCTCAAACGCCGACGCCCGGGTTTGAACCATGAACACCTGGTCGCCAGTACAACGCCGTAGCCATTACACCAGCGCGGCTCCCGACTCCACTTCTCATAATCATTAGCGCTCTACAACATCAACACTAGATCCTCTCAGCAACGGTCGGCATCACCGTGCTAATGTAATAAATAATTTCCTCCTCAAATATGCTTCATCAAAGACGCTCTCAACCTTGGCGCTTTAATTTAGATATGGATCCTTTTAATAATAACAATTGCCTCCTCAAATATGCTTCATCAAAGACGCTCTCAACCTTGGCGCTTTAATTTAGATATGGATCCTTTCAATAATAACAATGGCCTCCTCAAATATGCTTCATCAAAGACGCTCTCAACATGGCGCTTTAATTTAGATATGGATCCTTTCAATAATAACAATGGCCTCCTCAAATATGCTTCATTAAAGACGCTCTCAACATTGGCGCTTTAATTTAGATATGGATCCTTTTAATAACAATTGCCTCCTCAAATGTGCTTCATCAAAGACGCTCTCAACATTGGCGCTTTAATTTAGATATGGATCCTTTCAATAATAACAATTGCCTCCTCAAATATGCTTCATCAAAGATGCTCTCAACATGGCGCTTTAATTTAGATATGGATCCTTTCAATAATAACAATGGCCTCCTCAAATATGCTATAGATCCGGTTAGCCAACGGACATCATCCTCGCCGTGCTAACTACATCAATGGAGAATACTTTCGGCAATTTCTCTCAAGACTGCACTCCCTGGCAGTCGGCAGTAATCTCGCCTTCACTCATCTTGACATTTATATAGTCAAACATAAGTCTTGGATCCTTACCTCTTCAAAAATACTCACAAACACAATTCTCCAATAAACTCAGAAATTATAGGCCTACACAAATAATATGGCCTCTAGAACTTTTGCACTGCGCAGGCATACTCAAAACACACACTGTAGGACCGACCTCTCCCGTCGGTACCCAAAACCAGAATGCCCTTAGTTCACACACTAGACCCGCCAAAAAAAGACACGAGACTCCGTTGTTTAAAAAACACAACTCAGTCTCGATAATTGCATGGGCTAGACACACGAGCTTACTCACAGCTCAAGACAGTTCAGAGAAAAAAACATCTCCGCGATTTGAACTGACCAGTGTTCGCCACTTGGAAACTTCTCGATCACACGAGGGAATTCCCCTAATACATTTTTAACTTAACATCAGCTTAATCAAGCAACGTAACCCGCAATCGAATCTATTCGCTTAACATTTTCAAGATCACCTCCCTTTGAGAGAAAGAGAAAGACTAAAGAACACGTGGAAAAGAGAACTGGAGACAGACATAAAGGGGATGAAAAAGACCTTGAGCTGATGGCACAGGACAGGAAGACTTGGCATAAGTTTATTGAAGGCCTATGCTCCTTTTGGATTGGAAAGTTGAAGGATATAATGTGAAAAGTGAAAGCCTGGGGCACTGATTCTACATGAAATTAACTTCTGCTTTATGCTTCATTACACACGTATGGATAAAATATATGATAAGCGCCCCAGGCTTTTTGTCAGTATGATGTTACATTTTTTGACTGCAAGCTATAAACTCCTTGAAAAATTATTTGTTTCTTTTTAGTGCATTAAAAGCCTGTGTTTAAAATATATTTTTTTAAATATTTATTATTTTCTTCTTTTTAGTGTTTTTTTGTTGTTTTTAAATTTAAGTCACATGTAATTGATCCGCTAAGGACATTATCAGGGGAATCAACATTTCTCTCAAGAGAGACATTCTTGTTGGAAAGAATACACCTAGATTATTTGCAGTTATTGCCCATTTCAGTAATGATACAATACAAAAATAAGATTTAATATTAATTTTAATTTTATTCATTTTATTATTTTTACGACTGATTATTGTATTGTCATGGGGAATACACAACTATGCCAAGTTTCAGAGCTATTGCTCATCTGGAAGTGAATGAAAAATCAGTTGCAAGATTTAAAGGTGACAAGAGAGTGACGTTGCAGTCTAAAGAAAAGCCTGTAAAAAGGAAATCATAGCCATACTTAAAATGCAAAAAAAAACAGCCTGTAAGAGGAATATATTCCTTTAAATACAAAAATCTATGAAAATTTTCCAACTAAAAATTTTGGTGAAAATAAAATTCACATTTTAAGGGTATGTACACGGACACCATAGAAACCCCTCCCTAGAGGAAGAAGGATAGAAAGTGCTACCATCAACCATTAATCTGCTGCGATGATTATTCTGTCAGGATGACAGACCGACGACATATCGGCGTCTACGTTGTGTTAATAGCACTCTTCTGCACTTCTAACAATTATATAATTTCATTTCTGACAGAAGGACACTTTCTTTTACGCAAATGTGAATCAGTAATACTTTGTAATTTCTTGAATGGTCTGTGTATTGTTCATGTTAGTGTTCATCATCATCATCACCCTTTGGCTCTTGAAAGAGCATATGCCTTTAACAAACCCTGCCAAATCCTCCTGTCCCATGTCATGAGCTCAAGGTCTTTTCTTGTCTCCCTCCTCCTGTTCATTTCTGTCTCCCATTCTTTTCTCCATCTGTTTCTCAGTCACCCTCTACCTCTCTTACTCCCTGGGAATCCCAGAAAAATTACTGGCTTTTTCTTCTTCTTTCACTTTTCAACTTCCCAAGGATCAGAGGCCTTCAACAAACTTATGCCAAGCCTTCCTGTCCCATGCCATAAGCTCAAGGTCCTTCCATGTCTACTTCATCTCCCTTCATGTCTGTCTCCAGTTCTCTTCTCCGTGTGTTCTTTGGTCTTACTCTACCTCTCTTACCCTGGGGATTCCCGAACAAGGACTGCCTTGTAATGCTATCGACAGGTTTTTCTCAGTATATGTCCTATCCATCTCCAGCGTCTTCTTCTCATCGCTAGTTTCACTGGCGCTTGTCTAGTTCTTATCATGAGTTTTGTGTTAGTATATGTATTCTTAAAATGCTCAATGAAATACATTTCGTCACATGAAAATAGTTACAGTTTTAACACTACACACGCCTGTCCTCAATATCTAGTGGGTAACAAAGATGACGACCCAGATAGAAAAGTCGTCTTGACACAAGACGCCCAGAGGTTTGCTGAACGCATGCAGATTCAGTTGTTTGAAACCAGTGCCAAAGAAAATAAAAATGTGGAAGAGGTATAGTCTTGTCAAACATGTCAGGTTCTTTAGCACTTATATGAATGTTGTAAGTTCATCAGTCTGCTTTAATTATCTGTTTTTAGTTAAGGCCCTTGCTTAGACATTCTCTAGTTTTAGCTGAAATTGTTGATTCTTGTTCAGTTGGATGAATTTAAATTTTGATGGTTGTGATTTTGTTCTTTTTAAAAGTTAAATTGAGTGGGTGGTTTTTTGTTTGTTTTAATTATTTTAAATTGTTTTACTGAAGCCCAATAAATTGTAATTTATCACTATGTACTGTTGAAATGCATTTCCTGATGCACCTTTGCGTGATCCCTCAGGCTTTCATTTTTTTTTCCTCTGTGTGTTTGTGGTCCTTACCAGCCACCTCATTTTTCTATTTCAGTTTGGTTATTAAAAATAGGTCCTATTTGGTTTTTTAAAATAAAAATATGTGCTCAAAAGGGATTTCTTTCGGGATTATATTGTAAACAAAAAATGTTGACAGTAGTGTCAGTGACTTGTTATCAGTAACTGGTCAAGAACAATGGTACTTAAAAAGCTTGGCAAACAGTGGAAAAGGCATCTTGCTGGATATGGAACAACTCCAATGGACTGTGGAATTCAGGATGGTAATTTATGTACAACAAAATTAACTTTCTCAACTGCCTCAAGCTAGCAGAATGGGTAAAACCAGGAATTTGGAAAGTGTAACCCAGCATAGGCGGAAAAAGCAACAGGAGGTTGACAAGTCGTGGCCCAAGTGTGCCTTTCCCGGTTAAGAGTGTAAAGGAGATAACAGGGCCAAAATCCCCAACTAAGATGATTTGGCCATGTCTGCAGAAGGAAAGAAGATCGGCTACCACGACAAGTGTAGGAAACTAGGAGTCAGGGATGCAGACCTCCAGGACGACCCAGAGTCAACTGGGAGGACAACATTAGACAATCTCTATAGGACCGAGGACTAGAATGGAACCAGGCCAGGAGGAAGACAGCCGATAGGATAGTATGACGCTCTCTCATCCAAACCTCTACACCTCACGATAAAAAAGGAACGACTAAATAAGTAAAGTTCATGGTCAGTTATATCTACCCATCATGTTTGAGCCAGCATTTTATTTCCTGCACAAGTTCTCCTAAAAAAATGTAAAACAAAATGGCCAGACTCCCTCACCATCATCTTGGTTGTCATCTATGCTGAATTCTCCCCCACCCCTGCACAGTACTTTTCCCACCAACCTCACCCTATCCACCAACTATATTACACTTGTCCAGTGCAGCAGTAAATGTGAACATCTTCATCACCCTTCAGCTCTTGTAGAAGCACATGCCATCAACAGATTGATGCCAAGCCTGCCTGTCCGGTGCTGCCCTCTCAAAGTCTTTCCATATCTAATTTATCCCTTTCATGTGTATCTGCAGTTTCCTTCTTCATGTGGTTTTTTGGCCTCTGTCATTGCCTCTTTTATCTTGAGGGTTCCAGAACAAGGACTGCCTTGTAGTGTTAACAGCATGTTTCTTCTATGTATATCTCTGCTCATCTTATCTTGGGGGGATTCCAGAACAAGGACTGCCTTGTAACGCTATCAGCAGATGTGCTCTATGCATGTCCTGTAAATCATCAGCGTCTTCTTCTTCTCATCTCCTGTTCAGCTAGAACCTGTCTGGAAATATCTGTCTTCATAGTTATGTTCCTATTCAGCTAGCATTATTTTCTACTTCAAACTTGTTAGTCTAACATTTATTGTATAAATATTCTACATCTACTTACCCTTCTGCATGCTCTTCGGCATTCAAATCCCCTGAAGCGCTTTACTGCAGATGATGATGAACTTCCATACTTCTTAATCATCTCAGTCTGGCTTACATTTCCCTGCTCTTTAAGGTATTCTCTGGAACAGATTGTCCAGTACAGGATCATCATCATCACCACTCTTCAGCTCTCTAAGAAGCATAGGCCTTCAACCAACTTATACCAGTTCCTCTTGTCCCATGCCTTCAGCTCAAGGTCTTTCCATATCTTCTTCATGCCCTTCACGTCTGTCTCCAGTTCTCTTCTCCATGTGTTCCTTGGTCTCTCTTACCCTGGGGATTCCAGAACATGGCCTGTCAGGTAATGCTATCAACAGGTTTCCTCAGTGTCTTCTTCTCATCTCTTGTTCCATGGGCACTTGTTCTGTTCTTGTCATCAGTTCCACATTAGTGATCTTGTCATCAGTTCCACATTAGTGATCTTCTCATCAGTTCCACATTAGTGGTCTTGTCATTAGTTCCACATTAGTGATCTTGTCATCAGTTCCACATTAGCGTTCTTGTCATCTGTTCCACATAAGAGCTCTTGTCATCAGTTCCACACTAGTGTTCTTGTCATCAGTTCCACATTAGTGATCTTGTCATCAGTTCCACATTAGTGATCTTGTCATCAGTTCCACATTAGTGATCTTATCATCAGTTCCACATTAGTGATCTTGTCATCAGTTCCACCCTAGTGATCTTGTCATCAGTTCCACATTAGTGTTCTTGTCATCAGTTCCACATTAGTGATCTTGTCATCAGTTCCACATTAGTGATCTTGTCCTCAGTTCCACCCTAGTGATCTTGTCATCAGTTCCACATTAGTGTTCTTGTCATCAGTTCCACCCTAGTGATCTTGTCATCAGTTCAACATTAGTGTTCTTGTCATCAGTTCCACCCTAGTGATCTTGTCATCAGTTCCACATTAGTGATCTTGTCATCAGTTCCACATTAGTGTTCTTGTCATCAGTTTCACATTAGTGATCTTGTCATCAGTTCCACATTAGTGATCTTGTCATCAGTTTCACATTAGTGATCTTGTCATCAGTTCCACCCTAGTGATCTTGTCATCAGTCCACATTAGTGTTCTTGTCATCAGTTCCACATTAGTGATCTTGTCATCAGTTCCACATTAGTGTTCTTGTCATCAGTTCCACATTAGGGATCTTGTCATTAGTTTCACATTAGTGATCTTGTCATCAGTTCCACATTAGTGATCTTGTCATCAGTTCCACATTAATGATCTTGTCATACCACTTCACTCCTTCTGCTCTATGCAAGCACCCATTTATGAAAGTCTATAGCTTTATTTCTGTCTCCAGTTCTCATCTCCATGGGTTTTTCAGATTCCAAAACAAGGACTGCCTTGTAATTCTATCATCAGGTTTCTGCAGCTTGTGTTCTATCCATCACCAGCATCTTCTTCTCGTCTTTTGTTCCGCTAGCATTTAGTAATTGCATAGCATAGTATAATGGTAACATTAAAAGTGGTATAATGATATGTTCTAGATCACTGCATGTGTGATAAACACTTGTTTACAGTTCTTTATGCTTTCACATTGTAAACTGGTGATGATGACACTTTATTTGTTTGTTTGGTTTTTTTGGGTTTTTTTTTTTTTGTTAACCTTATTTACAGTCGGGCTCATATGTCAAGTTGTTTTTTAAATTAAGTTAATTAAAAAAAAATACAATCTTATTGACTTATGAAAATTTATAACCATGTATATTATTTCATCTTCCTTTCCAAAACGTTTAAACATTAGTCCTTTGTGTTGTCTCTTATAAAGTTCTTTCGTAAATTGTAAAAAAAAAAACAAAAAAAAAAAAAAAAACACGCACGCACGCATGCACACACACACACATAGTATGTGTGTGTTTATCAATTGTAAAACACATAATTCTGTTATAAGTTTGTAAAACTTGAATAGTTATTTCATAACATGTAAAATTGATGAAGTTCTTTTAGAAATTAAAAAACATATAGTTCTTTCATAAATTGTAAAATCTGTATATAGTTCTTTTGTAAATTGTAAAACTTGTACTTCGACAGTGGTGAAAGACAGAATCATAAGTTTTTAATGTGTTACAGAAGTACATGTGTGTTTAAAAGTGACATACTGTGTCATTTTCTCATCATCTCCTTTTTCACTCCGTATGAAGCATGGGTTCACCTCTGCAGATGGCTCTCCTTGAGGGAAGCCTGAGCTAAAGCACAAACTCTTGCACATGTGGTTTCTGTATCATTTTGTTTTACATCAGGAGGTTGCCAGCCCTATGCTCAATTTCATATTAGTCATCTTTTACTACACACCTCCAGTAGCTGTTGCTTACTCTTTCTTTGTTTCCTCAGAGACCCCCGGAAACTTCTTAAAGTACCATGCTTGGTTATGTAGGCAATCTTGTCTCTTCACAACTTCCTGCCTCTAATATCATTTATCAGTTTTGTGGTTAACTTGTTTTTATGCCATGATGTCAAACTCTCCAGCACCTTCTCTCTTTGTCTGCCTCTGTATCATTTTCCTTCAGTCTTTGCTGTTGTTACAATATTTATTACAGCTTTCTTCATCTCATAGCATGCCAGAAGAAAGTGGAATGCTTTCTTCTAACATGAAGCATAATCTTCCTCTGCACATTGGCCTCTCTCAGGACATCCTCGTTACTCTCTTCAGCTGTCCATGGTATTTTTAACATTCTTCTATAAAACCGGGAACTGCCCACGGTATTTTTAACATTCTTCTATAAAACTGGGAACTGCCCACGGTATTTTTAACATTCTTCTATAAAACCGGGAACTGCCCACGGTATTTTTAACATTCTTCTATAAAACTGGAAACTGCCCACGGTATTTTTAACATTCTTCTATAAAACTGGAAACTGCCCACGGTATTTTTAACATTCTTCTATAAAACTTTAAACTGCCCACGGTATTTTTAACATTCTTCTATAAAACTGCCCACGGTATTTTTAACATTCTTCTATAAAACTGGAAACTGCCCATGGTATTTTTAACATTCTTCTATAAAACCTGAAACTGCCCACAGTATTTTTAACATTCTTCTATAAAACTGGGAACTACACAGGGCATTTTATCACTTACTTGTATCATAATTCTCTCATAGCTTATTGAATAAACCCAGGCCTGTTTCTTCTTCTTTGATCCTTAGCCGCCAACTGTCAAAGCAGTCAGTAGCCATCACACCTGGTGGTGTCTTGTAGGCAGCAACAAACTGCTTCTACTTTGCTTGGTCTGCGGCCATCCTTCATGCAGTGCCCCAGCCCTGGTTCATTCTTTGCATCTCGGCCTCCACAGTTCTCCACCAGGCTATTTTTGGTCGGCCTCTCTTTTGCTTTTCTATAGGGGTCCATCAGCAAGTATGCTGGTGATATCAGGGTCTCTTCTGAGGACGTGGCCAACCCAACTCCAATGTCTGCCAGCTATGATGGTGTGCATATCCTCTTGGTTGCTCTGAGTAAGCAGTTCTTGATTGGTGATGGTATTTGGCCAGGCCTGTTTGATTATGGTAAAACACCTTTAAATGGAGAAATGTGGAGAATAAAAGGAGAATGTAAATAATAATTCCTTGTTCAGCTTTAAAGGACCAGTGATGATGCCCTGAGAGACAATATACAAAAGAAAGTAATTGCACAACTTAGAATAAAGCAGTCCTCTTTTATTGGACATGTTTTGAGAAAAGATCATTTCTTTTGCTAAAATTGTGACAGTAGGTAAAATTCATGGAAAGAATGACAATAACACAGTGTAATGATACTGGACAGCATAACAACATGGCAGTGCATGGAATAAGGCAAATAACTTATTTAATAAACTGAACTAGGGATTAGAAACTTTTAAGAGTTATGATCACTTTATCCAAGCACTTTAAACGAGTGCTTGTTTGGAATAGAAGGATTGAAATGGTGTGACAGGATCAGTTTGGGGGCTGATAGCAGAGCCCGGATGGATGCCAGTTGAGCAGGAGATGGGGGATGGCCGGACCACACATTGAAGAAACCTGTTGACATCATTACAAGGAAGTCCTTGAACTGGAGTCCTCAGGTTAAGAGAGGAAAAACAAGGTAGATAAACACATGAAGGAAATAACTGGAGGCAGAAATGAAAGATAAAGACCCTCTGGAAAGGCCGTGAGTGGGTGGCACAAGACAGGATATCTAGGCATGAATTTGTTGAAAGCCTTTGCTCCTTGGGGCACTGAATGGTGATGAGGGTGATCAAAGCACATGAAGAAAACTAAGTTTCTATGTAATTTGACTTTCTGTGGGTTTCTTTACATGTAAATTATGTAAAGGATTATGAGCATAATTGTTTTTTTTATATATTAATCTGTTTTAGCTAAATGAAAAAAGACACTTTAAAGCAAGCAAACTGTGAAAAATACTGTTAAGTATAGCAAAAACAAGTAATCTACAAAACAAAATACATTGGTCAGCACGTAATCTTATAATGAGTAATAGCAAACACTACATAGCTCCTAAATAACAAGAAAAATCTTTTACTTAAATCAGTTATAAGGAAGTTGCCTTGACAGAGCCTGTCTGTAGTATACTTTTGTTTTGGTTTTAATTTTCAGTTTGTTTTGCTGAGTATCTTAAATATGCCACCATTTTGCCTAACCTATGTTCACATTTGCTTGTTTGGTTTTATTTTTGTGTTCCTTGCTTATGTTCACTTCCTTGTTTTGATTTTTCCATTCCCTCCATACTTTGAGCAGATGTTTAGGGCAATTACCAAACTTGCTTTGGACACCAAGAAAATGCAGCAACGAGAGGCACAGAGGGCCAGTGAAAACACAATACAGCTGGGCACAACCAAAACTTCTAAGAAGAAAAAATGTTGCTAGCAAAGACTGTTTTCTTAGAATGTAATCCAGTTTGAAATATCTCCATCTTCCTTTTTTGTTTATATTGGTTAAAAAAATTACATCATTTTATGTGTGCTAATTCTAAGAAGTGAAAATGTTGCTAACATGGACTGTTTTCTTAGAATGTAAACCAGTTTGAAATATCTCCTAATCTTCCCCCCCCCCCCCACCCCCCCCTCCCCCCCCCCCCCCCCCCCCCCCCACCACCCCCACCCCCACCCCCACCCCCCCCCCCCCCCCCCCACCCCAAAAAAAAAAAAAAAACTGTGGTTTAAAAATATTACATGATTTATGCGTGCTAAGAATAAAAAAAATTTGCTAGCATGGACTGCTTTCTTTGTAATCCAGTGAAATATCTCCTAATCTTCCTATTTTTTTTTTTTTAAAATATTGGTAAAAACAATGTGTGCTAATTCCTTCATTCTTTCTAAGTTTTGCTTTGCGATGAAGTTAGGGATATTGTTAAAACCTGAAACAAGTGTAAAAAGTGTTTCTGTGATGTTATTCTACTTTATTAATCTGAAAATTGCCTAATGCACTATTCTATATTTTGTGGGGCCATAGTAAAAATGGTGTGAACACCACTGAATGTACTAAATGTGGCCATATTCAATGTTTTATTACTTCATAAATGGAATACCTTGATGTTGTAAGACTGAATAGAAAATGTAATTGTCTGCAACAATAAATTGTCTTTGATGAGTCAAAAGTTATCTTTGATAAGTCATATTATAGTGAACTAAAAAAAATGTTTCTACACGCATGTTTTTTATGAATATCAAGCATACTTGCTTTAATACTAACAAAGACACTGTATATTATAACTCTCTGTCCATTTCTCTACAGTTTGATATATAATATGTGCATGTTCATAGAAAAGATTAACATACAATTTACAATAGAAGATTGTACACTTCACTGTTTAGAATTCTTGAAAAAATCATTCCGGCATAGGGTGGAAAATAATGACAAAATCAAAGAGTTAATGAAGGATTTGTTTAAAATCAGGAAATGTTACATTTTTGACCCGTTACCTTTTAATACTAACACAATGTTGTATTTGAAAAAAAGTCTTTGAACCATATTCTAAATTTGTAACACATAACCCAAATCTGGTTAATGTATATGTCACATACATTTCTAGAGAAGGGAAAGTGCTATCTGGCATACCTCCATACCTCAAATGCTGATTGCATTTACACATCATAGCTAAAAAGTTAGCCAAATACTAATTATTTGGTATGCCCCAGTTTTTAAGTTATTATTTTAGAGGAAAATATTATGAGCATTCATAACTGAGTGGTATAATTAATAATGTTTACATCAAAATTTCCTCTTGGTTTAAATTTTTTTTAAAACTCCAGCCTAAGTACATGGCAGTATGCTTAGTTGTGAGCCAGATTTTTTTACATTTTAAGTTCTTGCTGGTGTAAAATAGATTTATATTTATTGGCTTTGTTTAATGAGGGAATGGATCTTGAAATGTTGACAGTGATATGTGTATGATAATAAATGTGTATTATAATTAAATTATGTTGTAATATATTGAAATATATCGATTTCACAAAAGCCTTCGATCGAGTCTGGCATGAAGGCTTATGGCAAATAATGAAAAAATTCAATTTTGATACCAACATCATAGATATCATTGAAGCACTATACAAGGACGCAAGCAGTGCTGTTTTTGCAAGCAACGACATTGGAGAATTTTTCAAAACAACTGTAGGAGTTCGCCAGGGATGTATCTTGTCACCAGTGCTCTTTAATATTTATCTAGAACATATTATGCAGGAGGCTCTCTACGATTATAAATCAACCATATCGATTGGAGGCCGACCTCTGTGTAATCTACGTTTTGCTGATGATATTGATCTGATAGCTGGAACAGAATCAGAACTTCAAGACCTTACCTCTAGACTGGAGAAAGTAACAAGAACATATCGGATGGAAATTAATATAGAAAAAAGCAAGATATTGGTGAATAGCCATAAGAAACATGTTCCGACCAACATTACGTTAAATGGGCAAATGTTAGAAGAAGTTAACACCTTTAAATATCTCGGGTCCACTATATGTAGTGATGGAAGATCAAATAAAGAAATCAAGACAAGACTTGAGATGGCCTCAGCTGCCATGACAAGGTTGAATGTGATCTGGAAAAGTAACATCAGTTTTCCTGTGAAGATCAAATTATACAAATCACTTGTATTATCTATTCTCTTGTATGGGTGTGAGGGCTGGACACTCACTGCAGATACGGAGCGAAGGATTCAGGCTTTCGAGCATAAATGTTATAGAAGAATTTTGCGCATTTGCTATAAAGAGCACAAAACAAATGTCTATGTTAGAGAGAAGATAAACACCTATGCAGGCCATCAAGAACCACTTTTGTCAATAGTGAAACGTCGAAAGCTTGCCTGGTTTGGGCATGTTACTCGTCATGACTCCCTTTCGAAAACGATCCTCCAGGGAACAGTCGAAGGTAAACGGAGAAGAGGAAGGCAAAGAAAATCCTGGGCTGATAACATCAAAGAATGGGCAGGACACGGCTTCTCCACACTTGTACGCATTGCTGAGAATAGAGAGCAGTGGAGGACCCTGTCTGCTGATGCTTCCACCATGGCACCCCTACGACCCATGACGGGTTATGGGTTGAGATGAGATGATGATATTGAAATAAAGTATAACATAGTAAAATTATAGTGTAATATATTGAAATAAAGTATAACTCTAGGTGAGTAGAATCACACAGTAGTAGACAGGTGCTCCCATGTAGTCCAGCTGGCTGTCGATACATTGGCCATTTAGCTTACACTTATTAAAACATTGTCACCATTGGTAACCTTCACCATAACTCGAACCCAGTTTCAAGATTGTTCTCGCAAACATTGAGGCTGACATTAAAAAAAGGAAAGAAAATTCCAACTTACAGCCCATGAACTGTTGAATTCCATATCAAGCCATAACTGACATGCTTCAGTTATTCATGGAGGAATGTCTGGAGTCATCCTAATATGACCACCAGCTAAGCACAATGCTATGGTATACAGATGTGGAAGTGAATCTCTGTCTGTGAGGCTAATTACACCCACATTGACTCTTGAAATCATCCACACACTTCCAGGGATTCCCCCTGTGGTGAAACATGTTGAGAACCCAGCATTGCACACTAAGCTTGGAGGCTTTACTTGAGCCCCAGATGTAACTGGCTTTTACCTGGTTTGCTGCATGCAGGAGGATCTCACAATGGAACCATTATAGGCAGGGGGAGCTGAGAAGTGGCTCTGCAGGACGTGACAATTCCTTGGTTAGAGCCCAGTACCAGAGCACAGTATTTTAGCTCTGCATATTTGACGTCTGATTGCCAAAGTGGTTAGAGCGCTGGTCTCTCGCAGCATATGTGCCAGGTTTGAATCATGGTATCGACACATTTCAGTATACCCAGCTGTAAATGGGTACCTGACTTAGCTTTTGAGTTAGGGAAGGAAAAGGCAACAAGGAAGGGAACTGGTCACCCCCACCTCCATGCTGGACCTACTATGGTGAAGTCTCTAACACTTCACAACCCTACGGCCATATCTGCTATGGGACTACCTTTATATTTGGAGAGCCCCCTTTGATGGTGGGGAATACACAGTATGCAACACTCTTCTTCCCTCTAGCTTGGAACCAGATGTGATGATCTTTTAAATGTATGCCTAGCTGGAGATACTGAAGCTCATAACTTCAACTCAGCACGTTTCTGAATGGCAGTAAAACCACAGGAAAAGCCTAGATCTACAGTGTAGATAATACCAAGGGTCTTATCCACTGGCACTTGTCTGGTTCTTGTAATCAATTCCGCTTTTGTGACGTTGTCATACCATTTCAATCCTCCTGTTCTACGCAAGCACCCGTTTATAAAAGTCTGTAGCTTTTTGGTTGTTTTTGTTGCTCTCCATGTCTCGGAGCCATATTTATATACATATGCTTGCATGCATATGCATCATCATCTTTTGTTTTCGTTGAAGTTCTTACAAGTTTAATGTTTCTGCAGATGTTTAACGCTATAACTAGACTTGTGCTGGAGTCGAAACGTAAGATGCAAGATGAGGCGAGAAAACAGCCAAGCAACACAATACGTGTCGGCCCCGGTGCAGCAGAGAAGAAAAAGAAATGCTGTTAAATCTATCATACATAATTTATACCATAAAAAGTAGTCCAATATAATGATTTGTTTTGTTATGTTTTTTTTTTTTTAATGTAGAAATTTTAATGTGCTAATTTAATTTTGCCACTAGTGCTGTCGGCTACCACCTGGCTCACTTCTTGAGACACCTACGCATACATTGGCAGCAAAACAGAAAATTATTAGTGGTTTATTTATAATATCTCTTTGATTCATAAAAACCAAATAGTGAAACAAACAAACACTTTATTTCATCAGGGTAAAGAAATAAGTATGATTGCTGTTTTTTACATTTCTGCCTTGTAGTAAATTCAATTTGTGGACACAAAATAAAGCACATTTTACAGCTGGTAATTTGCAAGATACAGTATAATAAAAATGAATAATACTGTAAAGAAAGATATAAAGTCAGAAATTCCATTATAAGAGCAGAATAGTTGGAAAATGACCATTTTTGAAATATACGATGATTTTTATAAAAATCCATGTTTTTTTTTTTATGGCGTGAAAAATAAAATGGTTAATATATGTAGTCAGATTACAAACAGATCAAAAAGCACAATTTGTTTCTATGCTAGAAAACTAATATATTTGGTATGAGGAGGTCCATAGAAGAAAAAAAGGAACCTGCTAGTGCATGAAGTATTTAAGCCAAGTGACATAATTACCACACAAGCTGTTCGAATGGCCAGGACGGCCATAAAGAAATACAGAAAAATAGTTGACTTTGTGGCACTAAAATAATACCAAAAGTATCTGTGTCCTTAAAAACAAAAACATGCAGAATAACATCACGGCTTCACATGTCGGAAAATTTTATTTTGTAGCAGATTTCATTAGCACACTATAATATTTTTTTAAACTGCTGTTTCTTTGGAATGTGGCTGTAAGCATTATTGATTTTTCTGGAAAGCCAATCCTTTTGATGGTTCTGGGAGTTGTCAAGGATTTGACATTTTCATGTAACTGTGAGGTATCCCCACAAAATCTGGATTGAAACATTTTGTTTAGCATAAAAAATATCAGTTTAAATATTTTTTTTTACATTACACAAATGTATATTTTCTGCTTTCAAATTCTTCTTCTTCTTCTTCCTCGTTCGCCTTTAGACTTCCACATTTATGACTCTAATAAAGGCAGTAGTCAACTCAAGGTTCCCGACATCTCCAAACAGTTTTTCGTTGACAGAAGTGGGTTGTTGCCATATGCTACTCCGTTCATTACTGTAGGTTGGGCAGTATTGCAGCAGGTGTTCCACTGTCATTGGGCTGGTACCGCAGGTGCAGAGATCTGTTGCACCAATTTTGTATTTGTGATACAGATGGTATCTCAATCTGTTGTGACCAGTGCGTAGCCGAAAAATGATGACCTGTTCTTTTCTGGATAGTTGATGATATGCATCATTTTTCAAATGTCCCGGGTGCTCTCTTTCCCATTTGGACTTGAATGTAGCCTTTATAGTAGTCTTTGCCGTTGCGTAAGTTGTCTATATCATTTTGTTGTAAGGCACTTCCTTCCTTAGCAAGTCTATCTGCCTCCTCATTTCCTGGTATGTTGCAATGGGCTGGTATCCACTGGATAGTGCACTTCTTGAAGCATTCGGCTAGTCTTTCAAGAGAGATTATCAGATCTTTCAATCCTTTAGTTTGGTGGCTCTTCAGCGCTGATATTATTGAGAGGGCATCTTTCAAATGATATCAGTGGCAAGCATAGAAAATTGATCTTAAAAATGTGTTTGATATTCAATACCCATTCCAAATCGCTACTGAATTATTAAATTTCTGAAGCCTAATTTTTTTTTTAAATGACTATAAAGAAATTATTTAATCGAATTATCTAAATACAGTAGATTTGTTTTCACCAATGTGAGGGTCTTAGAATGACTTTTCTTACAACCCAGTTGTCTTAAAGTCTGAAAATAACAAACCTGATTTTGTGGGAGTTATGTCACATATGCGTATATGTATGCCATGACTTTATATTAGTTTGAATAAGCAGTATTTATAGTAATATGATACAGTTGTTGAGAACAAATAAAAAAAGAAATAGTCTGGTATTGTTGTGTACATAAAATGGAGCACATTATTTTTATTTTGAAAACAAAACCTTAGATGGTTCTGTGGATGCAAATGTTGGTACTGTGTGTTGTCTAATTACTGCCACAGTAATCAAGTGTGCTTTCAGCTCTGCCCATGTCATATTTGTGTGGTTCTTAGTGGGGGAACATGTGTTAACTTAGTATCTGTTGACTACAGTTGTCTAGCTCAAGCTACTTGAGTGCAGGTTTAGGAGATTACTTCTCAAAGCAGTCTTTGTAATTGTTAGCTAAATGTTTTCTTGTTTAGAGACCAACAATAAGATGTTTTTTTTTTGGTGTGTTTTCATTGTAAACATATGTACAGTCTGACAGAAACAGTTAACCCAAATTAAATTTATGCTGTTATCAGAATGTGGAAATGTTTTCTTTAATATGAGATTTGCCTCAAAGCATCATACATGCTTCATTGTTTAACCCTCTTCTTGCATCTATTACAGACCCATAACCCCTTATCTGAACACCTGAAAATAGAAATATTCTGAAATACATTTCCCCCAGCATTTAGGATAAGACATTAACAACCTGTATTAACACTCTTGTCTCTAATTATTATTCCTTTCATGTTCATTATTATTCCTTTCATGTCCGTTATTAGCCTTTTGTCTTATCAGTTATTTCTTCCCCCTGGACCCATTTAGTTTCCAGAGGTCTGTGAGGAGACACAAGAAAGAATAGATCTATTGCTACCTCATTCCATGTCGTTGGAGGCAGTTAATAGTATGTGCATGGGGCTGGTAAATTTGTTGTGTAAAATAGATTGCTACAGGAACCACCATCACCAACAAGAGCTCATTAGTGCTTCATATAAGGAGACCAAGTGTAGTGGTGGCTCCATGTTTTGATAGGAGCAAACAGGGACATGAGGATGATAAGCCTTCTCAATTACATCGGTACTGCTTAGCTCCCTTGGGAGCATTGGCCTTCAGCAAACACATGCCAAGTCCTCCTGTTGCATGCGATCAGCTCAAGTTCATACCATGTTTTCCTCATCAATTTCCAGTTCTCTTCTCCGTGTGTTTCTTGGTCTACCTCTACCCCTCTTACCCTGGGGGCTCTAGAACAAGGACTGCTTTGTAATGCTATCTTCAGGTTTCCTTATTGTGTGTCCTGTCCATCGCTTCCTTCTCATCTCTTGTTCCACTGGATTAGCCTTCTGCCTCTATTTAAACATTTTCAGATTTACTAACAGTGTCTAGTCCAGCTCAGAAATGGTTATAACAAGGCATATCTACAATTTAGATATGAAAAAAAAAAAGACATTTTATTAGAGGACATTGCTTTCTTCTTCTGCGTTCAGTTTGTAGTCATGCTAAATCTGCAGGCCTGTCGCCAGGACAAGGTCCATGGTCTTTTCTAGGTCAGCGCGGCGGCCCCGTAGTTTCTGCTTGAGCTCAGCACCCCCTGGCCAGGTCAGACGTTGTGGGTCATCACTCCTTCCACTGATTTTTGTATTTGTTGTGACATTGCGTTATTTATTATTCTAGAATAAACAAATAACTTATCCACCTAAATGAGGCGGAAACAATAATGTTGTACTCTATCTACTGCATGTCCTGATGACAGCACCAAATTCCACCTGTGTCTGTTTCATTCATTTCCATTTTGCTTCAGAAGTGCGGAATTAGGGAAGCTATGTGGCGCGAAAGCACAGAATTCATCTATGATGAGCAGTGAGGCTTCATTGTATATATATATATATGTGATAGAGACACTTATACATACCTGACCTGCTTGGGGAACATTTCAGAAATGTTGTCACTGAAAAGCAACGGAGATAGGAATATTTCTAAAAAAAAAAAAAATTTGGACACCATGAAGCATATTGGAACAAACTGCGCATCTTTTCAATAGGCATGCAGCTTAGTTCCTATACCAAAAATGTGCCATAATAAAGATTGCAGCTTCGGTGGGAAAAGATGGGACTAAGCTGACTGAGGAATTAGAGAATTAGATAGTTTAATATGAGAAGATATTTAAAAATTAGCTTATAAATAATCATTTAGTACCATATTCTATTATAATAAATGTATATAAAACCAGTGGGGTGGGGAAACCGAGAAGGGGCACATTGGAAATATTTATATTACTTACTTTTTAATGTGTTTTAAATTCTTGTTTGTAAACATTTGATTTGTAATCTCTTTTTAACACTATTTGTTATTGTCTTGTGTTTTAGGACATTGTTAGTCATCCAACTTAGGTTACTGTTATGGTCATCCAACTTAAGCTTTTGTTAATTATTATCTTATGTTTTAGGTTATTTGTTAGTCATCCAACTATGGTTATTGTTACAGTCCAAAAACTGCTGGTGATTTCATCATATATTGCAGTTCGAAGCCTGTCATTAACAATGGGTTATCGAGTTGAATGCACATCATGCTTTTGTAAGAAACACTTTGCATTGTGCTAATTGCCCGGTGGGCTGTTCCCGGGGGTCTCTGATGAGACAGATTACTGCACCCTCAGACATGTCTATAAGATGACTATTATGAGGTTGTGCATTAGACTGGCAACCTTATCATGCAAAACAAATTGCTACAAAATCCACCACTACAACATGCACCACTACAACAGCAGATGAATATTTGGTGCAGGCTCCCTGTAAGAACCAGCTGCAGTGGTGGCTTCATCTCCATAAGCAGAGAAAAGGAAAATGATAACATTAATTAAAAATTAGGCAAGATTTTAATGGAAGTTTTCTAGTGAAGATTTTAATGGAAGTTTTCTAGTGAAGATTTTAATGGAAGTTTTCTAGTGAAGATTTTAATGGAAGTTTTCTAGTGATAGAGACACAAAGAAACATTTTTTTTTCAAACTCTACCTTTGTCACTGTATGGAACTTCCCTACAGCTTTAGTGGAGCGTTTTTTTAATAGAAGTGGCTGTTGTTGTTGTTGTTGATCCAGCGGCGCTTGGGCTCTTGCCCTTCGGCCCAATGCCATGTGGGGGTATCTGCATGTTTTCGCAAGTTGTTTTGTTTTTCCATACAAGGTGTTCCACTTATTTGGCCTCGGAGGAAGGAGCATTTTCCTAACATCATCGAGTGCTGGGGCTCTCAAAGAGGTGGTGGTCAACAGTTTTGTAGGGGTAGTTACATAGCTGGCACTCTGGAGAGTGTTGTGGTTGGATTCTGCTCAAGTGGCTGTTGAATGGTACATGAGCCGAAAAATAGTGCTCTGAGTCTTCTTCTAAGATGGCCAATGTTGTCATTGGCCATGTGTCTGTCAACCACTCTCCCAGTGTTTCCCATGTTCAGCCAAGTTTCTTTGTTTGTTGTTCATATGAGTGATTTGGCTGTTTGGAGAGTTGTTGCTGTGAGTTCTTGTCTTGTTCCCTCCTTTGCTAATCTGTCTGCTCTGTCATTACCTGGTGTATTTGATTGACCAGGGATCCACTGCATAACTATTATGATGCCATAAGAAGTGATAAATAGAAGTGGTTAAATGAGGCATGTATTCTGTTTTGATTATGTGTGGATACTTGGAATGTTAGCCTATTGTTTAATTTGAACTGAGTATCTCCTACATGTTAATGTGTAGCATACCTGTATAGCAGACTATTTACTGGAAGAAAAAAATGTCTTGAGTTCAAGTTTATTAGCATGGTTTGGAAGATGTTTTTGTGTAAGAGTATTTCATGCTTTTAAATCGTCATTCAGTTCCTTAATTTTTTTGTAAGAGTACAAAAAAAGGATAGACAGATTTTTTGTCCATGTTGTATGTAAGTAACTTTGTGCTTCTTGTGAACTGACTGGTCAGTGGTGTTTATTTTAAGGCAATATTTAAGGCACATTTCCAAATTCTTCTGCCTGTTGTACAGCTGAGCCATCAAATCTATGTTATTAATATAATAATCCAGATTAGGTTTTTGTTTGGTTTTCTGGCTTTTTTGTTTTTAATATACTCATCCTGCTTAGTTAACTGTTACAGTCATCCATCTACGTTATGTTATTGTTAGTCATCCAGCTTAGGTTATTGTTATGATCATCCAACTTTAGCTATTGTTATTGTCTTCTGTTTTATGTTATTGTTAGTCATCCAACTTAGGTTATTGTTAGTCATCCAGCTTAGGTTATTGTTAGTCATCCAACTTAGGTTATTGTTATGGTCATCCAACTTAAGCTATTGTTATTGTCTTCTGTTTTATGTTATTGTTAGTCATCCAACTTAGGTTATTGTTAGTCATCCAGCTTAGGTTATTGTTAGTCATCCAACTTAGGTTATTGTTATGGTCATCCAACTTAAGCTATCATTATTGTCATCTGTTTTATGTTATTGTTAGTCATCCAGCTGTGGTTATTGTTATGGTCATGTAACTTCAGTTATTGTTACTGTCTTCTGTTTTGGGTTATTGTTAGACATCCAACTTAGGTTACTGTTAAAAGTTTAAAAAAAATGAAATGTGGTTTACGAGTCAGTTTTACTAATAAAAATTACACTAGAAACATTGGATATTTTGCGGTTACCCTTCAAGGCTGTGGATTTGTCGAGTCATAGTCTGTAAAAAATGTCTGGACTCAGACTCCGAAGGATATGCCTTATGACTAGTAAAATACTATTGTTGGAGTCGTAAATTTCATGAGTTGGAAAATTTTTTTTGGCCGACTCCACAGCTCTGTTATCCTTCATCAGTCGGGAGCCGCGCTGGTGTAATGGCTTCGGCGTTGTACTGGCGACCAGGTGTTCATGGTTCAAACCCGGGCGTCGGCGTTTGAAGAAATGTTTACGGCCGGAAATTTGACTGAATAGCCTGAACGGCTCCTGTGATAAACCCTCTGTGGATGGGAAGGAGCGAAGCTCCTGACCGGGTTGGAAGGAAAGTCCTCAGGTTCCCCAGCCTCGCAATGATATGTCATTGGGCCGAAGGGCTGAAAGCCCAAGTGCCGCTGGTTAAGAAAAAAAAAAAAAAAAATCCTTCATCAGTCACATACAGGAAACATTTGTACAACTGACTCTTATACCAATTTTTCTTATTTGTTTTTGTATTCTGTTTATCAGTTTTACTGCAGCTCCCTTCATTATTGACACATATTAGGTTATTATTGGTGTCTCTCTGATTTTCAGATGTCCTCAGGAGGAATCTTGCATTGTAATTAGTTAAGCATTAAGTCATTGTGACTCTCTGGCATCATTTTTAGGAGCCATTAAATGTGCAAGCAATTCTAATTTGAGTAACTGCCTTAGTTTTTGTCTGTAAGTTATTGCTTTATTTAATGAATTAACTGGGTCTTGGCTCAACTAGCAGCGAGTTAGCCATGCTAGTTAATCAAATTTAAGAATGACAGACTTTATCTGTACTTGACAGAGCATGGATGACTGACTACTCATTTATCTTTGTACTGATAGTAAAGCTGATTTCATGGCAAGGAACTCTTCTTCCTCACTGGCATTGCTCTTCCTGTCATGGACAAGAACTCCCTTCTTACATGAATGTACCATTGGAGTTTTCTGTCCTTTAAAACTTCAGATTGCATCTTTCCTGGCTATTTCTTGCAAAGAAAATGGCTGTGCTTTTTAAATGTGATAAACACAAGAAAGGTTAAAGTAATAAACTGTATCCTGTCTGCAGTTACCACTTAAAGAACCAATCATGTAAAACTCTGCCACTATAAATATTTATATGAACTTTTGGAATAATTCTATGAAACATTTTCTTGCTTTTGATGTCAGAGCTATTTGGTTTGTTTTAAATAGTGATACTGGCTAGCTTGTAACTCAGTCTAATAGAAGTGGACTCGGGTAAAATATGCCCATTGTGGTTCCCAAGGTCCTCCGAGGAGACAAAGAAAGAACAGCACTATTGCTCCCTCAGGCATGTTGTTGTTTTATTATTTAACGGGAGAAAAAAGAACCTCTTGATGTTATCATGTTATATAAGGTCAGTACATCATTTCTTAGGGAATTCTCTTTGAAAATATAACCAAAAATAAAAAAAAAAGAGTTCAAGGCTGTTAATGAAAGGAACCTTGCCGTGTCCTTCTGTCCTTACTTCGGTTACCCATGATGCCTGCATTTCTGTAAATATATGTTTAATGAGAGTAAACACAGTGATCATCTGCATTACAGTGTGTGAAACATTGGATGTAGTGATGGCTTTTTTTTATTTTATTAAACACATTCAGCAGTTAGTTCAAGCTATTTGTAATGTTATATTAACTTTGCAGTTTTGGTAGGAGAACAGTTTCGCTGATTATTAATTTGGTAGTAGGTATAACTGTCTTGCAAGTCTTCAGAATGAACAATTTTTCTGCATCTGCTTCCACGATTAATGGAATAAAGACACATTTTATTTCTTCTTTTTACTACAGTTTTATAGCTTCAAGAAAGGTAACTCTTTGTGTTAGAAATCTGTCGGCATATGTTTAACTGTAAACATTTTTCTTTATTATAAAATTGGTACAATGAATCTTTGTCTGTATTTGCCAGCTGTTGTAAAGTAACTTTTGTTAAGAGTAGTATTTATGTATAGCCTCATGAATTGGGTACCAGAAGAACTCTGGGAAGGTGGCCGGCATGATGCTGACCACATGTCACTTAATGTGCCGATGGTCAAGAAAATGTGGCTATAACACCGTATCCCCAGTAAGTCTCTATGGGTGTGTAATGGGATTCTTTTATGGATGAGTACAGTATTTGCCATATTTTCCAAACTTCAAGATATTACTTCATCATCATACACTATTTTGCTCATTATGAAGTATGGGTCCACCACCACCACAGGAGGCCCCATGGAAGCCTGCCTCACAGCATTCGTGTGCTGTTGCAGTTTATTTTACTTATGAAGTTGCCAGTCCCACCATATTTTCTGAACTTTTAAGATTCGGTTCAGTTTCACTCATTATGAAGGATGGGTCCACCACTACCACAGGAGGCCCCATGGAAGCCTGCATCACAGCATTCATGTGCTGTAGCAGTTTGTTTTACTGGATGAGGTTGCTAGTCCACGCACAACATCATGTTAGTCTCTCCTTATGACATTCCTTAGAAAGCAATGGACTTATTATTTCTTAGTCTCCTCAGAGACCATGGGGACACGGGTCAAGATGTGTCTTCTTCAATCAGTCAACGCCCTTTAGCTCCCCAAGGAGCATAGGCCTTCAATAAACACATGCCAAGTCCTCCTGTCATGTGCCATCCGCTCAAGTTCTTTCCATGTCTGTGTCTTCTTATTGCATAACATTGCCCAGCATCTTGTGGTCTCAGCAGTGCACTAACATGACCTTTGGGGCGCATCAATGATTTCTTGTTTTCATCATCATCATTATACATCCAGAGAACCAGACTTCTTGTGTAGACATTTCTAGACAACAGCGAACGAGAAGAAGAAGAAGATCATCATCATTATCATCATCATTATACTTCAGCTCCTCGTTGGGCATATGTCATAAGCAATTAAAAATACACTCCAAGCCTTCCTGTCGTCTGCTGTCGGTTCTAGTTTTTCCGTGTCTTCTTTATCATTTTCATGTCTTGTCTACGGTTCTCTTCAGCATCCGTTTCTCTTGCTCTGGGGATTCCAGAAAAGAAATTGCCTTGTAATGCTATCATCAGGTTTTCTCGGTGTCTGTATCCAGTGCTAGTATCTTCTCACATCTTGGAACAAAGAAAGCTTGCTCCACTGGCATCTGTCTGGTTCTTATATCAGTTCCACATTGATGATCATGTGATACCATACACAAGAGGATTTCTATAGGGGAAATAATGATTGTCACTCGACTTCACCTTGAGATACATCTTAGTATATTTTCACTTCTGTTTAGAATAGTTGTTCAGTAGCATGATTTTAGCCATTTTATTGGAGTAGATGCAGTATTGATAACTGCTCTACTGAGATTAAATTCTTTTTTTTATTGTGAAAAAACAAATTCATTCATGATAATCAGTTAATTGAGAGTCTCAAGGAACTGTTGAATTATAGCATTTTGAGGGAGGATTATGATGAAATGAGAAAATCATACAGCATCACTTTTGATAGAATAATTTCTTGCTGTTATAAATTTGTAAAGAGAGATAAACTAAATAAATATGAATATATTTTTATTTGTGTGCAATTCATTTCTAGTACCATAATCTAGGTGGTCTTTTTGGACACCATTATCATTCATTGCTTGATTATTTGTTTCCGCTCTTACATGTCTCATGCCTTCATTTCCGCAAAAGTCCTCTCTGTCAGTCTTTTAGTATTGTCTGCCCTGCATGTCTGTTATCTGCTGCCCTCTCCCTCCTTATATCTTTCATTTTTTTTCGCCTTAAGGACTGTCACTATCAAGGAAAATGAACAATTGAATTGTTCTTGGCAAATGGTCATATCACTGTAGTTCATGTTTGTACAGTTGTTAATACATCTTTATATGGCACTAACGTTTGTCATGATGCTTTGCATGTTCTGCTTATGATGTGATAGATCAATGATATTCCAGGGATTTTTCCAAAGCATGTTGTTTTCATTGTCTGAATTTTTCATTCTGGCTAAATGTTTAGTGTCATAGGCAAACAGATGCACAATGGAAACCAATGTTCATTACTTATAAAAAGTCTTGGTGCCTCACAGTTTGGAAGACATAGTAAAGTTAGTTCTTGTTAAGTCCTGATTCTTTTTTTTTTCCTTGTTGTGCATAGCTGTTAATGGAAAAAGAAATTTGCACTTACAGCACGCGTTATTAGATTCAGAGCTTGCATCCAAATGAAGATTTAGGTACCCAGCAATGATGGCACAGTCTGGAAAAGTAGTACTAATTGTAATTGTAGAGAGTGAATTTGGACAGAAGAGAGCTAATCTTCTACCTACTGGCACTCTGGAGCATATGTTACAAAAGAAACATCAGTTTATCCCTAGGTATTAACATTTTTTTGTCTTAAGCAAAGGAAACGTTGGCGTTGTAAAGGGCACAAATTCAAGAAACTAGCTAATAGCATTACAAGGTAGCCTTTGTTCTGCAGCTCCCAGGATAAGAGAATTTCATGGAGACCTAAAGCACATGGAGATAGGAACTGGAGACAGACATAAATGGGATAAACTTCTTTGATCCGTAACCACCAGCTGTCAAAGCCGTCGGTGGCCATCATGCCTGGTGGCATCTTGCGGGGCAGCAAGAAACTGTTTCCAGTGCTTAATCGATGACCATCCTTCGTGCAGTGCCCCAGCTCTGGTTCATTCTTTGCATCTCAGCCTCCACAGTTCTCTGCCAAGTTGTTTTTGGTCGGCCTCTCTTTCGCTTTCCTTCAGGGGTCCATAGCATAGCTGTTCCTGTGATGGCACCAGGGCTTCTTCTGAGGACGTGTCAACCCAACTCCTGCATCAGCCAGTGGTGATGATGTGCATGTCCTCTTGGTTGCTTTGAGTAAGCAGTTCTTGATTGGTGATGGTGTTTGGCCAAAAGATTCTGAGAATTTTCCTTAGCAGATTGTATAGAAAGAGGACAATTCCGACATTCCCTCTATTACTCTCCAGCATTCTGCACCATAGAGAAGCACAGAAAGTACACAGCTCTCATATAATCTTAATTTGGTTTTCTGTTGTTCTGAGAGGACTTACAGATCTTATTTAGGCTAGCAAAGGCTATTCTCGCTTTATTCATTCTGTTGTTATGTCTTTGCTTGTCCCGCCGTCTGGTGTTACTATGCATCCTAGGTATGTAAATGTGTCTGTCTGTTCCAGCTTCTGGTTCCTTATTGTTATGGGCTCAGGATTGCCCACATTGAGTGTCATGACCTCTGTCTTCTTTAGATTGATGAAAGGGATAAAGAAGACATGGAAAGTCTGTAATGGGATAGCACAGATCAGGAAACATTAACGTCAAGTTGATGAAAGCTTATGCACCACAAACGTCAAGTTGATGAAAGCTTATGCACCACAAACGTCAAGTTGATGAAAGCTTATGCACCACAAACGTCAAGTTGATGAAAGCTTATGCACCACAAACGTCAAGTTGATGAAAGCTTATGCACCACAAACAAGTGACAATGGAATATAAAGGGAGAAAAGGCACTGCACTTTACGCGCTATTTAACGTACTTAGTCGTTCCCCTTCTTCCGTGAGGTGTACAGGTTTGGAAGAGAGAGCGCCAGACTATCCTATCGGCTGTCTTCCTCCTGGCCTGGTTCCATTCTAGTCCTCGGTCCTTCAAAGATTGTCTAATTTTGTCCTCCCAGTGGACTCTGGGTTGTCCTGGGGGTCTGGATCCCTGGCTCTTTGTTTCCCATGCTTGTCATGGTAGCCGATCTTCTCCCATTCTGCAGACATGGCCAAACCATCTTAGTTGGGACTGTCCTACTTTGGTCTGCAGGGGGTAGATTTTAGGCCTTGATGTATCGTCTGGTTGCGGACCATGTCTCTTCTTGTTACTTTAACAACCTTCCTCAGATACCTCATTTCTGAGGTTTGGATCTGGCTTTTGTGGGTTGTAGTAATTTCCCATGACTCGCATCCATATGTCAAGACTGGGACATAGCTGGAGCGGTATACAGCCATCTTGCTGAGGAATCCTCAATTTATGGCCTGAGAAAGTCTCACAGCTGCTGCTTTTCAAGTGGCCAACTCTTCTTTGATGCCTCCCTTTCGGTCTATAATAACTCCAAGACATTTAAAGTGGTCGACCTGCTCCAGGACCTGTTCTCCCAGCTTAATCTGATGTCTTCTTTCTTCTCGTGATATCACCATGGATTTTGTTTTAGAGCTACTTATGACCATCCCTCTCTTCTCCAGCTCTTCCTTCCAGACTTGCAGGTTGGATTGGAGATGTGCCTCTGATTTAGCAATCAGGGCAACATCATCAGCAAATGCCAGCTCTGAAATACAGACCTGTCTCATCTTCCAGTACCCCACTGAATACTTTCTTGTTCTCTCCTTATATGCCTTGATGACATTGTCCATGAGGAGTATGAAAAGATAAGGTGACAGGATATCATCTTGTCTTACACCAGTGGTGGTCCTAAACTCTTCTGACTCATGGTTTGCTGTCCTCACATAATTTCTGCAAGACTTGTAGAAGCTCTGTATAGCATGAATCAGAGGTGCTGGAATGTTCTTCCTTGCCAAACAGTCCCAAAGTTTGCTCCAGGGGACCCTGTCAAATGCCTTTTCCAGATCTATGAAACAAAGATGGATCTCACTCTTATACTCAAGGGCCTTTTCACTCAGCTGTCTGAGTGTGAAGATTAGGTCTTGAGTACTCCGGTTTGCTCGGAATCCGCACTGGACCTCATCCAATTGTGGCTCAGCTAGGCGTCGGAGTCTCTGCTCTAGGATTCTAGAGTAGATTTTACCAAGGACACTGAGAAGGGATATGCCTCTATGGTTTCCACATCATCAATTGTCACTCTTTTTGAAAACTGGTGTTATGATGGCAATCTCCCAATCCTTTGGTATGGTCTTGTTGCACCACGCTGCCTGTAGGACCCTTAAGAGTAATAGGTCGCCTGATGCTCCCATGTACTTAACCATTTCTGGTGTTATACCATCATGCCCTGCTGCTTTGCCCATCTTGATTTTCTTCAGTGCTACCTTCAGTTCTTCCATCTTTATGTCATCTTCACCATCACTGGTTTTCTCTTCTATGCTAGTGGTTATCATTTCTGATGCTTGACCTTGCTCACCATCCAGGAGTTCTGAGAAATATTCTTTCCGTTAGTTCCTTCGGGGTAGTAAGCAATTTGCCTTGCTTGTCCTTTATAAATTTGAGAGGGCATTGTTTTTCCTTCCTAGTGTTCTTTAGGGTCTGTTAGAACAATTTCTGGTTTTCTTGCGCATCTTTTTCTAGCTTTTCTCCAAATTCTTCCCAGGACTTCTGTTTTGCTGCTAGCACCTTGTTGTTTGCTTCTGTTCTGAGTGTCACATATTCTCTATATTTATCCTTTTGTCCTGTTGTGTTTTTAACTCCTAAGTATTGTTTCCATGCCATTTTCTTCTCTCTTATTTTCTCTTCAACTTCCTCTGTCCACCAAGGTGTCCTCTTTCTCTTGTTCCCCAGTCGGACTTCACCACATGCTTCTGCAGCAGCTCTCTTCATGATGTCCTTGAATTTAAGCCATAGGGTTTCCAAGTCATCAGGTTGTTCTTCTGTGCTGCTCATCGCTGCAGCAATAAGAGCCTGATATCTGATCTTAATTTCTGGCTCTCTCAGCTTGTAGGTCTTAATGCTCATTTCTCCCGTTCGTTTACTTAGTTTCTTGTGTGATGTTGGTCAGTTCCTAGGCTGAGCAACTCTTTCAGTTGTTCTTTTGATTGTAAGCAGGTAGTGATCACTTCCAATCTCTGGCCCCCTCCAGACTCTACCATCCCGGACATATTTGAATGAGCTCCTCCTAACAATGGCATTGACGATCACTGACTTCTCATTCTTTGTTGGTTCACATCTAGTGTATGCGATTATGGGGGAACTTTGTGTTTGTAATGATCAGATTCTGCTCACTGCAGAATCTAAGGAGTCATTTTCCATTGTCATTGAGAGTATCTTCTCCATATCTTCCGATAACTCCACCCCATCTAGCATGGTCATTTCCAACTCTGGCATTAAAATCTCCGAGCATGATAACTTCAGCTAGGCAGTCATCCACTGTCCTTTGAAGCAGCTCGAAGAATTCCTCCTTGACCTCTGCTCTCTCATCCTCATTTGGCCCATACACTATGACCAGGTTGACTATGGTTTCTTCTTCTTTTAGTTTTACAACCATAATGCCCTCCGAGACAAAGTTCCATCCCTTGATACTATCTTTTTGGTTTTTTGCCACAATGCAACCCACGCCCCCTTTAGCTCTTTCAGATGTGGGTACACCACTGTAGAGCAGCGTGTTGCCATCGAGATCCATTGACTCCTTGTCCTTTTTTCTTTGTTTCCATTATAGCCAGGATTTCTAGTTTTGCTTTCCTCATCTCTTCCACCAGCTCCTCTTCTTTCCCATTTATACTTCTTGTGTTCCAAGTTCCATAAGTCGTAGTCCGTTCCAGTTCATCGCCTTTAGAATCAGTCCGGTTTTCTCTCTTGTAGTTCTCGTAATTATGATTTAAAGCAAACAGGTGATTGGCCATTTGTGCCTTTGCATGGTGGAGGGGCTGCCTGCTTACGGCCTCCATCCTCCTTTTCAGCCAGGCTTGGGACCGGCCTAGGCGGAGTTCGCACTATATAACATTGATTTAATCTCTTACATTCAAACATTCTGATTGGTTGTCATAGACATTACAGCAAGACTTCAGTAGTTTTTAGACTAGTTATTGTTAATCAGAATCGACGTCATTGCACTCCGGGCAAACCCATAGGTGCTCAGTCTCCCTCAGCAAATGTCAAAGGGTATGGATGCAATTTGTTCCTGTTACACACTGGTTGTTTAAACGCCGGCTGCATCCTCTCATACGTCCATCCCTGCTGACTTTACTTTTGATGCCAAATTCCAGCAGTCTTAGCCTTGATGATTCATCGATTACAGTGTCATTCTGTAATAGGTGACCATGAATTTCCCTCAGTATTTCTCTCTTATCCATGCCCAATGCACCTTTAATGGGTGCTCTTGAAGCTAGTCTGTCAGATGTTTCATTGCCGCGTACACCTGCATGACCAGGACAATAGATCCATATCAGCTCTTGAAGATTCTATGCTTCTATGGAGGTTTTCCATTCATGTCGGAGCCCTCCATTTTGGAATTTTCTAAGCATGGATTGTGAGTCTGATATAATAACTGCCTTTGTTAATAAAGTCTCAGACAGCCATCTTAAAGCATCAGTAGCTGCCTCTACCTCCATTCTCATACTGGAGGTTATCATGTAAGTCCTGCTATGTTCAGCGACAGTTTTGCCTTTTACTCTAGCAGAGAAGCCCCACCCTGATTTATCACCACAGGTTACAGACTCATCATTATAGACTAGTATCCTGCAATTGTTGTGGAAAGTTTACTGGTACTTCAGATTGAAAGTTGAAGGTTAAGTCACTCATAGCTCAAGGACTATCTCGTCTTCCTTCAAGTGCAGCCCTTGTTATTTTCCAGGAAGTCGTACAAATAGCAGATTTAAGCATTAATAGATGGAGTGTGTGTGAGTGTGACAAGCATATCCATCATCATCATTTTCCTATTCACTTGCTACTGAGCATGGAGTCACCATTGAAGCTGGTCCTCCTTCCAGGAAGCCTGCACCAAGCATTCACTTGCTCATGTAGTGCTGGTTTCTGCAATTTGTTTTATGTAGTGATAACGATGTTGCCAACCTCAAATAATCACCTAAGGAAGTGGTGATCCTGTTTTTCCTTTGTCTCTTCAGAAGCCATTGAGAACTACAAAGGGCAACAAGTGAATTGCATGTGTCATAATGCATGCAGTATATCTCTTACATAAGGATTCCGCTGACAAGACAGTTGTGGTTTTACAAAAGAGTGAACCCCTTGGATAGCTAAAAATTTTAATGAAGTCCTTTTTTTTGAGGCTGAAAACAAAACAGTGTAGAACTTGAAAAAGGTAGGCCACCTCATTGGGCACATTTTAAACAGAGAAAGTTAGAACATCAAACAAAACAGTTTGAAACCTTTGTAGTTCAGTAGACATGGGAGGGAGTCAGCAACAAAATTGTTACATTCATTTCCTTTTTTGCTCCCTTGTAAAGCAGTGGTTCTCAATGTAGGCCATATAGCCCCTCAGTGGGCTATGCCATATTTCTTGGGAGCCACAGTAAGATGGTAAAGTACTGTTTCTTCCAGATAACAGCGACTATGGGGGGGGGGGGGGCGCAGAGGTTAATGAGGCTTTGAAGGGGCCATGAGCAAAAATAAGGTTGAGAACCCCTGCTGTACCAAAACATTCACATGCTCTAACAGTGATGGTTTATGTAACTGTGTTTTATATGGTGAAGTTGCCAGCCTCATACACAACCTCATATTCAATCAATACCCTTTAGCTCCCCGAGGAGCATAGGCCTTCAACAAACACATGCAAAGTCTTCCTGTCCTGTGCCATCTGCTCAAGTTCTTTCCATGTTTTCCTCCTCATTTTCACTGTATCCAGTTCTCTTCTCCATGTATTTTTTGGTCTACCTCTGCCTCTCTTTTCCTGTGGATTCCAGGACTGCCTTGTAATGCCATCAACAGGTCTCCTCAATGTGTGTCCTATCCATCGCCAGCATCTTCTTCTCAACTCTTGAAGACCTCATATTAGTCACCACTTATAACATACCAGAGGGAACGGTTGTCCATTTCTTTCTTCTTCTCCTTAGAGATCCCTGGGAACAGCACAGGACGGAACTGATATGGTGGACCAGCAGAAATGAGGGACATGATTACCTGGCATTTAATAATGGAGATTTGTCTCGTATTCTGTATTCCAGTATGGAAATGTATTCTTTTCCCTCAGTCTTAGTCACTGAGGTTAATAGCTGGAAACAAATACTGATTATTCCCAATGTTTGGAAGAAAATTTATAAAGCCAAGGTGCCCCACTAAGCATGTCGCACAAGGCCACTAAGGAGGGTTGTGCAGGGGCTAGCATTCTCATTTTGCAAAATAAATTGTTACATAAATCACCACTGCTAGAGCAAATAAAAACTTTAACTCAGGTTTTAGGAATGAAGAAATGGAAAACAAGAATTATTGATTGTCATATTCCAACATTTTCTTCCTACACTTTGCAGATCCAGTAATGATGTCTGCCATCTTCTTCATGATCTGGCATCTTCCATTTATCACATTATTTCTTTCAACAATGTTAACATTCACTCTGCATAGACAGACAATCTCAGTCTGTTTACTTGTGTTTTTTTGTTTCAGTTGTGTGCCTACAGCATGTTGTCTATGATGCTTGAGTTTAATCTGCTCTTTATTCATGCTTTGTCATATTTAAATGGCATAATGTAAAAGCAAGTATATGATTGGCTAGGTGGTTAGATTGCTTGGCTCTCACTGCAAAGTTACCAGATTTAGGGATCAAAACTTGGCTGCATCATTCTCCGGTCCAGGTGGCTGTAAATGGGTGCTTGACTCTGTTCTTGAAATAGGGAAGGCACAGTCAAGGAAGGAAACCAGTCACCTCATAAAGCTGGACCTAGTATAGAGAAGTCTCTAACACATCACTCCCCTACAACAGTATCTGCTATAAGACTACTTTTACCTTTTTTTAAAAGCATTCTTTCACACTGAAGATGGGTAAGAAAAGGTATTTCAATTTCTAGAGTGAAGTCATAACTATTTTTGTACCAGACCACACTCACCCTCACTTTAACAGGCTATATGGTCCTTACTGTACCAGGCAACATGCACTACCACTGTATCAGATTACACTCACTGTACTAGCATTTGCCTTTGCCTACCAGGTGTACCCTACTCTATCAAGCTACATTTACCCTCAGTGTACCAGATTACATTCACAAACTGTACAACTGCTTCCACTGTATACAAGCACAGGTAGTTGCATACTACTTACTGGCATAGAGGAGTGAAGTACAGGTTCGCAACCCGGAATCGAAAATGCTTGGGGACTGCAGTGTTTCAGACATCGGTTTTTTTTCTTCAGTTTTCAGATATTGGCCAAAGTAGCTCAAGTTGCCCAAAAATCGGTTCAAAAGTTGGCCGTAAAAACTTTTGATTTTCAGAATCTTTCACTTTGGGTTTTCAGATTCTTGGTTATTGACCTGTATCAGAGACTTCACCACACCAGATCCAGCTTTCTGAGATGGGCTGACCCGTTCACTTCCTCGCTGCGTTAGCCTTCTCTGAGTACTCATTTACAGTGGAGTAGACTGAAGTGTGATGCTACCAGATTTTGAATATGGTAAATCTGCCTCAAGAAGCAAGTCCTCTAACCACTCCGCTGTACTGACTAAAGTAACTCTACAGTACCATACTATGCTCATTTACTGCACCAGGCTACACCATGTTGTTTTTATCAAGTAACACTTCTCCTTCCACAATCATTTACGCCAGAGCTAAATATGCCTCACTGTACCAGGCTACATTCACCAGTAGCTGAAATCTCCACAGCAGAAAAGCAATAAAATTGCTAAAATGGCTATTTCCTCACCATGATTAAGATTTCCATCCATTCAGTTGCTCAATCCACTATACCTCTATCTATACTCACCCAGCCATACCAGACTATACCTCTATCTATACTCACCCAGCCGTACCAGACTACACTCATTCCACTATACCAAAGTTCATACATCTGTCACTTTATGGTGTCTTTTATTTGTGTCTAGCGGTTTTAAATAAATTTTACACAAATGAACCAACAATAACATTCCAGACATTGCATATCTTGAGAGATTAAACTTTTTATGTGTTACTGTAAAGTTATCATTGATTCTGTAGTGAAAGAAACATTACAAAAATTGTGTCAGAAAGTGTTAATAGAAGCACAGTAGTTAAACTACTGTAGAAACAATATAATGCAGGATTGATTACGCAGAGTCTGGACCCAAATTTTGTCAATCGCTGCCTTTTCTTGTGTATAAACTTTTGTTATTTAGCAATAAAAAACGTTTGAGTGAAATCTTTGTATTCAGCATCCATAATAAAATAATTATTTTTGCTTATTCACATGTGATGATAATTGTTTGTATTTACACTAGCACATCCTTTAGGTTGCTGATTTCTGTCAAATGTAGACAAAATTACATCAAAATACAGAAATTCAATACAACGCTTACTAAATTACAAGGCTGTACCACCAAAGTTTGAACCTTACCATCCACATTACATCCCGTCTACAGTGTACTCAGTATGTTGTAGCAATTCAGATGTCTTGTGGGACATATTATTATGGTTTAATATTGCATCCATTTGAATTTATTAAATTTTCTGTACTTTTCTTTGTGATGGAGCTATGGTAGCACAGTGGTTAGTGCACTGGCTTCCTATCTTGGTGGTCCATGGTTCGATCCCCAGTTGAAGTGGGATTTTTTTAGACCCAGCCTCGTGAATTGGGTACCAGAGCAACTCTGGGAAGATTAAGGTGGTCGGCGTGATGCTGACCACATCACCCCTAGTGTGTTGATGGTCAAGAAAATATGGGCCTAACACCATATTCCCAATATGCCTCAATGGGCGTGTAATGGGATCCTTTCCATCCCCTTTCTTTGTGGTGCTTGCCTATTTTATTGCACTTAAAAAAAACCAGCTATTGTCAGATTAAATTTACTATGGCGGAATAATCTGTTGCGACTCAATTTAGGATTTTGCTGACCCCCAACAAGGAGTGTTCTGACTGTCACACAGACTTTATTGTTAATCTTTTTCAGCTATTGCAAGTATTTTGCAATCTTTTTTGTTTGTGTTCATGGGAGTTTCATTTTACTCTTCTTTTTCTTAAGGTGTGCCATAGCCAAATCACCTTACTTAGTTGTTTTCTAACTGATTCTAACAGTTCACATGTATATGTTACAGGTAAAGTTAGAAAATGGGATGAACTGAAGTTTACCAGGTGAAGTTAGAAAATAGAATGAACCAAAGTTTACCAGGTGATGTTAGAAAATGGGATGAACCAAAGTTTACCAGGTGAAGGTAGAAAATGGGATGAACCAAAGTTTACCAGGTGAAGTTAGAAAATGGGATGAACCAAAGTTTACCAGGTGAAGTTAGAAAATGGGATGAACCAAAGTTTACCAGGTTACGGCAGAAAATGGGATGAACCAAAGTTTACCAGGTGAAGTTAGAAAATGGGATGAACCAAAATTTACCAGGTGAAGTTAGAAAATGGGGTGAACCAAAGTTTACCAGGTGAAGTTAGAAAATGGGATGAACCAAAGTTTACCAAGTAGTTCTATAGCAGGAACTGCCATAGGGAAGTGAAGTGTTAAAGTCTTCACTGTACTAGGTCCAGCTTTATGGGGGTGAGCTGCCTTTGCCTTCCCTAACCAAAGAGCAGAGTCACCCTTTTACAGCTGGGTAGACTGGAGCATGACGCTACTAGGTTTTCAATCAAAGTTTACCAGGGCAAAATACATATTAACCAAACAGCCAGGTAATGTAAGAGTAAAATGGAGGTTAAGGTTAGGCCTGGAAATAATATTTTGTTATTTTACCCAATAAGAATAAAATAATGATTTTCATGTTTGCCCGGGTAAAGTTTGGTTTATCCTGTTGTCTTGTCTTACCCGTAACCATGTTTAGGTCCCTGCACCCTCTTGGATTTTAATAAACCCACCCATACTTCTTATTCAATGTGAGAGGATGTAAATTCTAGAGTTTACCATGCATGTGCACGCAAGACAAGAAATAAATAGATTCATTAATTTTTTTATAAATAAAACTTTATTCCAGAAACAAGATTTTTTTAGTCGCATTAAGTTGTTAAGTGGTTATTATAAGTATCATCATCAAGTACCATGCCTGGTGGCATAGGTGATCATCCTTTCCACAGTACTATTGATCAATTCTGTTATTGCCATTTCCATGCCATGTTGTCAAACCTGTCCAGCAATCCTCTTTCTTTGTCATCCTTTATATCTGTTTCCTTCTAAGTCACTATATATTCCAGCTTCCTTTTTCTCATGACATGCCCAAAGAAAATTGTTAGAACACTAGTGAGGCCCTTGATTCTGTTTCTTGACAGACGACTAGCAGTTTTATCGTTAGTGCCGTTTATGAAAGATATACTTGCATATAATGTTCCATCTATAGTTTTGTTCTTGTGTTAGATTAGAACAGGACTCGTTGTTCTGTCTCCAATCCCCAACATAGTCCAATCCCTGAACTGTGCAGACATATCACTACAGGTGTCCCTACTACTGCTTTTGGAATAGGAATAATATAGGTGTTTACTACATGTTTCCCATACCCCCTTGACAAGTTTCTTGTATTCCCTGGGGCTACGTGTACCCCAGGTTGGGAATCCCTGCTGTAACATATACATCTCATGCTTTTTCCTGACTATAAGGTCTTTAATATTTGAAATGCGCCTTAATATAACCGACTGTCCCATTGTCTAGCTTGAATGATGCGCACCTCACGAAAAGGAGGCTAAATTTTATTTTTTTAAATTAATAATTACACAACTGTTGTCAGTGTTTCAGAATAAAATAGCTTGGCTCAGGATTCAATTTTTTTTGCACCACACATAATGATGGCCATATCCCACTTTACATAAGCATATTAGAGGTGGTTCAAGGATCGATATGTGAATTGTTTTCTGTGTAAGAGTGTGTATGTATTTTATAGAAGCATATCTTTCAGGAGCTGCGGTAGCGCAGTGGGTTGTGCACTGGCTTCCCAGTTCTGTGGTCCAGGGTTCAATACCCAGTTGAGGTGGGATGTTTTAGACCGCAAACGGCTCCGGGGTCGACCCAGCCTCATGAATTTGGTACCAGAGCAACTCTGGGAAGGTTAAGGCGGCTGGCATGATGCTGACCACATCGCCCGTAGTGTGCCAAAGGTCAAGAAAATATGGGCCTAACACCATATTCCCATTATGCCTCAATGGGCTTGTAACGGGATCCCTATATCTTTCAGGTGAGGAAGCACATTGAGAAACGTGTCTTCTAGCTTCACAAGGCTGTCCTTGTTTTTGCAAACCCTCTGCCAGAGTAGAAGAAATAGAGGAAGGTACCAGAACAAATGGAGAAGAGAATTGATAATTGAAATAAATTGTGAAAATACTGGAACAAAACACCAGAGACAAAAATGTTTATGGATTCCATAAAGGCAAAGAAGAATATATTATCATTACCTCTGAACTCCCCAAGGAGCATAGGCCTTCAGCCAGTTTGTTCCAGGTCCTTCTGTTCTGTGTCATCTGCACAAGATGTTTCCATGTCTTCTGTATCCATTCCATTTCTCTTCTCCATGTGGGTTTTTGTTTCCCTCTAAATCTCCTACCCTAGGAATTCCCGAACAAGGACTGCCTAGAAATGCTATCAACATTACACACACATAAACATATTATATATATATATATTGCAAAGACTTGTTGTTTTCAACTGCGGTTATATCATATATTAATAAGCTGTTATCAGATGAACCCATGTAACCTTAAAGAAGTGTCAGCTAATTTTTTTTTCTCCTTTTAATGGTAATGTCAGCTGTGTTTGTTCTTATGTATCTTTTTTTTTTTTTTTTTTTGTACCGGTAATGACTGCGGTACAGATTTGAACAGTAAACAGATTTGTAAGCTGCATTCAGGTTTTTAAGGTTAGTAATACAGGTCTTAAAAAAAAAAACCCAATAAATTAGCGTCCGATTGACAGAGTGGTTAGAGCGTTGGTCTCTCGTGGATAAGGTGCCAGGTTCGATTCACGATATCAACACGCTCCAGTCTACTCAGCTCTACCTGACTTTGCTCTTGAGTTAGGGAAGGAAAAGGCAGTGAGAAAGGGAATTGGTCACACCTCTTGATGCTGGACCTAGTATAGTGAAGTCTCTAACAATTCACACCCCTATGGTAGTATCTTCTATGGGACTACCTTTACCTGTTTTTAATAGAGATCTATAACCTTTTATCTGAACACCTGAAAAGTGAAATATTCTCAAAATCAAAAGCTTCTTTGAGCCACTTTGGGAGATCTTTGACTACTGTGGGCAACTTTGCTATATCTTTTAAACGCAGATCTGGTGACTAGGGCTATTTTGGGTGAATTTGGGCTACTTTTCTAACTATTTAGGCAACATTTTGTTTCCAAAACAAAGCTGTCCCCTAAGTTTTTGGATAAAGGGTTACAGACCTATATATATACATATCCTTATGTAGTTCCTGGGATTCTATGAGGAGACAAAGAAATACTAGGGTTCCTGCTCTGTTAGGCATGTCATAAGGTTAAAAATAAAAAGTAGTCCCATATTAGATACTGCTGTAGGGGACTTTCTGAAATAAAGCAAAAATTCACATAATTTCCTTCTACTGCCCGACTTTGTGGACACAAGTTAGATCAAGGATTCAATTTTTTGTTCCAGTGATGTCCAGTAGGCAGAGCAGTTACAACACTGGCCTCTTGCAGCAAAGGTTCCGGGTTAAAAACACGGTGGTGTCACACTGCAGTCTTCCAAGCTGTAAATGGTTAGCTGACTGCTCTTGTGTCAGGGAAGGCAAAGACAGTGAAGAAGGGGACTCCACCTCTCAAAGCTGGACCTAGTATAGTGAATTCTGTAACACTTTACTCCCCTGGGGCAGTATCTGTCATGGAACTAGCAAATATATAGTTATGACCAGTTCACTGAATGAACAAACTTTATTTTGAAAGGGTTGAGAATTGGGCACATCCTGCCTGCCCTTTGTCTTTCACCCTGTTTCCTGATACTCAGTCACGCGGTCAAACTGTAAACAATTAATCTGCATTTGTCTCAAAAACATTGAAACCTACTCTCCATCCTGAGAAAAGAAATGGGGAGGGTGTGCATGAAATGTCCAACTATGTAATCAGACCATAATTGTGAAATATGCAAACTATCAAATTAAGAACATCTTAAGGGGAAAAAAAGGCACACGGCACAATCATTTTAATAGATTGTGGCACACCGTAGTGTTGTTACTGCATTCTAGTTTTCTTCCTTCAGTTATGCACATTTTTTGGGTCTATATATTATTTATATTACATTTTGTTGTAATAATTTCACGTTCTGCATGTTTCTCCAGTTTTTCAAAACATATGGGTTGGCATAATATAAGCTGTTTGTTGTGTGTTTTTTTTTTTGGTTGAGTGACTATCAGATTGAAGTTATACTGGCATTCAATTTTTTGGTCTTGGTGCTTGAAGGAAGTTATGAATTACATTTCTTAGAGTGAAAGTATGTTGTATATTTTATGAGATGCCATATTAGCACTGACAGTTGACACAGGTTTGTACATGGTCCTTCATATTTTATGAGATGCCATATTAGCACTGACATTTGACACAGATTTGTACATGGTCTATCATATTTTATGAGATGCCGTATTAGCACTGACAGTTGACACAGATTTGTACATGAGCCATCATATTTTATGAGATGCCGTATTAGCACTGGTAGTTGACACAGATTTGTACACAGGCTTTCATATTTAATGCTTAGTTCGATTCTGCTCACAAGCAGCAATAACTATTTTATTGTACTTGTCATATCAATTAAGCAATCTTATAATTGTTTTAACAGTCATCTTTATTCCTTTGAGCTCTTCTACAACACTGTTCGTATTTTTATAGATTGTATTTTTTACTGTATACTTTTAACTTTTCGTAGCCTCTGTCTACCCTACTTGCTTGTAGAACTTTCACATTTTATCTGTCATTTCTCTGTCCCTGCTCTATTTATTGATATATATAAATGAAAAAATAGAATGGTATGGAATCAGTTTTACAAATTAACAGTACACGGGAAACATGGGACGTTTCGGGTTTCACCCTTCGTCAGCCACAGCTACAAGCAGGTGACAAGGACAAGAATTATAGACAGGTCAAAGAAAGATACAACAAAACACATACGAGGATGAGAAACACTGACAAAAAGAGTGATACAAGCAAATGAAAACGCGAAAAAAGAACAATAATAATGCAAGAGAAATTATTTATTTATTTATTCCTCAACTCATTCTTCTCATTTTTTGGGTTTTGTCTTTCCTCCACCATCTGGACTGACATCCTTCTACACTGCGTCCTATTATTTTTCACCTGCAATTATCCTGTATAAGTACCATGTGTTAGCTGTATCTGTATTGTTAGAATTACTGTGCCAGTTTGGACCATGTAGCATTTTTTAAATTGTGCCATATGGGGGCATCTGTTTTTATATTGTCCTAAATTTCATAGCCTGTTGCGGTTGTTCCACAGCCAACATGATGCCCTTTCCGCAGTTTCACTTTCAGAGATTGTCTTTCGATCACGCTGATATACTCATCCATGTTTTGTCATTATTATTGTTAGTTTCTATTACTATGCTGCTTTTGCTTATAGGCAGCCTTAACTTTTAATTTGTTTATGGAGATTTGCATTTCATAAAGCAGAATGTGTTGTGTATGTTTGGTGTTTTGTTTGTCATGTTGCTCTTCTGAAGTAAATGTGTTAATCTGTGAAGAAGAAGATTTCTGTTCAATTTATGCTTTTGCATCTTCAAAAGTCATGGGCTGCTTCTTCGGCAACCAGTCGATCCCAATCTACCGGTAGATCCCAGTAGATGATATAGGCGACTGCGGGCAAAAATAAAATAAATTTTTTTGTTAATAAACTATGGAACTTTCGAACTAGACCTCTCTGCCAGCATTTAAAATCGTGGTGACCCTGGGATCAAAGGTACTTTTCTGCATTCCCAATGAAAACTATAGATTTGGCTACTAAAATATATTTATGAACTGCATGAGATAGGAATGTGATCTTTTCGTTATAAAGTTCATCATCATCATCCAACGTGCTTAAAATTGCACACACTCACACATATATAGTGCTCACTGTTACTAAAGTAGATCCCAAAAGTTCCTGGCTTGCCGACCCTTCCTCTAAGATATTTAATATCCAATGAAGAAGCATGGAGAATTTTCAAAGGCCAGTGTATTTCTAATGATTGCATCACATATAATTTCCAGTGATGGATGAAAGCAATAAGGTCTTCAGAATGGTAACGGCCTTTTTTTTTGAACCCTTTAGAAGAGAGTTGATAACACAACTAATGCATCTCCCTGCAGAGCACAAGTTTTGTGCAACTACTGTCAAAACTACTTGTGGCAGGTGATTAATTTGACATAAATTTATAGACACTGATATATCCTGTCTAAAAGTGTTCTAAATCAGCGTTTCTCAGCATGTATGCCCATGAACCCTTGGGTAGGTCCCTAGCTTTGATTAAGCTATCTACTGGGTCTACCTATGCATGGAGGCATATCTGGAGTCATCCTTAAATGACCACCAGCTATGCACAATGCAACAATATACGTACGTGGAAGTGAACCTCTGTGTGTGAGGCTAATTACATCCTCATTCATTTGAAATCATCCACATTTCCAGGGATTCCCCCTGTGGTGAAACTTGTTGAGAAGCCAGCATTGCACACTAAGCTTGGAGAAGTCACTTGAGCCCCAGGCGTAATTCTTTGGCTTTGACTTGGTTGACTGCAATGCAGAAGGATCTCACTATGAACCCAGTGATAGGCAGGAGAAGCTGAGAAGTGGCTCTGTGCAGGACATGACAATTCCTTGGGAGAGCCCAGAACCAAAGTACAGTATTTTAGCTCTGCATATTTGGAGAACCCCCTTGGATGGCGGGGAATGCATATTATGCCACTTTTTTCTTACTCCTAGCTTGGGACCAGATGTGATGATCCTTTAAGTGCAAGCCAAGCTGGAGAAACTGGAGCTCATGACTTCAACTCAACATGTTTCGGAATGGCAGAAAAGCCACAGGAAAAGCCTAGATCTACAGTGTAGATAATACCAAAGAGTCTTAATCTTGGTACTGACTGCTAAAGAGCAAGAAGCTCAGCAGTCCTAGTTAAACAACAGCAACAACAACAACTGGGTCCACCTGCTATATATCACAACTGTAAACCATCAGCGTTTGATATGTTTTGTTGCAACTTAGAAGTCAGCAATAAATGAGTGGCTATCTGTTATTTATTTATTTTTTGTACATTTATATTTTCATTGTGGCCTCATAGCTTTGTACTTTTTAAATCACTTTGCTCTTCTACATTTATCTGTTCCATTTGTGACTTACTTTAGGTTAGGAGACTGGAATTAGAGGCTTTTCCCATGGACTGTCGAAAGTGTTGAGAAAAACACTGATTTAATCTCTTAGCCTTTTTTAAAATTGCTTTATAATCCATTGATTATCTATCACAATTTGATCATATTTAGCTACAGTGTGTAAAATCTTTGATAGATGTTTATAATCTTCATCGCAATGCTGAATGTTTTTGATGAGATCTCAATCATGCTTTTAGTGAAATGCGACTTGTATAATTCAAGGACATACAATAGTGGAGTAACTATTTGTTTGTTTGTTTTTCATTTACAAACTGAAAAGTAAAGAGTACAAGATGTGTTAATTGTTAGATAAATATTATATTTAGCTTTTCTTACATAGAAATGATGTACAGAATTATTTGACGTGTTTGGTGGTAACAAGACAAACCGTGAATGAGAAATAAAAACTTCTTAAATTGATGGGGCATTTATTGTTGTTGATACTGCTTTGTTTTGTATTTCTGTGGTTATTTATTGCACTCCTATGTGGATGTCATTCAACATTCCATGTCATTCAACATGTGGATGTCATTCAACATTACATGTCATTCAACATGTGGATGTCATCCAACATTCCATGTCATTAATAAGTAGTTTTTCTTTTTAAACATATTGTCATCATTGTTCTCCTTTTCGCTCCATATGGAGTATGGAGCTATCATTGTAGCTGGTCCCTTTGCTTCTGCACAAAGCATTCACTTGCTCTTGCAGAAGTGTTTGTGTAGCAATTTATTTTAGATGTTGAGGCTGCTAGCTTCATGCACAAACCTGATCACCTGTAATAAATTATGGTGTGCTCTTCCTGCTGCATGTCCTGATGATGGCACTAATTTCCCCTATGGTTATTTAATTCCTTTCCATTTTATGTCAACTACATTGGATCTTTGTAGTCAAAACTATTATGACTTAAGGTCAATGGACCATGACAAAATTGAAAGGCCTGCATTCTCTTTTAATGGGTGTTCAATTTAGCTTTCTTGGTACAGTGCACGCCATTTCTGTATTTTCCTGAAACTGCACCATGAAAACACTGCAAGGCATGTGTGTTCTTTTAATGGGTGTTCAATTCAGTCTTCACAGTACAGTGCACATATTTTCCCATATTTTCACAAAAAGCTGATGGGATTGTTTCATTGTTAATTAGACATGTTTTTTGGGACAGTAATGCGAGGCTAATCTTTCTTAAACACTCATGTTAACATAAAAACAAAGCACAATGTAAGAAATACCGATTTGGTCACCTATCAAGGGTTTGAAACAAAGTGCAGGAAATCAATGTATTATTGGTTTCAAATTACAATATTTTCAACATGCAATCAGTTTTACGGAACGATTTACGATCAAGTGTTGAGGCACTACTATATATAGCGGTCTGATGTCCTACATATAGTCAATATGAGAGTTACTTGTGTCCCTTTATGATTCCTCGGACGAACTGTTAATGCTATATTTCCTAATGGCTTTTGATGATAGTTTGTTGCATTTACAGTTATCTTATTTATAATTTCAAAATAATGTAACAAAGCACCCGTGTGTTACCAGGGCCCTTTTGAGATAAGAAAGGGAGTGCGACAGGGATGCCTCTTGTCTCCATTTCTTTTCTTACTAGCAATAGACTGGGTTATGAAAACATCGATGACACACAACAGAAATGGAATCCAGTGGAATCTGACTAAACAGTTAGATGATCTAGATTTTTGCCGGATGACTTGGCTGTTCTGTCCCATAACCATAATCAGATGCAGGACAAAATGAAAACACTCGATAAGAGGTCACAGCAATTGGGTCTGAAAATACACAGGGAAAAGACAAAAATATTGAGAATAAATGCAGGAAATGATAACAAGGTTGAACTTGAAGAAACACCACTATGAGATGTAGAATCATACACATATCTTGGCAGTAATATAGACAAAGTTGGAGGGACAGTGTTATTAAAATAAGAATAAAAAAGCAAGAGGAGCTTTCATTGCACTGGGAAATATATGGAGATCAAGAGAAATCTTGCACAGTGGGCTGATCACCTGCTTGCCAACCAATCTGATTACGGAAACAACGATAGATTGTTTGGTCTGTTTTTGTTCCACAAAGACGCCACTAGGCAAAGTGGAAACAGCGATAGATTGATCAATTTGTTGTTGCCCTAAGACGCCACTAGGCGTACTGGCCACATGCTGCTTTGCCGGTTGGTGGCTAAGGATGGAAGAAGAAGAAGAAGAAGAGAAATCTGGTCCAACATAAAAATAAGAATCTTCAACTCAAATGTCAAGTCAGTACTATTATTTGGCTCTGAAACATGAAGAAAAAAAAAAAATGAAAACAACCAAAAAGCTTCAAACTTTCATAAATGGGTGCTTGTGTAGAAAGAAGGATTAAAATGGTATGACAAGATTACCAATGTGGAACTGATGACAAGAACCAGACAAGTGCCAGTGGAACAAGATATGAGAAGAAGACAATGGCGATGGATAGGACACATGCTGAGGAAACCTGATGATAGCATTACAAGGCAGTCCTTGTTCTGGAACCCCCAGGGCAAGAGAGGCAGAGGTAGACCAAAAAGCACATGGAGAAGAGAGATGGAAACTGGTGAAAATGATGAGGAAACGTGGAAAAAACTTGAGATGATGGTATGTGACAGGAGGACTTGGCATGTGTTTGTTGAAGGCCTATGCTCCTTGGGAGCAGAAGGTAATGAATGAATGTAACACAGACACATAATATTTCTTCAAGTGTTTTATATATAAAATGAACTAACACAGAAATATTTCATTTATTTACATTGTACTTCCATACACCTGCATTTGTTAATCCATTATTTTCTAACTGGCAACTCACAGGCAGGTCATATCTGGCTACACACTGCAGAGCTGTTTTTAGTGGATGATTTATAAATGGGAGGCGACCAGGATCACTAATCAAGACTGTTGTATTTTGTGTAAATGTCTTAATCCAACTGCTGATGAGACAGCTGAATTCTTCATCATAAAACATATCCCCAAGCAGGACAAAGTCAAAAGGTTCACGAGCTGGGGCTGTCAGTAAGTTCATTGTGCTGATGCTGACAACTGCTGAATTTTCTTCCATGTTCATTTCAATGGCTACAGATGCAGCTGTTTATAAATAGACACAGAAGGAAATAGATTTACGTAGAAAACAGGAAAATTAACAAAAGAAGTGAACAAAATTCAGTCACTTTTAAATATTATCTGCTCCCTTAAGTGCACTTGAATCAACTTGTGGAATATACACAACTTAAGATCAGCACACCAACAACAGAAATTATGAAAATTAGCAGATCACCAAGCCCATTAACATAAATGTCAACAATATCAAGCTTAAACAGGTTCAAGTACAGGTAGTTCTCTCTTTAAGTGTGTTTCATTTATGCTAATTCAAACTTACATGCATCAATTTTTAGGCATTTTTTGTTTTATTTACAAGCCAAACTCGATGTTACGCTACCCGATTTTTAGACATTTTAAAGAATTTTATATGCACACCAACATGACAGCAAGAGCCAGATGATGCCAGTCTGAATGGTTTTTTTTTAAAGGGATTTTGGAAAGCATCCTCTATTTTTAAAAATGCACGTTCGCTAATCAAGACTGAGTGGGGTCAAGTTTCGCGGTGATATGTGAACGGTGTGTGGGGGAAAAAACAACAATAGTGCCCTCATGTCTGTCATGGCTTAGAGGGCTTTAGTGTTGATGACAATAGAATCACAGATATTAAGGATAGTGTCAGAATGGCCTCAAGAGCTGGATTAGATGGAGCTGACGAAAATGAAGTTATACATTTTCTTGAATCTCAGAAATTAAAACTGAGCAATGAAGAGTTCTTGGCGCTGGAGAAGATCACCACAGAAGAAGCAGACGTAGCAACTTGCACCAGCCAGAAACAACCACCAGGCCGATAACTTACAGTGAAGCAATTGAAGGAAGCATTCCAACTTCTTGAATCCTGCCTTAGGATCTTTGAACAGGATGATCCTAACATGGACAGGGGCTTTATGGCCAGGAGGAAAATGATAGAATGTGCTGCTCCCTACCAAGAAATCCTCCATGAGCAGAGAAAGTCACAAACTCAACTCTGGACACCTTCTTCAGGAAACAATTCATTGCTGCATCACCTGCTTCTCATTCTATTCAGATGTCCTCATCCCTCGTTGAATTAAAAGTGGATGAAAATGAAGAAGGTAATAGTCCTGCCTCTGTCAACATTGAATAATTTGTCAATGTTGTTTTCTGTACACGAATATGTACTTATATGAATGGTACATATTAATTTAAACTGTTTATTATTACTTGTATGTATTTATAAAATTATGTACAGCATTGATGGAATGCATCCCCTTTACTATAAATCTTTTGAATGAGAAAATCCTGTTCCATTTACATAATTTCTGTTTATGCGAGGGTCTCGGGAATGCATATAGCGCGTAAACAAAGAAATACCTGTGCCTAAGAAGCATTTTACAGGAAATGGAGGACTTGACAGAGAGATTCAAACAAGATGTAAAAAAGCGAGTGCAGTGACTTAAAAACTGTCACCACTACTCGAACATCAGAATGAAAACTAAATGACAGCTGATAAATAGTATATTCTTACCAACCCTTTACTGTCAATGTCAAACATCATCCCTAACCAAAACCAGGAGAGGAAAATCATATCATGTTTAAGAGATGTTTAAGAAATAAGTTAAAAAAAAATAAAGAATATTCCCGTTAGGTGCCTAAAACCAATGGTTACATGCTTCCCAATATCTTGTTGCTTTCACTCTGCATTTTTCTGTCTTGTCTGTGCATGGGTACCCTCCAACCATTATTTCTGTCATGTTGTCTCCTCTTCATGTGTAACTTCAATCTTCTCTTCTTCCCTGTGGATACCATGTCATTGACTGACATGCTTTGCTTTAAGTCATCTCAGTCTATGTCCAAACTAACACCACCAATTTATGTTTTCTTATCTATTATTTGGAGAGCTCCTGTTTAGCTCCAATTCTTCTTGATCACATGTTCTTGAATATCTGTATTTTGTTGTTTAGTTTTAGTTGTTCTCTATACTTCTGCTTAATATATAAAAATGGCCTTGTTAAAGCACTTGCTTCTCATGGCAAAATTACCGGGTGTGAATCATGCTCCAGTCTACCCAACCGTAACTGGGTATCTGACTGCTCTTGAGTTAGGAAAAGTAAAGGCAGCGAGGAAGGGAAGCAGTCATCCCACTTCATAAAGTTGAGACCTAGTGTAGTACACTTCACTCTACAGAAATTTCTGTTTTGGGGCTGGCTTTAGATATGGATCCAAAGTTTAGAAACTTCTTTGATACATCTGGACTAATGTGCTGCTCCTGCACTGTGCAGCTGCCTCTGCGGCCCTGGAAAGCCAGTGATATTGCCCCCGCGTAGGTACTCACTTTCTAAAATAAAGTTCTGAGCAGAACATCGTAATGCAATGATATTAAAAAAAAACAACAAAAAAACAATGAATACTTTTCTACATATATTTAAAAAAATATATGATTATTAGGTAGAAATTAGTAAAATTACTCTGTTACTTTCATTTAACAATGCTGATGTATTTAATCTAAGTTAATACCATGCATCTAATACCTGGATCTATGTCATTTGCCACAACCTGGGATGCTCCAACCAACTTGGATGCTATGGCTGCTGAGCCACATCCGCTCCCAACATCAAGAACACTCTTGAACTTAAATGATTCAGGGTTATCCAAAATATACCTGTGGAATGATAGAGTTAAAACAGTTCTAATGATTCACAATGCACAGTACCTGAGTCTCAAACCATTTGGTTTGACATTTCTGTAATATGAGGTAAGGGCAAGGATTCCATTACACACCCATTGAGGCATATTGGGAATATGGTGTTAGGCCCATATTTTTTCGACCATCGGCACACTAGGGGTGATGTGGTCAGCATCACGCTGGCTGCTTTAACTTTTCCAGAGTTGCTCTGGTACCCACTTGGGGCTGGGTCGACCCAGGAACCGTTTGCGGCCTTAAAACATCCCACCTCATCTGGGGATCGAACCATGGACCACTGAGCTAGGAAGCCAGTGCACTAACCACTATGCTACAGCGGCTCCCTGCAATATGAAGTAATCTGGGAAATTTACAGTACTGTTTGTCATCATCTTTTCATGTTTTGCCACTTAAGAAGTATAGTGCCACCACTGCAGCAGGAAGTCCTCACCACAGAATTCATATGTTGTAGTAGTGGTTCTGTAAAAACTGTTTCACATGATGACATGACCAGCTCCATTGTAGCGAAATGTTTTTTGTTTTGAGAGAGAAAGTGTAAGTATGATAGACTTGATGGAAGAATGAATAAAAGATAATCTCTAGAGGAAACTCTTCCAGACTGCAGGTTGAATGCACAGTCTCTCCTCGGGGATTAGTCCACTCAAAAAAACCTGTCTAAGAGAATTCTGGTGAAACTAAACAGGATATTCTCTAGGCGATAAATTCTTTATCCGATATCCTACAAAGGACTATGTATAGTACATATAGATGGATAAGAGATTTGGTGCCCAGCCACATTAAAAATATCCCGACCCAATAGTGTTTATTAATTATGGCTCTGCCCCCAGGGTGTAGATTTATGTTATTAAAACTATAGGGAGCCGCGCTAGCGTAGTGGTTACAACACCGCTCTGGCGACCGGGTGATACAGGATCAAACCCGGGCGACGGCATTTGAGGATTTTTCGTCGACCGGGATTTGGACTGGATTAACTCGAGACCTGGCGAGGACATTTGAAGGAGTGTCGTCGACCAGGGACTGGCGGCTCCTGAGCCGACCCAGCTGCAATGGGTACCTCCGAAATCGGCGAGTATTTGCCTGAATGGCGAGGGACATTTGTCTCTGTACAAGAAATAAAGGGATACTCACGTAAAATCAATGTCAGGTTAGACATAAATGATAACCTGAGATTTCGCTTCGAGTATTAGCGGGCGAACGAAAAAAAAAAAAAAAAAAAAAAAAAATTAAAACTATACTAATTAAATATTACAAAGAAAATAACAACAGACTCGGTTATGTAAAGTTTACAAAAATGAAAATAGAATCTCACAATATATTCAAATATACAACTAATATGATCCCTAATCTATGAATGGTTCTGATCCATGTCAGAATTAATTTTTAATCATAGGACAATAGGAATGTTCTGTAGTGGTTCTGCTGGCATGTTCAAATACTCATCTCAGATGCTGAATTGATGTAGTCTTGTTGTCACAGGTTCAATATGTCCCAGCACTCCAGCAAGGTCTTTTTAGGGTTTCGGAGGATGGCAAGTTGCTTTCTCCGTCTTGACTCAGGGCACATCACCAGCTGGGATGGATTAAGTCTGCCCTTGAGAACACTGCTTATGGTTTAGTCTTCTGGTATGGCAACCTGGTAGGACTGGATTGACAAACAATCGAAGCTCCATTAGTAATCATGCCAGAGAAGTCATTTCCCATATCTGCTGGGCGCTAATCGTCCATCAGAAATCTAACAAACATTCATAGTTAACATAACTAACAAGGTGCTACCCATTATTTATTATAGCATAACTGACATTATAAGCATACAGTTGGGTCTCAACCTATATCCGCCTTCCAGCTTGTTTACCGCAGTGATTTTCAACATATGGGCCGTTAGCTTCACCAACTGTGAAGTTTGGGACAGTGGTCATCAAAAGTGTGAGAACCACTGGTCTACCTAGTGCCCATAGAGCAATAAATCAATTTGGGGTCACTGTCAACCATGGTTTGAGAACCACTGGGTAATAGTTTTCTATTCATCTGTAACATGGTGGGGGGTGTCATTGCTGCCAAGGTTTGAGGACCACTGAATTACAAGTCAGTCAACATATTCATTTATGAAATTAGGCTATAGTGCTGTTGCCCATTATTACATAGTTCTAAGTTTATGTGATAGGCATTCATATACCTTGATAATACCATCATAACATAGGATACATGCACATTAACACATAAAAATATAATAAGGATATTTGCAGAAATCATTTCAGGATTAAATTATGACAAGAATAATCATGGCTGAAATCATACATTAAAATTAGTAGAACTCATTCAGTATAAAACAGGACAAGGGTAGTTCATAGATGAAACTTTCAGTATACATAATGTTGTTGTCTCCTGTACAAAATCAAGGATATTAATTTCTGTCACAGTGAAAAACAAAAGATACTGACATGATATGTTGTAGATAAACATATGATTAATTCATGTTATTCATATAACAATATAGATCACTTACTCGCTCAGCTAAGATTCATTGCTGTTTAAATGATCGGGCCCCTCTGTATTTCTTAGGAGCAACCATTTTCAGCCGGTCTGCCTGTCTAGGCTGATGCTTTGTGAATTCTGCGCTTCGAGAATCGCGCCTAATTCCAGTTCTGTTTGGTTGCTGAGGTCAAAGGTCAAAAGACAATAATCCGAGCTCCCTATCCATTGGCTGAACTGCAATTATTCAGGGCGCGGAAGTTCACAGCGGTAAAAGGTCACAGTGGTTTGCTGGTAACCTCGATTAAAGAAAAAGAAATTTCCCGAAGCAAATGGGAGATCTCCTGATGTGTTCTGACGAGTGGTAGATATTCTAGAGAATTAGAGAGAAGGAATTAATTTGTATGAGAAAAGATAGACAGAGAGAAAAGAAGGCTAATACACTTCGTGACATCCATGCAAAAACCTCATGTTAGTTGCTTTTTATGACATGTCTGAGGGAGCAATAGTCATACTGTTTCTTTGTGTCCTGGGAACTATATGGGGTAGTACGGCTTATGGTGTATAGTAAATATCTCAGAAGTCATAATATATTCTATTTTGACATTTGAAACTCTTATCCACATACACGTTTTTGCGTGGGCCATTGCGTATCCTGATCTAATCTATAGAAATCCAAGAATGTACCTCATCATCCCAATTGGGGTATCTTTCATACAGCCCAAAACTTTACACATCCCTTCATTTTGAAAGTGTTTCAGCTGTGATATCTTCTTCTTTCATCATTAGCCGCCGACCGTCAAAGCAGTCAGTGGCCATCACGCCTAGTGGCGTCTTGTAGGGCAACAACAAATTTATTCCACTTTGCTCGGTCGGTGGCCATCCTTCGTACTGTGCCCCAACTCTGGTTCATTCTTTGCATCTCAGCCTCCACAGTCCTCCGCCAAGTTGTTTTTGGTCGGCCTCTCTTTCGTTTTCCTTCAGGGGTCCATAGCATAGCTGTTCTTGTGATGGCATCAGGGTCTCTTCTGAGGACATAGCCAACCCAACTCCAGCGTCTGCTAGCTATGATAGTGTGCATGTCCTCTTGCTTGCTCCGAGTAAGCAGATCTTGGTTGGTGATGGTATTCAGCCAAAAGATTCGGTGAATTTTTCTTAGGCATGTTGTGTGAAAAGAGGACAATTTCGACATTTCCTTCTCTGTAACTCTCCAGCATTCCACACCATAGGGAAGCACAGAAAGCACACAGCTCTGATATAATCTTAATTTTGTGCTTGTGCTGTACTGAGAGGACTTCCAGATGTTGTTTAGGCTAAAAATGTTCTTGCTTTGTTCATTCTGTTGTTGATGTCTTTGCTTGCTCCGCCGTCTGGTGTTACTAAGCATCCTAGGTATGTGAAGGTGTCTGTCTGTTCCAGTTGCTGATTCCTTACTGATATGGGCTCAGGGTTGCTCACATTGAGCGTCATGACCTCTGACTTCTTTAGATTGATGTTCAAGCTCACCTGCTGGCTATACTTATTAAGTCTATCCGTTTTTTCCTGGATGTGTTGAAGTGAATGTGCTAGCAATGCAATGTCATCTGCATATTCCAGATCTTCCAATTTAGAAAATGTAGTCCATCATATTCCTCTTGGACTGCCCTCTGTTGTCTGGCGCATCACCCAGTCTATGACTGTTAAAAATAGAGTGGTTGATAAGGGGCATCCCTGTCGTACTCCTGTCTTCACCTCAAAGGTTAGGTTGCTCTGCCCAAGACTACACGTAAAGCTGGCATAGAGGCTTTTTATGATTGACACTATGCAGCTTGGAATTCCATAAGCCCTCAGTATTTTCCCTATGTAAACTGTCAAAAGCCTTTTCAAAATCAACGAAATTAATGTACAGCTGTCTTTGCCATTCTGAGCACTGCTCTATAATGTTCCTGAGGGTAAATATATGATCTAAACATCTTCTGTTCTTTCTAAATCCTGCTTGTTCTTTCCTCAGTTTGTGGTCTACTGCTTTTGAAATTCTCTCTATAATTATCCTGCCTAGTATTTTGCTGGGAACTGAGAGAAGAGTGATTCCTCTCCAATTATTGCAGTCTGCAAGATCTCCCTTCTTGGGCAATTTGACAATTATTCATTTGTTCCACTCTGTTGGTGTTGTCCCTGTTTTCCAGACTTGTGCAAATAGTGGTTCTAATAGTTCTGCTGCTAGCTCAGAGTCTGTCTTAAATAGCTCTGCATTTAAGTTATCATGGCCAGGAGCTTTTCCATTCTTTAACCCTTTGATTGCCGTGATGATTTCTTCTTTTCGTGGAATGTCTGTATTAACATCTAGATCGTTTTCAGCTTCAGAAACATTCAATTGTGTCTCTGGTGGTTACTTGTTCAGAGTTCCTCTGAAATGCTCTGCCCATCTTGTTTCCTGTCCCTCTGCTGTCGTGATGAGATTTCCTTGCTTATCTCTTACTAATGTAATATTGTTTGCACCTCGTTTTCTGCTGATGAATTTAGTTATTTTTGTATACTGTGCTTTGTTCATTTCTCAGTGCTGCCTGTTCTGCCTGTCTTGCAAGATCGTCTAGGAAATACCTTTTGTTGGCTCAGGTTTGGAGTTTAACTTCCTTGTCCAGCTGACTGTACTGTTCGCTATATAATTGCTTTAACCTGGGGGACTTCGCTTCTGTTTTCTTTCTTTTCATTTCCTTTCTCATCGTTATGGTGTTTAATGTTTCTGGTGTTATCCAGTCTTGCTTCTTCCTTTCCTGGAATCCGAAGCATGATTTGCTGCTTTCCTTATATATTGTTGAAATGGTGTTGAATTTCTGGTCTATATCATTAGTCAATGTCTTTTCCTGACTTTTGGCAAACTGATATCATTTCTTTATGTCAGCCGCAAAAGCTTTTCTGGTAAGGGGGTCCTTCAATTTGTTGATGTCAAACCTTTTCTGTGTAGTTACAGTTGGTCCAGTCCTTCTTAGTTTCACTTTCAGTTTTGCTACTACTAAATGGTGATCACTTCCCACATCTGCACCTCTTCTTACCTTCACATCTTGTAATGCATGTCTCCATCTACCGTTAATCATGATGTGGTCTATGTGGTTTCTGTCCTGACCATTTGGTGATTCCCATGTTAATTTGTGAAATTCTTTGTGTGGGAAAAGTGTTCCTCCAATGACCAGGTTGTTAATGCTGCAGAAACTTATTAACACATTAACTACCGCAAGCCGCTGTCAGCGGCTCACAAAATAATCACATTTGGACCGCAAGCCGCTCAGAGCGCCAATCTAATTTTAGTAATAAAACGAATGAAAAATGTACTGAAACACTCTCTGATCTGGTTCGAGATTTTAAGTTGCCACCGGAAAACAAATTCCCAAAGCATGGTTGTTGTAGAACACTGGAAAAATTGATATTATGTTCATATTTTTCAGCGTTTTGGGTTAGTTACCAAATCGTGTAAAACTGTTTACCGTGGCAACTAGTGATAGGACTACAAAAAATGCGTGTACATCTCGTCTAACGGCTGAATAGGATAGAAACTTGTTTCAACAATTGACTGACAGATCTAGCGACAAGAACAAGAGTGAAAACAGTGTGCACATTGATTGAAATTCTGATTTTGATAGAGATGGGGTGCAAGTAGTTATAATTGTGAAGATATTGCAAGTCCTCGGCCATCAGAGGGCCGGTAAATAGCAACAACCTCTATTAGAGTTACAACCGGTATTCATTGTAATAGTACATTCATTTATCTTTAAAATGACGTGTAATTCATAAAAATCTGTAAACAATTACGAAAACTACAGCTTACTTTGTGCAAACACCTACAGGATGAAAATGGGAAAAAAATTTAATTCGGCCACAGTGTGTTTTTCAATTCGGTAGTTAATGTGTTAATTTATCCCCATTTTCGTTTGCTGTTCCGCTGCCGCATTTCCCCATTACGCTTTCATTATATGTATTGTGTGTTCCAACTTTCGCATTGAGGTCTCCCATTACTATGATAAGATCATATCTAGGTGTGTCTTCCATTTCTTTCTGCAGTTGTTGATAGAATTCATCCCTGACCTCTTCATCACTGTCATTCGTTGGTGCGTAGCATTGTATTATTGTAGTATTGGTGAATCTCCCTCTCAATCTTAATCTTATCAGTCTGTTGTTGATGGGTTTCCATTCCAGTAATGTCCTTTCTGTAGAATAATGGCTACACCTTCATTGTGCTGTCCATCCTCTCTTCCAGAGTAAAGTACTGTTTCTCCTGTTGCTGTTTTAACTTTTCCTGCCCCTGTCCATCTGCTCTCATTTATCCCTAGAATGTGTAACCTATAGTTTCTCATTTCTGCCGTGACCTGTTTTAGTTTACCCGTCTCATTCATTGTCCTGACATTCCAAAATCCTATTCGTGTTTCACGTTTTGCGGTCAGGACGTCCGCTTTCGTGTCAGTGGCTTCCTTTCGGCTTTCACCACTGACAGTCATACGAGCCTCAGACTCCGGATGTCCGTCCCGCAGCAAAGTTTGTTTATTTGTTGTCGTTTCCATAACTTCATTTCTTTTTACATAGACAGGGGTGTCAGCCCTACGCTAAAACCCCCAACCTGGAGGACCAGGGAGTCTGCTTTAGTCGGACCCCTGCCCGCGCAAACCTGTCCAGCTTGGTAGAACCTTCCAGGAGTAAAACTCCCGCTGGCGTAGCTCTGGGGTAATCAGGGTACGCAAGCCGCCATACCTCGACAAGGTATTGACACCGGTGATGGCAGAGCTGTGATATAGACAACATAAATATTCCTCATCATCATCATGTAGCATGTCCTTTGCAGAACGTCGCTCTCATCACAGCCCGCCTGAAAGACTCTCGATCTCTAGCCAGCCCTCCTGCCTCCTCCAATGTCATGTTCAAGGTGTCTTCAATGTCCTGTGTCCACCGTCGTCTTCCAGGTACCATACCCTCCATCACTACTCTCTCTAAGCCACTATGGCGTTTAATGTGGCCAAAATATTTCACTTTTCGGGACATGATATTGTTAATGAGCCAGTTTTCCTCGATGTTCAGGTCGTGTAGGATGTCTATATCTTTCTTCTTCTTGGTCCACGATATTCTGAGAATTTTTCTGTAACACTTTTCTTCGAAAGATTCAATTTTTTTTTCTTTAATGTTTGAGTAATGGTCCATGATTCACATCCATATGTTGCTACTGGAAAGATGCACATTCTCAGAAGTTTTACTTTTATTAATTTGCTGGTGTTATGCCATAGGTTCTTCATTTTATTTAACCTCTGCATTGCTATGGCCAGTCTCCTTCTGACCTCTTTTGAGCAGTCTCCATTGTTGTTAATTATGGAGCCAAGATATTCAAAATTTGTGACATTTTCAATTTCCTCATCATTGATTGTAATTTTTGGTTGGCATCTTGTTTTGTCTGTGGACATTATCTTTGTTTTTTTTTTTGTTCAGAAAAAGGTTCTGATCCTCACTGTGTCTTTTGACAGACAGGATTAACTGTTCTAGTCCCTTGGCACTGTTTGAAAGAATAACTGTGTCATCTGCGTACCTGAGTTCTGGGATCGCATTTCCACCAATTGTGAATGGATCGCAATGTTCACATTCTTGGTCACTCCGAACATTTCTCATTATATTTTCTGCATGGTATGGAGAGAGGATGCAACCCTGTCTTACTCCCCTTTTCACCTCAAACCATCCTGATGTTTCTCCCGCTACTCTGACTGCTGCTTGTTGTTCATGGTATATTGTTTCAATTAGATGGATCAAATGCGCTGGAAACCCTATGTCTCTCATGACAAATATTCCTCACAACTTTTATTTATTTATAACCTGTCTCATAAAATTCCTGATGATATTCTGTAGAAACCCCAGGATTCTGAACTCTTGGTGGGAAACACTGTTTTAGAGTTTATGAAAAATGACTGACCTAGTAAGTGCCTGTCCACCTGGCCAATAAAATGCCCAAAAGGGGTCATCAAAAGGGCAGCTATCAAGACCAGCCTTCCAGAGATGACACTCTTGAGTGATAAGGTGAAGACCTAGCTCTGGGGTCAGGTGACTTCTAGACAACTTTGTATGCTGGCTAATTAGTGCTCTAAGGAAGATCTTGTTCACTGCTTGCATTTCCATTGCATTGATTTCTGCATTATGGATCTCTGAAATTTACATTTGATATGTCAGTTATAATTTTTCAAAATTCACTGGAACAGATAGCTCTTACAATGTGTAACATTTCTATGAAACTAATCTTTCCAACTTTATTATTACCCTGAAGTATATATATAATTTGGGAGCTGTGGTAGCGAAGTGGTTAGTGCACTGGCTTCCTAGCTCGGTGGTCCATGGTTCGATGCCCAGTTGAGGTGGGATTTTCTAGATCATAAACAGCTCCAGTGTAGACCCAGCCTCATGAATTGGGTACCAGAGCAGCTCTGGGAAGGTTTAAGGCGGCTGGCGTGATGCTGACCACATCACCTCTAGCGTGCTGATAGTCAAGATGTGGGACTAACACCATATTCCCAATATGCCTCAATGAGATCCTTTACCTTACATATATAATTGCCTGTGCAGTTCCTGGGGGTCTCTGAAAAGAAAACGAAAGAACAGACTACGGCACCTCAGTCATACAAGGCGAGCATTGGGCTGGACATTTCATCATATAAAACAAATTGCCAAAGAAACCACTGCTACAAGAGCATGTAACTGCTTGGTGCAGGAGTCTGGCAAGGGAACCAGCTACAATGGTGGATCTATAGGACATACAATGAGGACAACTATTGATAGCATTACAAGGCAGGCCTTACTTTGGAATCCCCAGGTTAAGAGATGTAAAGGGAGACAGAAAAACACAGAGAAGTGAACTGGAGAGAGAAATGAAAAGGATGAAGCAGAAATGGGAAGACCTTCAGCATAGCCATATGCCATAGGACAGGAGAACTCGACAAGTGTTTTAAAACCTGTGCTCCTTGGGAAGCCAACGAGTAGCCTAATGAATGTATGATCTATGAAGTTTGGTTGCTCACATTTTCGCTGGTCATAATAACATTTGGGAACTTAAAGTAATAACCGAACCAAAAAAGCGTCGATAATTAATAAATACTATTCACAAAATTATCATAATATATAATTAAGCACTAAATCAGTCTTAATGACTTTTTAATGACTATACGTGCATTGCTAGTTCTACGAAGTGAATCATAAGGGAGAGAACTGTCACCACGTTATCCAAAACTAGCACAATATAGTATACACATACAGCGGAAGTAGGCAATTCGTTTCTCCTTACCCCCACGACATGTTAAACGCAGCCAGCTTAGAATTACAACATTTAAAGAAACGTACACACTTTGAGGAGGTGGTAGATACAGCTAAGAAGCAACTCCTCTAATGAGTACGGAAGTTCGTAATGACAAGTGCTCCCCAAATTATGTTGAAAAGAAGCATCACGAGAAAAGCCACATAAAAACTGGTAGGATGAGCCAAAAAATAAGTACGTGGAATGTTAGGCCTTTAAATGGATTAGAAAAACTAGGCAGTTTAATTTTAGATCCAATACTCAAGATTGTTTATTTCATATGCTAATGTTAAAGTGAATGACAGTTCAAGTTTAGGACAACAAAACATAGTCCACTACCCCCTCATTCCCTGTCAGAATCAATATCGCACTATGTTTACAAAAAAAAAAAAAAAAAAAAGACTTTACCTTAAATTTTATATTAAAGATGGAAGAAAAAAAAAGAGCAACCACCGTTTTCGATCTTGACATGGATGGACTCACTAGAGGGTAGGAGCCTCCATAAACCTTGCACCCTGCTGCTGTCTATAACCGGCCTTCAAGCTGCCGAGAAGGCATCATCATCTTTCCTCATGATGTACTGGTGGAATGGTGTCTCGTCTCTCTACAGATTCGAAAATCCAGTCTGCTGGTATTTCAATCTGATGGCACAAGTCCACCTACGGTTCTTTGAAAAGCTACATGGAAAGAAAATTCCACTAACTAACCCTGCATATGGAGCATCTTGATAAAGAATGCTCAAAAGTTACTCTCAGTTGGCTACTGTCAACAATGAAAGATGAGACTGTGAAAGCCTTGGTAGCATCAATTACAGGCGACATAGAAGCTGAGGTCTACAAGATTCCAAATACTCTGGACAAGTGGCGTGTGCTCTTTCGGCCATCTGAGATGTCCCACATTACGTAGAACTATGTGTTAAGGAGGTGAGTGCACTAAAACAAAAAATTTTGGTAAAAGTACCGGGACTGCGAACAGTGTGCCCGCACTGATGAGGAACACTCACTAGGCTAACCGCTGTTTGACAAAACCAGGTAGAGAGCCCACTACAAAATGGCCAAGACTCGCAACAAATGTATCCAAGCCCGCTTAGAAAAAGGACAATGATGAAGAACCCACAGAGCCTCTGACCCCGGGGGAATGGAATTTCATTCCTGAAAAAGGGAGTGACGACATTCAGCCCTTGACAGTCCTAGAAACGACAAACACCAAAACATTCCCATATCCCATAACATCATGGTAAATAAGCTAGTGAACAACAACACCCAAGACCCGTGAGAAGGCTAACAACACAAGATCAAATATTAGACCAACACAAGAAGCTGCTGTTCCAGCCACCGTAGCCAGACTCAACCCAGCAGGTCCAAGTCAGACCCCAACACAGGACCTGGAAGATATTAACTACACATCACTGACCAAATCAACTACCAGACTTGTGATAGACCTGCAAGACAGTGAAAATATTTGGTTCAACAATCAAGAAAGACACTAGGACCAATTTGATAATGGTATGTAATGTATCCCACAATGTCATTACAAACGTATCTTTATTGATTTATTTTGTATTAGACATGTAAAATGGCAGATGAAATTTTAGTGATTAGTGTAACTTCTTCTTCTTTCGTTCGCTTGAAATATATTGTCTATATCTGCAATGTTGTATCTTGTATAAACTTCACTGTCTTTTGTAGTTCATACAGAGGTCCGTTTAGTTTTGCTTCCAGTGTTGTTTCTCTGGGCCAATATATCATATTCGGGGCAATTTTGATGTACGTGCTCCGCAGTCTGGGGTGCCTGTCCACATGTACACATGGCTAAATTGCCAATCTTGAATTTTGTATACATGTGGCTGTGGAGTCGGTTGTGTCCTGTTCTGAGGCGCAGAATGACAATTTGTTCTGATCTGTTCATAGCTTGGTAGTCATCCTGCTTTGATGTTGGTGGCTTTCTGATTGATTTGATCATCTTTTTCTTCTGTTGGTACATAACTGGTACATTCGGCTGCTCATCTGCAGCACCTTCTTTAGCCAGTCGGTCTGCTCTCTCGTTTCCTGGTATTCCACAATGAGACGGTATCCATTGCATGGCGGCCCTGCACTGGTTGCACAGTTCAGAAAGTAGGGCTTGTATACCTGGCAATTTTCTGGACTGAAGTGCTTGGAGTGCTGATCTTGCATTTATCAGGAATACCATTAGTGTAACTATTAGCGGACTTTGGTCATAACTACAAAACATAGCAAGCCAGATTTTATACTGTTACAGGAAACAAACATACAGACAAACATTTATCGCAAATCACAAGCCAGTTAAGACATTCATGTTTTAGTTTAGCCATACACAATACAGAAACAGCTATACTACAAACATCAGACAGGTGGGAAATTTTGACAAACAGAGACGAGGGCAAAATACCCATAGTTCTTGGAAACAACACACATACATACACAATAGTTAACATACATGCATAAGAGCAAACAGAGAAGATGCGCACCAACTAGACATAATATAAACCATAATTGATATGCGCAGCTTATTAGACACCTACAGACACACACACCCTCCTGGTATTGAAACAACACATGCAAACACAGCAGAGCTGCTTGATTAGACAGAATCTATGTAGCTTACCATAAACACACCACATAATTCAATCAAAACACTTGCCAGAAGCTCTCAAGTTCACAGATCACAAAGCAGTACTCACAGCCATGAACACTACACAGGCAAACACACATTCCAAACATTCCCCACACTGGAAATTCAACAACATTTTGCTCCAAAACAAAACATCACCAAACTAATTCTTACATATACAAGTCAAGTGACATATTAGTAGAAAAATATACATCAGCACTGGGAAACACTTAAAAACACCCTACACGAACACATCTAATATCATCCATCATAAACAGAAACCGCTTACAACAAGAGGCATTAATAGAGTTGGGGGTTGGAATGACTAAGAGGTATGGCGTCCACCTTGAGTTCTAGGGGTACTGGGTTCGATTCCCTGGTGAGGGAATATAATTTATGGAAATTTTTTTCAGAACCAGTGGTCCTAATGATGCCACACTCCCCCCTGGTCTCCTGGGTAGTGAGATCCATGCATACACAGATGGATCAGCAACAGAATGGTGGAGGAATCTTTCTGAGCTTAAGCAATGGCACACAAAAAAGGCTGTCAGTCGCAACAGGAAAATTCTCAAGTAACTTCAGAGCTGAGGCCTTAAAACTGCAGCAGAATTCTTAATGACAGAAGAAAGCTGAGAGAGACAAGTAGCTATGTTCTCAGATACGCTGTCAGTGATTGCAATGCTGAAGAATCAAAATAATGTCGACCTGGATGACCTAAGAGTAACACTTCACAAACCTTGCCAGCAATTCAAAAAAGTTGTGATACAGTGGATCCCTTCTCACTGCAGCATTCCTGGAAATGAAGAGGCTGACAGTCTGGCAAATGAAGGGGGAAAGCTACCTCAACTTGACACAAGCATAACTTATGAAGAGGCCAAGAGTTTTATCAAGCACAGATACAGAGAAAGTGGGAAGCAGAACATCCAGACAACCAAAAGAAATGAAGCATTTTACCAGCGCGGCAGAAGTAAACAAGTGGTAATCTTCAGACTTTGCACAGGTCACAACAGACTGGGAAACCATCTATTCAACGAGTTAAAGATAGGAACTACTGATGAGTGCAACTGTGGCACTGATAAAATGACTGCTGAACAACTGCTTCAAAGATGCCCAACATATGAAGAACCGAAAGCACATATGGCCATCACCAGTACCATTCCTGGAAAAACTACGGAGATATCAACAGCCTCAGGCTGAGCACTTCTGTCTTTGAGCATATTAAAGCTGACGCATGAGGGTGAACGAAGAAGACGAAGAGGTATCAGGCTAGGCTGGTTACCTGACTTGACCTATGCAAAGAAAGTATGTATGCAAAGATAGTATATTCATTCATCATAACCCTCCACTCCCAAAGGAGCATAGGCCTTCAACAAACACATGCCAAGTCCTCCTGTCACGTGCCATCATCTCAAGTTCTTTCCATGTTCTCCTCATCATTTTCACCTCTGTTTCCAACTCTCTTCTCCATGTACTTCTTGGTTTTCCTCTGCCTCTCTTGCCCTGGGGGTTCCAGAACAAGGACTGCCTTGTAATGCTATCAACAGGTTTCCTCAGTGTGTGTCCTATCCATCGCCATCGTCTTCTTCTCATCTCTTGTTCCACTGGCACTTGTCCAGTTCTTGTCATCAGTTCCACATTGGTAACCTTGTCATACCATTTTAATCCCTCTATTCTACGCAAGCACCCATTTATGAAAGTCTGTAGCTTTTTGGTTGTTGTCTTTGTTGTTCTCCATGTCTCCGAGCCATACAATAGGACTGACTTCACATTTGAGTTGAAGATTCTTATTTTCGTGTTGGATCCTATTTCTCTTGATCTCCATATATTTCCCAATGCAATGAAAGCTCCTCTTGCTTTTTGTATTCTTATTTTGATATCGCTGTCTGTCCCTCCAACTTTATCTATATTACTGCCAAGATATGTGTATGATTCTACATTTTGTATTGGTGTTTCTTCAAGTTCAACCCTGTTTTCATTACCTGCATTTATTCGCATTATTTTTGTCTTTTCCCTGTGTATTTTCAGACCCTATTGCTGTGACCTCTCATCGAGTGTTTTCAATTTGTCCTGCATCTGATTACGGTTATGGGACAGGAGAGCCAAATCATCAGCAAAATCCAGATCATCCAACTGCTTAGTCAGAGTCCACTGGATTCCATTTCTGTTGTGTGTTGTCGATGATCTCATAACCCAATCTATTGCCAGCAAGAAAAGAAATGGAGACAAGAGGCATCCCTGTCGCACTCCTGTTCTTATCCCAAATGGTTCTGTAAGCTGTCCTTCATGAAGAACTCTGCACGTCATGTCTTCATAGGTTTTCTTTATTAAATTAATGATCTTCAGGGGAACTCCATAATGCCTCATCAATTTCCAAAGTGATTCTCTGTCCACAATGTCAAATGCTTTTTCGTAGTCCACAAATCCGATGTATAGTGGTGAATTCCATTCCAGACTTTGTTCAACTATTATTCTCAAAGTGGCTATCTGGTCTGTACATGATCTGTTTTGTCGAAAACCTGCTTGTTCATCTCTCAATTTCTTGTCTATGGACTCCTTTAATCTCTCAAGGATAATCCTGTTCAGTACCTTTCCTGGCACTGATAGTAACATTATTCCTCTATAATTTGTGCACTCTTGTAGATTTCCCTTCTTAGGCAACTTAACCAGATATCCTTCCTTCCATTCTGCTGGTATCTCTTCTTTTTCCCAGACTTTACCAAGTAATTTATATAACATCTCTGTAGCCGTGTCGATATCTGCTTTGATGGCCTCTGCTGGAATGCCATCAGGTCCAGACGCTTTTCCATCTCTTAGAAGCTTTATGGCTTTCTTTATTTCTTCCTTCGTTGGTCTTTCACCGTTAATTTGTAGCTCTTCTTCTGCTGGCTGGATGTCCGGCGGGTTTTGTGGAGCTGGTCTATTGAGAAGGTCCCCAAAATATTCTGTCCACCTCTTCATTTGCTCTTGTATATTGCTGAGCAGTTTCCCATTCTTATCTTTTATGAGGCAACTTGTTTGCTTGTATTTCCCTGTTAGCTTCTTTGTGCTGCTATACAGTTCTCTCATATTTCCTTTGGCTGCAGCATCTTCTGCCTCTCTTGCCAACTCCTCAATATACTTCCTCTTGTCTCTTTTGATACTTCTTTTTACTTCGTTGTTTGCTTCTGTGTACACTTCTTGAGCCTTGGCTTTGGAACTTCTGGTTTTGCTTGTGTTTAACTCTGCTTTCTTGTTTTTTCTATCTTTTATCTTATTGATGGTTTCTGTTGTTATCCATGCTTTTTGTTGTCTTTCCCTTTTCCCCAGTATTTCTTCACATGTCTCCTTCCATACTGTTTTGACCTGCTGCCAATAGTCTTCTGTATTCTCTACATCTTCCAACTGTTGGAGCACTTGGAATTTGTTGGATACTGTGACCGCAAATTTGTCTCTTGTTTCTTGATTTCTTAGCTGTCCTACATTAAACTGTTGTCTATAATTTTGCATTGTTGCATATCTCTTGAGTTTCATTTTTACTTTGGCTATCAGAAGATGGTGATCTGATGCCACATCTGCTCCTCTATATACCTTTACATCCTGCAATGATGATCTAAACTTCTTCTTTATGCATATATGATCAATCTGATTTTCTGTTCTATGGTCTGGTGATATCCATGTTGCCTTGTGTATTCTCTTATGTGGAAACATGCTTCCTCCTATAGCCAGTTGATTTGAAGCACAGAAGTTTGCGAATAGTTCTCCATTTTCATTCATTACTCCTAGCCCATGTTTTCCCATGACTTCTTCAAATCCGGTATTGACTGTACCTATCTTTGCATTCATGTCACCCATCAAAATTGTGATGTCTCTTCTTTTTACTTTATCCATAATTTCCTGTAGTTTAGTATAAAATGCTTCTTTCACAGACTCTTCTTTGTCATTAGTTGGTGCATAACATTGGATGACATTGACATGAATTTTCTTTTTTAGCTGTTTTGAAAATAGCTGTTATTATTCTGGGTCCCACAGCTTCCCATTCAATGAGTGCTTTCTGTGCTTCTTTAGATAACATAAGAGCTACCCCTTCACTGTGGTGTGAACTTTCGTCTTCGTGTCCTGAGGACAGCACCAATTCACCTGTGATGAGTTTCTTCCTGTCTACCCCCTTCCACTTTGTTTCACACATTCCCAGAACCTCGATTTTGTATTCCCTCATTTCTGCTGCTACTTGTGCCACTTTCCCTTGTTCGTTCAATGTCCGAACATTCCAGGTGCCAAATCTGGAAGTTCTCCTAGAAGAAAGAAGGTTAGTCAGCAACACAGACTCCTTTCGGCTTTCTCTGTGTTGCATCATACGCCTCCCCGCGAGAGGACCTTCCCCTGTCTTGGATGGCTGTGTTTTATTTTCTTTATTTGACTTGTCCATATTTGTTGAAGTTTTTTGTGGTTTAAATTTTTTTTACAGGATGGGGTAACCGGCCCCATGCCCAACCCTCCTTAGTCGCCTTCTACGACATGCTTGGCAGGGGACAGTGTTACTATTCTTTGCTCCCCTTTCAGGCCCCGGTAACACACGGGTGAAAGATAGTATGCTGTGTGCAATATGTTTTGTGTAGTTGTTGTTCGTAGACATTTTGGAGTAATTTTGTTTGTAAATAATAAAAAATCTTGGAAAAGGACATTTTGTGTAAATAAGTTGTTTTCTGTGAAAAAAATTGTACTACACTGAGCGATTTTCATAATATCTCTGCAGTGATGAATATTGTTGTGCCCCACAGTTATTTGGTAACTATAGAGTTGATTTTTCTTTCTTTAATTTCAAATTTCTGTGTTCCTTTTTTCCCCCTCCCAGCAATATTTGGAGTAGAAGTGCACCCACCTGTGTTTCACACAACCAGAGGACTTATCAAATTTAATGTGTGGTCTTCATGATGGTTCAAGGTTTGTAATGAAGTATCTGCCATGACTCACTGTAACTTAGTAGCCAAAAATCTGTTGTTAATGAGAATGTAGTCAGTTATCTGGGTACATTTTTTGGCTGATGACATGTTTCTGACATTCATGAAGCAATACATGTCCCTCTAATCTGAAGCTATAATGTTTATTTCTGGATTTCAAGCTAGGTTCTTTCTGCACATTGTTACTTATCTTGTTAGCATTTGTTTATGTGAGTGGTGTCACATTTTATCTTTTTAATGTATACTTTGCTAACTTTTTTCAGGACAGAAAAAAAAACTTTTCCCCCATTAAAAAAAATTAAATTTTCTTCATGTACAACATAGTTTTAGGTGGAGCTTTTCACACACGTGTTTTTAGACTTGTCATGTACACATTTAAAATGCTTAATTATCATAATCTTGCCCAAAACAGCCGTTTTTACTACAACAATCCACAATGGACATGTGAAATTTGTTGGTCTCCATGATGGTTGCCATATTGAAAGTTTGTAATGAAGTTTCTATCATGACTTTAAATAAGTAGACAGAAATCTGTTGTTGAGAATCTGGTTAGTTACCCGAGTACATCTTTGGCTGATGATGATGACATGTTTCTGACACATATGAAGCAATACATGTCCCTCTAATCTGAAGCTATAATATTTATTTCTGGGTTTGGAGAACTTTAAGCTAGTCAATTTCTCTATATTGTTATTTGTCATGTTAACCAGTGCTTATGTGGATAGTATAACATTTACTTTTTTTAATGTAGACTTTGAGAACTTGTTCCGGTATTACAGAACACATTAAATTTTTTTTTTCTATGAGAAATCAAATTTTAATCATGTACAGCATCGTTATAGGTGGAGGTTTTCATACATGCATGATTTCAGACATGCCACGTTGTATACATTTGAAATGATTAATTATTATAATCTTGCCCAAAACATCAGTTTCTACCAATCAACCGAAATTTGGTGGCCTTCATGATGATTACTATATTGAAGGTTTTTTGTAAGGAAGTATCTATAATGACTGTTTAGATTAGTAGATAAAAATCTCTTGCTAATGAGAATGTGGACCATTTTCTGAGTACTTTTTGGCTGATGATGATGACATGATTCTGACGCTCATGAAGCAATGCATGTCCCTCTAATCTGAAGCTGTAATGTTTATTTGGAGGAGTTTAAGCTATGTTCTTCTGCAAATTGTCTTGTTAACCTGTAATTATGGGAGTGGTGCAACACTTTGTTGTTTTAATGTAGACTTTGCTACCTTTTTTTTCAGGATATTAAAGAATAATTTGACTTTTTATGTTTTTCTTCTGTGGTTAATAAAAATAAAATCCAGTTTTAATAATGTATAACCTCATTTTTTGCCCTTGTAGTTCCCAGCAATTCATGTGCCACTAATCTGAGGCTGTTGTATTTATTTTTGGATCTTTGATGATTTCAAATTAGATTCTCATGAACAAAGAAAGAATAGGACTATTGCTTCCTGGGACATGTCACATATGAGGTTGTGTGTGCATGGGGTTGACAACCTCATCGTGTCAAACAGGTTGTTACAGAAACCTTTTCTGCTAGAGTATATGAATGCTTTGTGCAGGTTTCTTGCCAGCTGCGTGGGTGACTCCATGCTCCATAGGGAGCAAGAAGAAAAATGATGATGATTAATGATTTCACATTGACCATAGAGGAGTTCATATCAGGCCAGGCAGGTTACCTGGTGTGACCTAAGCTGGTTACCTGATGTGACCTAAGCCAAGATAGTTTGTTTTTGCATTATTATTTTTTTTTTTTTTAGTGCAATTTGTTCATAGAAGTTTTGGAGTAATTATGTTTGTAAATAATTAGTAATCATGGAAGACGACATTATGTAAATTTGTTTTCTGTGAAAAAATTGTTCAGCACTTAGAACCTTTCATAATGTCTCTGCTGTGGTGATTGTTGGGCCCCACAGTTATTTGGTTAGTATAGAATTGATTTTTTCTTTCTTTCATTCAGATTGCTGTATTCCCTCCCTTTTTTTCCCCAGCAAGACTGAGTCTAATTGCACCCTCACAAATTTCACACAACCAGAGGACTTATCTTATGTAATGTGGGGTCTTCATGATGGCTCAAGGTTTGTAATGAAGCATCTGTCATGACTGTTTAAATTAATAGACAAAAGTCTTGTTACAGAGAATCTGGTCAGTTACGAGCGTACATTTTTAGCTGATGATGATGGCATGTTACTGACACACATGAAGCAATACATGTCCCTCTAATCTGAAGCTGTAATGTTTATTTCTGAGTTTTTAGAATCTTAAGCAAGGTCCTTTGTGCATATTGTTACTTATCTTGTTAGCTTGTGCAGTGAGTGATGTAAAATTTAGTCTTTAATTTAGACTTTGCTAACTTTTTCAGGATATAAAAAAAAAACCCCCATCTTTCTTCCAGTAAAAAAATCAGTTTTTAATGAGATAGGTGGAGCTTTTAATACAGGCATGTTATTTTAGATTTTCTACATTGTATATGTTTCAGATTGTTAATTATTATAATCTTTCCCAAAACAGCCGTTTCCACCAAAACAATCCACAATGGACAAGTGACATTTGGTGACCTTCATGATGATTAACATATTGAAAGTGTGTAATGAAGTATCTGTCATAACTTTAAATTAGTAGACAGAAGTCTCTTGAGAATCTGGTCAGTTACCAGAGTACATTTTTGGCTGATGATGTTGGCATGTTCCTCTGATCTGAAACTATAATGTTTATTTCTGGGTTTTGAGAACTTTAAGCTAGGCTGTTTCTCTATATTGTTACTTGTCATGTTAACCTTTCTTAATGTGAGTGGTTTAAATGTTAATCCTTTTAATGTACATTTTGAAGACTTTTTTTTGGAAAATGTGAGGTGTAGGAGGGTGTTAAAAGACACTTTTATTTAATTATTTTTCTATAAAAAGTCAAGTGTTAACAATGTGCAGCATCATTTTAGATGAAGCTTTTTATACAAGCACGATTTCAAACTTGCCACGTTGTACATGTTTCCAGTTACCCAAGTACATTTTTGGCTGATGATGATGACATGTTTCTGACACACATGAAGCCACACATGTCCCTCTAATCTGAAGCTATAATGTTTATTTCTGGGTTTTGGGAACTTTAAGCTAGGCTGTTTCTCTATATTGTTACTTGTCATGTTAACCAGTGCTTATATGTATGGTGTAACATTTAATTTTTTAAATGTAGACTTTAAAAACTTGTTCCGGTATTACAAAATACTTGTTTAATTTTTTTTCTATGAGAAATCAAATTTTAATGATGTACAACGTCATTATAGGTGGAGGTTTTCATACAAGCGCAATTTCAGACTTGCCACATTGTACACATTTAAAATAGTTAATTATTATGATCTTGCCCAAAGCAACAGTTTCCACCAAAACAATCCACATTGGACAAGTGAAATTTGGTGGCCTTCTTGATGATTAATATATTGAAAAAGTAATCTCTAGTTAATGAAAATCTGGTCAGTTACCCGAGTACATTTTTGGCTGATGATGGTGGCATGTTTCTGACACACATGAAGCAATACATGTCCCTCTAATCTGAAGCTGTAATGTTTATTTTTAAGCTAGGTTTCTTGTGTATATTGTTATTTGTCATGGTAGCCTACATGAGTAGATATTAATGTAATAACCTTTTAAGATTTTTTAAAAAAGTAAAATTTTAGCGAGTCGCACCCCGTTCAACCTAGTCGGTTATATTAGGGTGCATGTCCAAATATTAAAGACTCTTAAGGCGGTGGAGAGCATATTTTAAGGTAAATAAAAAGTTATCTGTGAAAAAAGTGTACTGCAATTAGGATTTTCATAATCTCCCTGCAGTGATGAAAACCCATTGCGCCAAACGATTTTCTTTCTTGCTATCTTGATTGCTATATTTTAAAAATTTTCTTCCAGCTACGCTTGTAGTAGAGTGCACCCACTTGAGTTTCACACAACCAGAGAACTTATCAGATTTAATATGTGGTACACAGCTGGACGTCAGGAATTTGGTGGTCTTCGTGATGCATGGTTCAAGGTGTGTGTGTAGTGAAGTGTCTGTCATAACTCACCATAACGTTGTGTATGTAAAAGTCTTTTGTAAATGAGAATCTGGTCAGTTATCTGAATATTTGTTTAGCTGATGATGATGACATGTTTCTGACACACTTGAAGCAATACATGTCCCTCTAATCTGAGGCTATAGTATTAATTTCTGGATTTTTAAGAGTCTCCTAAATACTTGTCATGTTAGCCTTCACTATTTGATTGGTGAAACATTTAGTATTTTTAATGCAGACCAATTACTTTTTTTGGAATAGAAAACCATTTTGATTTTTATTTATTGTTTTTTCCACACAAAAATTAAAAGCTTAATTGATGTGCAACTTAGTTTTTAGGTGGAGTCAATGCTAAAACCAGGGTTCGTAGCGACCTTGAAAAACCTGGAAAACGGAAAAAAAAATTCCAGGCCTTGAAAAGCCTGGAAAAATGGCTAACAGCCTTGAATTTCCCGCATCGGACCTTGAAAAAATATTAAAAATCGGAAGTTTTCAATTTTTCGGTTATTTATGGTATTTTTCGTTAAACTTCAGTTACTGCAGAATTTTTACTTCCCTTTGGGCACAAAATCCATTTCCAGACGTTTTCGGAGGTTCGTGTTTTCGGCGATTTGCGTTTTCGGCGAATTGCGTTAACGATGTGAAGCAGATTTATTTTTAGCGCGCGTGTCTGTTGTTACTCGAAAGCGGTAATTTCCTATTACTCGTGGGTTTTTGCTCCGCAGTGAATATGTGTAGTTATGTCTTGTATCGTAACAGTTAGAGTTAGATTTAGTATTAAGGTTAGGATTAGGGTTAATGCTAACCCAAATCCTAACCCTAATACTAACCCTAACTGCTACGAAAGGACACATAACTACACATATTCACTGCGGAGCAAAAACCCACGACTGGGAAAAAATGTATTTATAACCTCAGACCTAAGGGCCTTTTATATTTGGATATGCGCCCTAATATAACCAACTAGGTTGAACGGGACGCGCCTTGCCAAAACTTAAAAAAAAAAAACAACAGCAACACCAAGAACTTGTCTCTACGCATTCATGTTGTATTAAATCGTTCATTTCAACTGAGGTAAGTAATAAATTCATTTATAAAACATATTTACATAGGCTAAGTGCGGTTTATAGATAGGCCTACTGTACTTGTGGCCGTAATTTACAATGTAGGCCTATTTACAGTTTTATTTTTAACCATGGCCAAAATTAGTGTTTGAATGAAATTTCTTGGTTTACAACTGCTTACGAGAATATGTGTGACACAGTTTGAGATGGTCAAGAATAGAAATTGATGGCGATTCCATATCCTATAGCCTACTCTGTTATCAGACGTGTCCCACTGTTCATTTCACCACATTTTTGGGAAATAAATATATTTTGAATGCTTTTTCATTATATTTATGATGAAGAGACATATCCCGTTCTGCTCTGCAGGGTTATAATTAGGATATGCCTAGGCCTACATGTTTTCAATTCCAGATAACATGAATAACAGCCGATACATGAAAGTGGCGTCACATCTGTCAAATCACTGTAATTAGGATAAATGAAAATTACCAATTTTGTGCATAGACCTATGTTATTTAAAATTTTAAAAATAATTAAAAAAAGATTTTTTAAAATCGAAACAAACAGAAACGATAAAACAAACCAAACCCCAACAAAAAAAAATCAAACAAAAATAGTAAAGATGGGGAGGGGGTGTGTAAAGGCTTGATGTTTCCAGTTAGATATTTAATAGATTTTCACTTATCATAAGTGTTATAAGGATATCATCATACCTTCACCCTCCCAATTACTATATATTAACTTTTGTTCTAGTTAAATATTGTTTGACTATATTATTCATGCGTTTAGAACTTTGACTTGGTAAATATACATAGCTTAGGCCTACTTATAAGTTATTTGTGTGTTCCATTTTTTTTTTTTTTAAACAGAAAAGAACACAACCATATGGAGCAGTTTTTCCCTCAGAAACATCAAAACTATCTAACACTACTCTCTCGGACACGTCAAAAACATCTAACACTACTAGGAGACCTACAGATGTGACATCATTTGTGACCAAGGAAGAAACTCTCAGAGCTGAGATTATTTGGACTCTTTTTTCAGTGAAAAGTCAGTATAGTTTTAATTCAAATTTCATACGCAACAAGGGACATATTCTCTTCTATGGTAGTTTTTATTCAGCCTTCAGCTTTATTTCAAGACCTGAAATTCAGATTGGTGCATTTGGAACAGTAGCTGAAAATAGGAAGCATTTTCCTGTAGCATTGAAGAAAAAACAACTCAAATTGAAAAAGACAAATCATCCTGTGTTTTGTGCGACAGAAGATAAGGCATGCCGACAGTCACCTGGCATGATACGAAAAGATTTAACCTTATATCTACTGTTCACTCCAATGATAATATAAACAAGACAGAAAGACAAATTCTTTAGGGCAGAACAACTCAGAAGCTTTTGCTTGCAGAAAAATACAGCAAAAGTATGGGAGGTGTCGACTACTTCAGCCAACTAGGTGCAAGCTACCCCTACCCACACATATCCTATTTTTATATCATTTCTTAGTTGAAACTGCCTGGTCAATGGGCACATAACCTACAACACTGCCAACTCTACAAAAAAAATCAAAGCAAAGATCAGGATGTCAGTATGACTCTTATTGAACCTGCTATTCTTTGACGCAATGTGACACCTTCAAAACCACAGGTCACAACAACACAACTTACTGAGCACCACTTCATTGATAAATATGAAAGGACAAGGTACAAACCAGACTGTAAAGTGTGTAAGGCTGCAGGGAACAGAAGCCAGACTTGCATGTACTGCCCAGATTGCAATGTACCTCTATGCCTGATACCCTGCTTCAAGTTATACCACACAGTCAAGGATTATCAACGATCCAGACAAAGACTCTTGCAGAGGGCTACAACTTCAATCCCAGTTAATAAAGGAAGCAGCTCAGACTCCAACTAGAGGTACGTAGCTACTCAAACATTTACAAACGCTCATTGTCAGATGCCACAGACGCAGAATACATTCAAAAAAGACAAACACGAAAAATAGTTTTTTTTGCATTTTATTCACAATTTTATTAGCCTTTTATGTTGATATACGTTAATCATTAAATCAATATGTCAATCAAGCTTATTTTATTCATTGACATCCATGTCACAAACATTTTATTGCGCTGACGTTGAACAAATTCGCTAAAAACTGGGAAAAGATGTCTGTTTTTCAATCTTTTATGAATTTTAAAAAAAAAAAATGTTCTTTTTAAAGAAATCTGCAAACGCCCTTGGTAATGGGAGACGGTAATGCTCCGGATTGCTGGTCAGCAAAGTGATAATTATATCTGAGAAAATTAGATGAGGAAAATATTAGAGTTTCCCATCCTTGAAAATCACGCGCTGGACCTGGAAAAAGCCTGGAAAATGCTTGAAGAAATTTGCTATGAACCCTGTAAAACATTCAGGTTTCTGTCTGTTGTTTCAGTATTATGACATAAGTGAAAACATTTAACTACAATTTTGAGAAAATTCTCCTCATTAGCTTGTGGGAGGTTCAGACCTCAAGTTTGTTGAGTTGTCAGGTCTTGTGCCTAGGCTTGCAAATTTGAAGATGAACTATGAGTGAGATTTTTTTTTTTTCCCAAGTTCATGCAGAAAATACATTTTTAATCTGTTGAGTATTTCTGCCATCTGTGCATTTGTATGGCTTGTGACACTGCATTCAGCTGTGAGAAACATTCAGCTGTGAGAAACATTCAGCTGTGAGAAACATTCAGCTGTGAGAAACAAGCCAATTTTAGCTCATCAATACTTTGCTTTTAAGTCAGACATCTTCATTTTGTTGAAGAGTTGCTGGGTTTGTATGAAACAAATAATATTTTATCACATTTATGGTCCAGTGATGGGGCTACAGCCCCCGTGTAATCACATGGTTATCACATGGTTATCACATGGTTCTCTGAGGAGACAAAGAAAGAATAGAAGTACTACTCCCTAGGCTGCTAATATGAGATTGTGCATGGGGCTGACAATGTCAACATGTAAAGCTTATTGCTATAGAAATCATCTGCAAGAGTTTATGCTTTGGTGTAGGCTTCTTCAAAGGGGAGCCATCTGAAGTTGTGGCTCCATTCTCCATAAGGAGATGATGATACTTTGCCATTAAGTCAAGACACATTTTTGTTGAACGAGTAAATAAATAAATGTTGGTAATTATCAGGCACTCATTGGACATAAAGGATGACAACAGAAAAGAAATATAAGTGATAGGTTTACAGGAAATCGAACCGAGGATCATCCAAACGGAACCATTGCCTTGCTGTGAAAGTAAACTGTGAAAGGGCGCACAGCCAATTTTGTCCAATGAGTGCCTGTTAATTACTTAGTCGTCCCTCTTCTACCGTGAGATGTAGAGGTGAGTGCCTGTTAATTATGTATATTTATTTATTTATGTATTTACTATTCACAGGACTTGGGTTTCCTTCATTATTCTTTTTGTTGAGTAATTGGATTCACAATGAAACAAATTATATTTTATCACATTTGAGGTCCAATACTGGGAGCGTGTGCATGGAATTAATAGATATGTTTAATTACGTAGGCCAGCATTTTCTTCAACTTACACTTACTGCAGATACCTAGTGATAGATATGGTGTGATCATCATAATTTACACTTACTGCAGATACCTAGTGATAGATGTGGTGTGATCATCATAACTTACACTTACTGTGGATAGCAAGTGATAGATGTGGTGTGATCATCATAACTTACACTTACTGCGGATAGCTAGTGATAGATGTGGTGTGATCATCATAACTTACACTTACTGTGGATAGCTAGTGATAGATGTGGTGTGATCATAACTTACACTTCCTGCAGATAGCCAGTGATAGATGTGGCATTATCATCATAACTTACACTTACTGCTGATAGCTACTGATCGATGTGGTGTGATCATCATAACTTACACTTCCTGCAGATAGCTAGTGATAGATGTGGTGTGATCATCATAACTTACACTTCCTGCAGATAGCTAGTGATAGATGTGGTGTGATCATCATAACTTACACTTCCTGCTGATAGCTAGTGATAGATGTGGTGTGATCATCATAACTTACACTTCCTGCAGATAGCTAGTGATAGATGTGGTGTGATCATCATAACTTACACTTCCTGCAGATAGCTAGGGATAGATGTAGTGTGATCATCATAACTTACACTTCCTGCAGACAGCTAGTGATAGATGTGGTGTGATCATCATAACTTCCACTTCCTGCAGATAGCTAGTGATAGATGTGGTGTGATCATCATAACTTACACTTCCTGCAGATAGGTAGTGATAGATGTGGTGTGATCATCATAACTTACACTTCCTGCTGATAGCTAGTGATAGATGTGGTGTGATCATCATAACTTACACTTCCTGCAGATAGCTAGTGATAGATGTGGTGTGATCATCATAACTTACACTTCCTGCAGATAGCTAGTGATAGATGTGGCGTGATCATCATAACTTACACTTACTGCATATAGTTAGTGATAGATGTGGTGTGATCATCATAATTTTCCTTTGTGTTCCTTATGGAGCATGGAGCCACCACTCCAGCTGGTCTCCTGGCAGGAAGCCTGCACAAAGCACTCATGTGCTCTTGTGACTGTGGTTTGTGTAGCAATTTGTTTTACGTGAGGCCAACCCAGTACACAACCTCCTGTTAGTTGCCTTGTAAGACATGCCTGAGGGAGTAGTTGCCATATTCTTTCTTTGTCTGGAAAGAGATCCTGGGAACTACATGGGCAATGATGTACATGCTGTATATTGTTTCAGGTGGTGCAAGAGACAGTTTTGCCCGATGATGATGATGACCTGTCAAAAGAAATCAAGTCTAACCCAAGATATAAAAACGTTCCATTCAGATGTCACAGCAGTCCTGTTGCATGGCCCTGAAACATGGAGAACAACATTCAAGATATTACAGACTTTGGGTGTTTGCACAGAGTAGAATTGAAATGGTATGAGAAAACCATTTACAGGCGTCCCCCCACTTTTTGACAATCCGCTCTTTTGACCCTTTTCTATTATAACCAGAACCCATACATTTGATGCGTGGTCTGCTCTTTCGACCTATTTCGTCATGTTTCCACAACCTTCCACGCGCTGCTTTTTGTGTAGTGATAAAGCTAAAAGAACCTATAAGATTCTCAATTTGCAAGAAAAGCTAGAACTAATTGAACCTAGTGAGAAAGGCATGTCCACGACTGATATAGGCCACATGCTAGGCGTCCCTCGCTCAACAGTTATTACAATTGTTAAGAACAAAGCTAAAGTGTTAGATGAAATTAAAAACACTATGTAAGTGCATATAAAGCAGGACAGCCTAATTGCTGCTATGGACAAACTTTTAAATGTGTGGATTCAAGACCAAATCAGCCACAATATTCCTCTGAGCACAGGCATTATCCAGACCAAAGCCCTAAGTCTGTTTAATACAATGAAGGCTGAAAGAGGAGAGACATCTGCGGAAGAAACATTTGAGGCTAACGAAGGCTGGTTTAATAGATTTAAGACGAGGTCCAATTTGCATAATATAAAAGTGCAGGGAGAAGCAGCTAGCGCAGATACAGCAGCTGCAGAAATATGTCCTGCAGAGCTTGAAAAAATTATAGAAGATGGTGGCTATACAAAACAACAGATTTTGGAATACAATGCCAGTTAGAACTTTTATTGCAAAAGAAGAGAAACCTATGCCTGGATTCATAGCTGCAAACGATAGGCTAACACTGTTGCTAGGGGCTAATGCAGCTGGCGACTGCAAGCTAAAGCCTATGCTTATATACCATTCAGAAAATCCTAGGGCCCTTAAAAACTTTTTAAAGTCTAGCGTTCCATAAGTAAATAGAAGCCTACTACAGAGAACTTCTTAGAGAAAGACGTCAATACGGCAAACTCTGTTGCTTTCCTATGTCAGGACGCCTCCTCCACAACCATCGCCAGTCACCCCTAACCCTTCAGATTCAGAGCCATCAACATCAGTAGCAACATCAACCCCTGTAAGATCTCCATCAAAGTATCCTTCTGCAAAAAGAATGAGATTGTTTGAAGTTTTCGATGAAATATCTCTTTCCGACTTTCTTCAATAAATCACCATCATTCAAATATATATATTCATTGTCCACGTGTCGCAGTGCAAGAGCACGGATGATTCTATCAAGAATAAATAATAGGATAAATAAGAAAATCAATGACAAGAGACTGACAATTATTTATATTAATGGTTATGTTAAATAAAAGCGTAAGAGACGTGACAGTACAAAGTGCAAACTTTTAGAATACAATGTATGACAATGATGAATTAACTGTATGTAGTGATTCTCAAAATATAGTAACGGTAATAGAGAAACTCCTTCAATAAGCTAGTGATCACTAACTAAAATAGACTGAGAACCCTTTCAATGAACCTAAATCATAAACTAGTATAGTCAGCAGAATTTAATAAAATAATATATCTTTCAAATAGTACCGAATGGCATGACAATTGGTCAGCAAAAAAGGTAAAACAAAAGCAGTAAGCTAATTGTATAGCATCAGACGGAGAGCAACTGCAGAAGGGAGCAGACGGAGTGTCTGGTAGAAGATAGAACAGCCTTTTAGACCACAAGAACTGCCAAATTTGTTAGACATAGGAACAGAAGAATACACAGATCTCTCCCACGATTGCAACTCTTTTAACAACGCCCGTGATTTCATTTTAAAAGAGAGGTAAATCATGTCTATACATTATTTGTGGTAACTAATCAACCAGAAAGCTGTACAAGACATTTATCACAAGTAAAACGTTTTTCTTTAAATGACTGAAAATCTCGCCGACACCAGAGAAACACAAGAGAAACACTGCAGCTGAAGCTTCGAAATTGAACACTGTAGGCCTAACAGTAACGACGCTAATAGTCCCAAGTATATTGATGTAACCCTCGATTAGAAAAGAAGACAGGACAGACCAAGCCTTGACCAAGCTATTGAAATATTGCCACTTTGATGTATTGCAAAACTGTTTGTGACAAAAAGAAGAGAATGCAAACTGGCAGAAAAGAGTTAAACGGATGGCCAGTTAATAAACATAATAATCTTTACTGGAGTTTTGTGAAGTAACATTCCTGTACCTTGTTGTGGAGTCCAGCAAAGCCAGTCATCCAAGTTCTATTTGTGGTTGACAGTTTCAGTAGATGTTGTCAAGATTTCATTCATTCATTCATAACCCTCCACTCCCAAAGGAGCATAGGCCTTCAACAAACACATGCCAAGTCCTCCTGTCACGTGCCATCATCTCAAGTTCTTTCCATGTTCTCCTCATCATTTTCACCTCTGTTTCCAGCTCTCTTCTCCATGTGCTTCTTGGTCTACCTCTGCCTCTCTTGCCATGGGGGTTCCAAAACAAGGACTGCCTTGTAATGCTATCAACAGGTTTCCTCAGTGTGTGTCCTATCCATCGCCTTCTTCTCATCTCTTGTTCCACTGGCACTTGTCTAGTTCTTGTCATCAGTTCCACATTGGTAACCTTGTCATACCATTTTAATCCCTCTATTCTGCGCAAGCACCCATTTATGAAAGTCTGTAGCTTTTTGGTTGTTGACTTTGTTGTTCTCCATGTCTCCGAGCCATACAATAGGACTGACTTCACATTTGAGTTGAAGATTCTTATTTTCGTGTTGGATCCGATTTCTCTTGATCTCCATATATTTCCCAATGCAATGAAAGCTCCTCTTGCCTTTTGTATTCTTATTTTGATATCACTGTCTGTCCCTCCAACTTTGTCTATATTACTGCCAAGATATGTGTACGATTCTACATCTTGTATTAGTGTTTCTTCAAGTTCAACCCTGTTATCATTACCTGCATTTATTCTCATTATTTTTGTCTTTTCCCTGTGTACTTTCAGACCCAGTTGCTGTGACCTCTCATCGAGTGTTTTCAATTTGTCCTGCATCTGATTATGGTTATAGGACAGAAGAGCCAAGTCATCAGCAAAATCCAGATCATCCAACTGCTTAGTCAGAGTCCACCGGATTCCATTTCTGTTGTGTGTTGTCGATGATCTCATAACCCAGTCTATTGCTAGTAAGAAAAGAAATGGAAACGAGGCATCGCTGTCGCACTCCTGTTCTTATCCCAAACGGTTCTTTGTCAAGATTTACTTTGGTGTAATTTGTGTTGGTCAAATCGTCGTATTAAGTAGACGTTCCTGTGCTTTTACAAGATCACCAAACCAAAACCTAAACTCAAAATAACTGGAGAATTATAGACAAGAGAAAGTTACATAAAACATAAAAACTCTCAAGAATAGCACTTTTAATCGAAAAGCTAATTCTTCTCCAACAACGAGACATGAAATACCAACACGTAGCATTCTCATCCGGAAGAAAAAACCTGCTGGGTTGTTGCATAACACACAACGCTAGAAATTCCACTATACGATCAAAACATGTGCCTCGCTATTAAATGACAATTCTATACACAAAACAGTATGAAGAAACATTTCAGAACAATTGAACACTAACATATCTACAACCAAATAAACAGTGGCGCTGCCACACACGTTTGCAAGAATCCAAATATTTAAAGGTAAGCTTTTGTTCATTTTACTGTACTGTACTTTTGTGTATATATATTTTATTATTTAGCTTTTGCACACATTCGCAAGTGATATATAGTGCATTATTTATGTTTTTCGGTGGCCAAAATGCATTTGCAAGCTAAAATAAGACCGGGTTCCGCATTTCAACGCTTTCCGGTTTTCAACAGTGCTCTAACCTGTCGAATAAGCTGGGGATGCCTGTATGGTAAAAGTCAATAAATCCGGACTTCTTGAAAACTCAAACTTTTTAAAATTTCTGCGCTTTTGTAAGTGTTCCATCTACAAGCAGTGCATCAGATGCAATAGAAAGTCGTGGAAATAAACGAATAAATATACTCATTTTGATAAATTAATAAACCAACAAAGTTTGCCTGTTTATCTGTTCTTTACTCTTCCTTAAATTTGAATTTTAGAAGTACTGCCCAAGAATCGAGAAAATCCCTAAATCCGGACCGACCAAATCCCAGAACAGTCCAGATTTGCAGACTTTTACTGTATTGTGGAACTGAACACTGACATTAAATAAGGATATACTGTGAGGGAAACCAGTTAACATTACAAAGCAGTCATTGTTCTGAAATCCCCAGGGTAAGAGGAAAAAGAGGCAGATGAAGGAACACGCAGAGAAGGAAACTGTAGACAGACATGAGAGGGAGAAAGAAGACGTAGAAAAACCTTGAATGGATGACACAGGACAGGAAGGCTTGAGGTGAATTTGTTGAAGGCTATGCTCCAGAGGGATTTAGATGATGATGGTAATCATATTATTCCAGTACTGAAATTTAGTTTGTCTATTGTGATTAATAAGATTTTGATTTAATATAAGTATATATATGCAGTGCAAAGATATCATTATGGTAGTTAGGAGTACAGCTATAGTGATTAGAACTTAGAAGTCGATCCAAGCTTTAATTTTATTGTTTGTCTACAATCTGGCTCATGAATTTGTGGGTTTGTTGAATGAAAGAAAATTGCTGCACCTTTGTTTTGTACTTTTCATTTTTTATTTTATTTAACACATTAACTACTGAATTGAAAAACACACTGTGGCCGAATTAAATTTTTTTCCCATTTTCATCCTGTAGGTGTTTGCACAAAGTAAGTTGTAGTTTTCGTAATTGTTTACAGATTTTTATGAATTACACGTCATTTTAAAGATAAATGAATGTACTATTACAATAAACACCGGTTGTAACTCTAATAGAGGTTATTGCTATTTAACGGCCCTCCGATGGCCGAGGACTTGCAATATTTTCACAATTATAACTGCTTGCGCCCCATCTCTATCAAAATCACAATTTCAATCAATGTGCACACCGTTTTCACTCTTGTCCTCGTCGCTAGATCTATCAGTCAATTGTTGAAACACGTTTCTATCCTATTCAGCCGTTAGATGAGATGTACACGCATTTTTTGTAGTCCTAACACTAGTTGCCATGGTAAACAGTTTTACACAATTTGGTAACTAACCCAAAACGCTGAAAAATATGAACATAATATAAATTTTCCAATGTTCTACAACAACCATGCTTTGGGAATTTGTTTTCCGGTGGCAACTTAAAATCTCGAACCAGATCAGAGAGTGTTTCAGTACATTTTTCATTCGTTTTATTACTAAAATTAGATTGGCGCTCTGAGCGGTTGCGGTCTAAATGTGATTATTTTGTGAGCCGCTCACAGCGGCTTGCGGTAGTTAATGTGTTAAGAGATGGACATGACGAAGTTTTGTTAATTGAATTGAGATGTTTATAAATAAAAAAAACACCATTGTGAAACGTGTGCAAGTATTTCTGGCTATGTATTTTTGTACGGTTTTTATTTTTTAAAGCAATGTCACTGGTATAGGAGAGTCTGATTGGCTAAGCGGTTAAAAAGCTTTCCTCTTGTGGCATAGTTACTGGGATCAAACTTGGTAGCGTCACATTTCAGTCTGCTCAGCTGTAAATGGGTACCTGACTCTACTCGTGAGTTAAGGAAGACAGAGGCAGTGATGAAGGAACTGGTCACCCCACCTCATAAAAAAAAGATTGACCCTCATATGGTGAAGTCTCAACCGCTTCACTCCCTTACAGTAGTTTCTACCTTTAACTGTTACCATTGGTATAGATTTATCCACCTTTAACCTGAGCTGAGATATAAGTTTGAGCATGAAAGATTGAAAGAACAACATGGAGAAGAGAACTGGAGACAGACATGGGAAGACCTTGAGCTGATGGCACGGGTCATGAAGACTTGGCAGACGTTTGTTGAAGGTCAATGCTTCTTGGGGAGTTGGAGGGTGATGAATGAATGACAGATTTTATTTTTTGTTTGTTTGTTCAAGGAACATAATTGAGCAACTTCCACAGTATAAAACTTGGCTTCTAAAATATGTTTTTTTTTTTAAGCCTGGCAATAAATTTGATGGATGTTTTTAATGTTGTCTTATGCTTTCATAAGTGTGAATGTTAATATGCTTTTGATTTTTGTACAATTATATGTAGCTGCCTTGCTAAAACACTTGGATAATCCCAACAGATACAATTATGCATATTAAATCTTTCATTACTGAAGCAAGCTGTGAGGCAACTGAGAAAATAAACCCCTGGCTACTTAAAACAACTATCCCCATGTAGTCCCTGAGTAGATGAAGACAGTATAGGATTACTGAACACTAATGTATGTCATTCAAGGAGATTATAATATGAGGTGCTTGGGGATAGCAGTCCTTGCTCTAAAGTCCCCAGTGGTTAAGGTAGACCAAAGAACACACGGGGAAGAGAACTGGAGACAGGCATGAAGGGGATAAAGACCTTGAGCTGATGGCATGGGACATGAAGACTTGGCATAAGTTTGTTGAAGGCCTATGCTCCTTGGGAGCTAAAGGATGATGATGACAATAATTCAGGGCTCCAGCTGACATACATTTTTAATACGCATAAAATATGTGGTAATAAGTGATCAAAGAAAAAAAAAAGGAAAGGATCCGGGGGGGGGGGGTTGGGGGGGTTTGGGGGGGGGGGGGGGGGGGGGGGGGGGGGGGGGGGGGGGGGGTGGGGGGGGGGGGGGGGGGGGGGGGGGGGGGGGGGGGGGTGGGGGGGGTGTTACACACGCCCATTGAGGCATATATTATCTGGATCATTGGCACACTAGGGGTGATGTGGGCAGCTTCACGCCAGCCGCCTTAACCTTCCCAGAGTTGTTCTGGTACCCAATTCATGAGGCTAGGTTGACCCCGGAGCCGTTTGCGGTCTAAAAAATCCCACCTCATCTGAGGATCAAACCATGGACCAGGAAGCCGGTGCACTAACCACGGCTCCTAGAAATAGAATAAAATATGTACCTTCATTGAAACTACCACCTTTCAGTTCATATTATGCTGCAATCTTCAGATCAACCAAATACATACAGAAAGGAGATTACATCTTTGGTAAGAATAAGTCAGAAACTAAAAACAACACGTTCTCACAATAAATTTACTGCCCATAGATGACTTACCAGTATTTATTTACCACTTCTGAGCATACACTTTGCAGTTGGTAGACAGATGTGTTGGTCATTTTCTACAGTATATTTCAGTTTAAGACGCATACAAGGGAAAAAAAACATATATAAAGCACATACATGGATGAATATTTACACATAAACACAGCCGAGATGAGCTGCCAGTGACTTTAAATTGTCCAGTATACATCAATCTTATTAGAAAAAAATAAGCCTATATCATTTTCTTTTGTGCTCCATATGGAGCATCGGACTACCTCTGCAGTTGGCTCCCTTGCAGGAAATCTGCACTAATTGTTATTGGTGATTAGAATGTACATTACTGCACTCTTAGCAAAGCCATAGGTGCTCAGTCTCCCTCAGCAAAGGTCAAAGGGGTATGAATGCTAATTGTTCCTGTAGCGTGCTGGTTGTATACAGGAAGGATGCATCCTCCTATATGTTCATTCCTGCTACTCTTATGTTTGATGCCAAAATTCCTACAATCTTAGCCTTGTTGATTCATCTACTGCAGTCTCGTTCTCTAACAGGCGACCATCAAATTGCCATTAGTATTTCTCCCATGTCCATTTCCAGTGTCCCCCCACTATGGGTTCTTTTGTTATAGTCTAACACTGACAGTGTCCCCCACTATGGGTTCTCTTGTTATAGTCCAACAGTGTCCCCCACAATGGATTCTCTTGTTAGAGTCTAACAGTGTCCCCCACTATGGGTTCTCTTGTTATATTCTAACAGTGTCCCCCACTATGGGTTCTCTTGTTATATTCTAACTGTGTCCCCCCACTATGGGTTCTCTTGTTATAATCTAACAGTGTTCCCCACTATGGGTTCTCTTGTTATAGTCCAACAGTGTCCCCCACTATGGGTTCTCTTGTTATATTCTAACAGTGTCCCCCACTATGGGTTCTCTTGTTAGAGTCTAACAGTGTTCCCCACTATGGGTTCTCTTGTTATAGTCTAACTCCCCCCACTATGGGTTCTCTTGTTATATTCTAACAGTGTCCCCCACTATGGGTTCTCTTGTTATATTCTAACAGTATCCCCCACTATGGGTTCTCTTGTTATATTCTAACAGTGTTCCCCACTATGGCTTCTCTTGTTATAGTCTAACAGTGTCCCCCACTATGGGTTCTCTTGTTATATTCTAACAGTGTCCCCCACTATGGGTTCTCTTGTTATATTCTAACAGTGTCCCCCACTATGGGTTCTCTTGTTATAGTCTAACAGTGTCCCCTACTATGGGTTCTCTTGTTATATTCTAACAGTGTCCCCCACTATGGGTTCTATTGTTATAGTATAACAGGGCCCCCCCCCCCCCCCCACTATGGGTTCTCTTGTTATAGTCTAACGTAACAGTGTCCCCCACTATGGGTTCTCTTGCCGCAGGGATTTCTATAGTAGATTGTTTTGTATGACACGGTTGCCAGCCCCACTCATTAGTTGCCTTGTATGACATGCTTGAAGGTGCAGTTATCCTATTTTTTGTCCCTTGTGGAGCTTACAGAGCATTAAAAAAAATGTATACACACATTCCTGCGTGATGCTGACCAGATCACCCCTAGTGTGCCCGATGGTCAAGAAAATATCGGCCTAACACCATATTCCCAATATGCATGTAACTGGATTCTTTACCTTCCTTTTTTTTTAATACACACATTGACAATGCTGATTTCAGATAAAATTATGGGATTTTCACATTTAAAGTCACAAATGTTCAAAATGTCTACCACCTGCAACAATGCATTGTTCACACTGGCATTCTTTATAGTTATGAACTGAATTGTGAAAATCTTTGATTATCTAGCTTAGTGCTCACCTCGTATAGTACTCAGAAGAGACAAAGGAAGAATAGGCTACTTGACTTTCAAGCATGCAGCGCTAGGTGACTGATAGGAGGTTGTGCTTGGGTCAGGCAACCTCATCATATAAAACAAATTCCCTCAGAAACCACTGCTGTAAGAGCTTGATGCAGGCGTCCTACAGGGGGACCAGCTGTTGCTTCTTGCAGTGTAAGGAGTGCAAAGGACAATGATGATTATTGTGCACTACTTCTGCAAATGATCAAAATTCCATCTCGAGGTAGGACTCCTATAGGAGTGAGTTATACACATTCGAAGTAAAGGTTGTCCTATAGCAGATGCTGCCATAGGGTAGCGAAGACTTCATTATCCTAGGTCCAGCATCGAGAGGGGGGGCTGCCTTTTCCTTCCCTAACTCAAGAGCAAAGTCAGGTACTTACTTACAGCTGAGTAGATCGGAGCATGTGATACTGTGAATCGAACCAGTCACCTTTGCTGCAAGTGATGAACACTCTAACCACTCTGTGAGTCTGACACTTTCGAAGGACATAAACATAATTTTGAAATACCGTGTAAATTAAGATTACATCAAGACCACGTTTTCATATTTCTGCTTGGTATATCACCACCATCTTCTGCTCACGGCAAACAACATACATGCTAGGATGTGAATTTTTTCCATCTTATGATCAGTCCCGCACTTTTTCAAACTTATCCGTTTTAATTAACTGATAAATTTTACTACAATTTGTTTTTTTTTAAAACTAAGACACAGATAGTTAAAGGAATTATATTGGTTATTATTAAATAAAGGCCTGTTAAGGCACTTAAATATAAAGGAAAATGATACAAACACAAGACGTTTACCAATACTGCACAGGATATGTTTCCACTCAAACCCAAATAATTGTGGCATATACAACAAGCAGGTCAACTTTTAAAAAAAAATAGGTAATGGCAGTCCCATACCAGATACTGCCGGAGGGGAGTGAAGTGTTCGAGACTTCAAACTAGATCCAGCATTTTTATGAGGTGGGGTGACCAGTTCCCTTCCTTGCTGGCTTTTGCTATCCCTAAGGCAATAACAGAGTTAAGTACCCATTTATAGTTGGGTTGACTGGAGCATGACACCAACAAGGTTTTAATCCCTGAACCCTGTAAAACATCAGGTCTATAAAAATAAGTATATTCAGCCAGATTATATTAAAATCCAGCTTGATCTCAAAAGTACAGTATTGTTTGAGTATTGTATGTACAAAAACAAAACCTCCTTTGGTAATCTTTGATGCTGTAATTATCATTATATCTTTGATGCTGTAATTATCATTATATCTTTGATGCTGTAATTATCATATCTTTGATTGCTCCTTATGGAGCATGCAGTCACCACTGAGCTGGTCCCCTGGCAGGAAGCCTGCACAAAAGCCTACAGCAGTGGTTTCTGTAACAGTGTGTTTTACATGATGAGTTTGCCGTGCATAACTTCATATTTAATCGCCTCTCACCTGAGGGAACATCCTTTAACTCTTCATAGAGCGCGCCCCTCCCCCGAACAACTACCTGTGTTTTACTGTAAATTTCACAAATGGTTTTTAATTTTAATAATCATTACTGATGACCAAAAAAAAGAGAAAGTCAATGAAAGAGATGATGAAGATACACAGTTTTAGTACTTGAAAACATGGTACTGCATAAATCTATATTTAGCTGTATTTTAAATGTACTGGAAGAAAAAAAATCATTAGCTTGGACAAATGAAGTTCTGGAAGAAAAAGAATTATTAGCTTGGACATATGAAGTTACGTCGTGATTATCATTTTTTTTTTTTTGCAAAAATTGTCCAGTTACATGTGAATCACTGATGTCGTACCAATATTAGGGTGGAATGATGTAGGTAACTGCCGTAAAATACACAGGGCACAAGATACATGAAACAAAAAGAAGAAAATATTTGAATTCACATGAAAAAACAGTCCATTTGATGGGCTTTCATAAAATTTCATTCTCATTATGTCTTGTATACTAAACACTATTATCCCATTTTCTGCATCCAAAATTGTAATAGAATTCCATAACTAGATAAAGCAATACATTTTGTTCACAATTAAAGAGTCTGTAGCAAAAACAGGTAGCTAAAAACTTCATAGGATAATGCTGTCACAATCACCTAATATTTCCCAGTATTACAAATAAGCAGAAGTACAAAAACATGGTGCAGTCAAAATTAGAGACAATTAAAAAAAAAAGTATATGAGTGTAAAAATCTGGATATTCCCATGACATAAAATTGAAGAACAGCAAGAATACAACACCAGAAATGGACATTCAGCGACTATAATCAAAACCAAATGAGAAATTAAGAACACAGATCCATATATTTAATATGTGGACAACACTCCTGTTTGAACAATGAAGCTTGACAATTAGAAGACAGGAAAAGGAGAGGTAGAATTCTAAAGTAACAATTTAAGACTTTATCTGCTATTTTCAATGACAGTCGAAGTTGGCCTACTTTGAAGTCCATTGCACACCATATTCTATGATAGTCGAGTGTCTTTTTAAACTGTGGGTTCTGTTGCAAATCAACATTAGAATTTTACATACTGGACTTTTCAAGATGGCTGCACCTATTACAAAGCTGGTTTAGATAAATTGGAGATTTTTTTTTTTTTTTGGCATTAAAATCTCATGTAAGCATTATGGTCTATTTTTTGCCCCTCTCAGAATGCTACATTTATTCATTTAGTTAACATTAATATACCTCACGGTAGAAGGGGAACGACTAAGTAAGTAATTATATCCGTGAAAATTAAATTTATACCATTTTCTTGGATTAAAAATTCAATCTTCCTTAGCAATGTTAGTAGTAGTAGCAGCCCCCGTCAGTCATAACTGACTATGTGTATGCACCCCTGAGGTAATAACCCTCAGCTTTTTTTCCCCCTGGTGTTCCTTTCAGCATGTTCTTTTCTCTTCTGCTTGTTGTGAGAGCTTTTTGCCCAGTCTGAGGTGGCGTCGTAGGGACAAGCATTTTTTAAGAGCTTTTAACATGTGGAGGACTTAGTGAAATTTATAAGAAGCAAACCATTTTCAGGATGCATGTGAAAAGTGGGTGCCACTGGAAGAATTTAGGCTAAAAACTACATGCAAAGTGTTAAAACATATGGATAATTCAAAGAGGGTTCCACAAACCCTTTTCACAAAACAATTCTAATACATGCTATCAGTGTTCGGTTCTGCTTCAAGAGGAGTTGCTAGAGTATCTGCCCTTTTCACCTGTAGCAAGGTTTGGTTAAGTATTACTCTGATGAATTCAGGTGCATAACAAAGAATCTGAACACCCCAAAACAAAAATATTCCGAAAATCAATAATTTTTTCACTTGACTTTTGGGCGATTTCCAAACCGATTTTTGGGCTACTTTGGGCAAAATTCGAAAAAAATCTAATTTCCGAAACAAGGCCGTCCCGAGTATTTTAGATTCTGAGTTGCCCACTTGTGTTAGTTGAAAAAACGTTTCATTGTTTGTCACAGGACATAATATGCCAAGTGACAGACTAAAATTCATGCCATTTCTACATGTCAAACTAAACACTCCCTCATTTGTATGGTCATAAGGACACAGTAAGAAAAAAATGATAAAATAAATAGATAACAAAATATGAACATGCTGCAAGATATTTTGATATTAATGATACATGTGGTGAAATACATACTATGTAAAGAATTTAAGTTGATTGCAAAAAAAGTATTGCATAACAGTTTTTAAAATTATACTGTCCTGTAACTAGACAGTTAAAAGACATTCACAGAGCCATGCCTGATAGAAACAGCATCTCATTCATAAGCTGTTTCTATTTGGTGCACAACAAATCTTCTTCAAGTTCCATGCCTGGTGGTGTAGGCCAGTGCTCCGCAACTGGTGTGTTGTGGCACCAGGCAGAATACACCATGTAATGGTATACAGAATTATATGCTATGTTAAAAATATTACGAAAGAATCTCGCACGTACAATTTTACAAATAGTAAGTTGAGTTATCATTATGCACCAATCCATTACACAAAATTAGGGAGCATTGTCTTGAGATGCAGCAAATTAACAAATATTTGCCATATCATCCTATTCAAATATTATAGTGTGCTGTAGAATTTTTAAAGGCACTTCAAGTGTGCTGTGATATGAAAAAGGTTGCGGAGCACTGGCACAGGTAAACATGTCTACTCACAACATACTGTCTCCAGTACAGTTTTTAAATTTTGTTGTTGACGTCTTTCCACATCATGTCAAACTGTCCATTTTGTCATCCTCTTATCTCTTTCCTTCAAATATTTCCTGTTATCATGATATATTCCCGCTTTTTTCTTTTCATAACATGCCCAAAGAAAGTGGATTGCTTCTGTCTGATATAAGTAGTAAACTACCCTTGCACATTGGTCTCTTTCAGGACATTCTCATTACTTGGTCTCTTTCAGGACATTCTCATTACTTGGTCTCTTTCAGGACATTCTCATTACTTGGTCTCTTTCAGGACATTCTCATTACTTGGTCTCTTTCAGGACATTCTCATTACTTGGTCTCTTTCAGGACATTCTCATTACTTGGCCTTTGTCAGGATATTCTCATTACTTGGCCTTTGTCAGGACATTCTCATTACTTGGCCATTTTCAGGACATTCTCATTACTTGGCCTTTGTCAGGACATTCTCATTACTTGGCCTTTTTCGGGACATTCTCATTACTTGGCCTTTTTCATGACATTCTCATTACTTGGCCTTTTTCAGGACATTCTCATTACTTGGCCTTTTCAGGACATTCTCATTACTTGGCCTTTTTCAGGACATTCTCATTACTTGGCCTTTTTCATAACATTCTCATTACTTGGCCTTTGTCAGGACATTCTCATTACTTGGCCTTTGTCAGGACATTCTCATTACTTGGCCCTTTTCAGGACATTCTCATTACTTGGCCTTTGTCAGGACATTCTCATTACTTGGCCCTTTTCATGACATTCTCATTACTTGGCCCTTTTCAGGACATTCTCATTACTTGGCCTTTTCAGGACATTCTCATTACTTGGCCCTTTTCAGGACATTCTCATTACTTGACCTTTTCAGGACATTCTCATTACTCGGCCTCCTTCAGGACATTCTCATTACTTGGCCTCCTTCAGGACATTCTCATTACTTGACCTTTTTCAGGACATTCTCATTACTTGGCCTTTTTCATGACATTCTCATTACTTGGCCTTTTTCAGGACATTCTCATTACTTGGCCCTTTTCAGGACATTCTCATTACTTGGCCTTTTCAGGACATTCTCATTACTTGGCCTTTGTCGGGACATTCTCATTACTTGGCCCTTTTCAGGACATTCTCATTACTTGTCCCTTTTCAGGACATTCTCATTACTTGGCCTTTGTCAGGACATTCTCATTACTTGGCCTTTGTCAGGACATTCTCATTACTTGGCCTTTTCCAGCTCATTACTTGGCCTTTGTCAGGACATTCTCATTACTATTTTTTAGCTGACCATGGTATTTTTAACATTCTTCTGTAAAATTACGTCTCTGTGGGCTCTAGTACTTTTCCTCCTAGTTTACTAATTGTCCATGAATCACTTCCGTATGTCAGGATTGGCTCTATATCAGTCGAATTCATCATGAGAACTCATCTGACGGTGTAATCATCAAAGATGCGATCGCAAGAAGAAGCTCTATATAACAGTGAAAAACTCCTTCTTATTACCATTGATAAAGGGTCGCTGCATAAAATTCATTTCCATTTTATGGAATTCTGCTTTTGCCTGGACAATTCTACTCTTGGACATTTAGTAGAAGTGTTTTTTGATACATCTGCAGCCTTGGTCACCTTCATGGATCCCAGGTCCTGATTTCAGCAGTAAAAAATAAGACCAGTATGCTTTATCTATTTCTTGTTGAAACTGAACTTTCTAATCTGGAAAGGTCATAGTTCATCTTATTTGCAAAGGGTGTTTCAGAGCATCATTAAATAATGTGATTTGATATGCCTAAAAAAATAATTGCTAATGTAAGCTCTTTGTTCCGTACTGATAGCCTAACTTTACAGATAACTAAGCATACCATAAAAAATGATTAAGGATGAAACTGCATAGGGCTGGCATTCCCAAGTAAAATAAAATTTGACAAAAATCATCATGCAGGGAGCACACAAAGTGTTCTGGAATGGTGCAGTTTTCCTGCGAGAGACCCAACTGTAGTTGTGGCCTTTTGTTTCTAAACGAGCACAAGAAAAGGGACATAATTCACTGTGACCTTTTGTTCCTAAACGAGCAATAGAAAAATGACATAATTCACTGTGACCTTTTGTTCCTAAATGAGCACAAGAAAAGGGACATAATTCACTGTGACCTTTTGTTCCTAAATGAGCAAAAGAAAAATGACATAATTCACTGTGACCTTTTGTTCCTAAACAAGAAAAGGGATATAATTCACTGTGACCTTTTGTTCCTAAATGAGAAAAAGAAAAGGGACATAATTCACTGTGACCTTTTGTTCCTAAATGAGCACAAGAAAAAGGACATAATTCACTGTGACCTTTTGTTCCTAAACGAGCAAAAGAAAAATGACATAATTCAATGTGACCTTTTGTTCCTAAACGAGCAAAAGAAAAATGACATAATTCACTGTGACCTTTTGTTCCTAAATGAGAAAAAGAAAAGGGACATAATTCACTGTGACCTTTTGTTCCTAAACAAGCACAAGAAAAATGACATAATTCACTGTCACTTTTGTTCCTAAACGAGAAAAGGGACATAATTCACAAATGCCGCTGAACTGTAACTGTTTTGCTATTGTTGTTTGCCTTCTTTAAAACACAGCACATTTTTTTGTTTGTTGCCAAGCCTATATTTTGTTTAGCTATGATCACTTGTGTAAAGTTGAATCTACTAATAGCAAGGCTGTAACGTATATTAGGTCTGTGCTGTTCATATAATTTCTTCTGCTTTCCCCTCCATTAAAAAAAATAATTGACTATCTTGTCCAATGGCTTAACAGAAATACTTCCCACAGTTTTGTTGTTTGGTGGGTGTGTGTGAGGACCTTCATATTTTGTGATGTTTGTTAACACAGTGCCCCAGACAACACATGAAAGCATCATCTTTGTCATTACAGAGCATAGAACCACTACTGCAACTGGTCCCGTTGCAGAAAAGCTGGTGCCAAGCAGTCAAATATAGCGGATACTGACGTAGGGGAGTGAAGTGTTAGAGACTTCACCATATTTGGTCCAGCATCAAGAGGTGGGGTGACCAGTTTCCTTCCTCGCTGCCTTTTCCTTCCCTAACTCAAAGTCAGATACCCATTTACAGCTGGGTAGATTGGGTACCCGGCACCTTTGCTGTGAGAGACCAGTGCTCCAACCACTCTATCAATCGGACGCTGACATAAAGAATGTTATCTCAGGTATACCTAAATTTGTTACGCAGTAAGTGAAATAAAGCATCAACTCGGTCACATGCGGTGGCAATAGACATTCCAATTCAAGACATATGAAAAATCTTGACTGACAATTAAATGCATTTAGTTTCCTGCAGTTTGTTCTTTGTGTGGGTCATATGTACGCATAGAAATGCAAAGGAGACTCAAAAAACCAATAATTATGGCTGTAAATAATATACACATGCCTAAACTTGCGTAATAATAACATAACTTCTTCAGTTCTTTAGCAGCCTTATTTTTTTCCAGATTTTATTTTAAAACATAGTATTCTATTACTGAAAAAGTTATGATGAGCATACAATGTTTGCTAATCCCATTCTGAAAATTGAGACAGAAGCTGAATAAAAATCAGGCACATGCTGGGTTGCCTACACTTATGAAAGTTGCAGAAAACGATGAATACAGGTTACATTAATTGAATGCAAGATTGTTTTTATTAAGGTTCTTTGCTATAAATAATATTCATGATAAGTGAAAAATTATTATCATTAATGTGTTTCTAGTGTACTTTAAAATGGTTACCAAATTCTTAAATTTGTTGAAATAGCAAACTCTAAATCTGAAAAAAAATAAAATTTCCCCAAATAGTCAGTCATAATGTGTCACCAGAATAACATCATATTAATAGCTTCCATAAACATGAAGGTTTTTTTAATGTAACAGCTTTACATAAAGCTCCCAATATCAAAATAATCTTGTGATATTTCAGAACATTATTCATACACACAACTGTAACTTAATTTTACGGGCTTAAAATATTAATATTATTATTAATAAACATTAAGTGTGTTTAAGTCATAGTGATTACAGGCTTTTGAGAGTCATGGAACAGTCCTAGGGCAAGCTTTTTCAAGATGATGATGTAGCAAGATGGTGTTATTGAAATGATCTGATGGTTGCTGTTTTGTGATCATCATAACTTTCCCAATCCATTTACATGCTGCTGTTGTGATGTATTTGCTTGCAGTTGTTCTTGCATTTTTACCAGCATCTGCTGCATCCTTAATATCTGCAAAAATGAATAGTTTTGATTACAAGTATGAATTGTCAATCAACGGAAATGTATCCACATTTGAACAAGTCATAGCTTGGCTAAGGATTGTGAGAATATGTGTGATGTGTTGAAAACATTTAGGTATTGTATTAAAGAAATTAGCCCGTGCTGACCTAAGTTGAACAGCCCCAATTACGATGGTTTGGCCATGTATGCAGAATAGAAGAAGATCGGCTACCACAACAAATATGGGAAACTAAGAGCCAGGGATCCAGACCTCCAGGATGACCCAGAGTCTGCTGCGAGGACAACATCAGACAATCCTTGAAGGACCAAGGACTAGACTGGAACCAGGCCAGCAGAAAGACAGCTCACAGTATGGTGCTTTCTCTGGCAAACCTCTACATCCCAGGGTAGAAGAGGAATGGCTAAGTAAGGTAAAGGATCCCGTTACACGCCCATTGAGGAATATTGGGAATACAGTGTTAAGCCCATATTTTCTTGACCATCGGTACACTAGGGGTGATGTGGTCGGCATCACGCCGGAATGGCTAAGTAAGTAAGTAAATATTTAAGAAATTCAGGTATCTGGTTTAGCCTCATTTTCAGGGAAACAGTATGGAAATTACTTACAAGAAACTAAAGAGGTCAAGTAAAGGTTGTCCTATAGCAGATACTGCCATAGAGGAATGAAGAGTGTTAAGTCCTTTATACGCGTGGGAGTTAATTGTGTGAGACTCTCACATGCCCGTCTAGGTTGATAGACGTACATGTGAGCGCAACTAAATAAGTTGTAAATGTTTAATTATTTACGCGCCGTCAGTCACAATACTTTAACAAAATAGCGCGACTTGGTGCAATTGGTGGTTGTTGCAAAACAGCGATTATGCTGTATAGAAGGGATCCAAAAATTTGGTGTTTGAAGACAGAGGTCTTTTGACGGAGATTATTGAAAGTCTTACCCCAAGTCGTGGGAAGACTCAATGAAGATATATTATTACACCTCCCCTGTGTGGAGCGTTTGTTCTAGCCAACACCTGGCTTCATTATGTATCGCATTTTGATACTGTATGTATTTTATGACAAGATTTGGTAGAACTTCGGCACATCTCACCATGGCGTGTCGCTAGTGTGCCCAGATCCGTGCTGATTATTATTTGGATCATACTTCAACATATTTCCAGGGTTCCTTTCTTAAAACCCTTCGTGTTATTCAAGCTCCGTTGTAAAATACCCAGAATATTAGAACTGCTCATCGCAGAGCTCTTGCCGTCCTTGAGATGTCGGCGGTTAGAGAGTCGGTCAAGTTCATGATTGATGCTATGTACTAATGAAACGTATCTTGATGCCATGCAACTGTAATATATTGTATAACTGAAGATGTATATCTTTGATGGATCTGTCTACATCCAAATAAATCGTCATTGATGTCACATACCATGGGTTCAGTTGAGATGCCTTTATCATGGTCAACCTTCATGACCCCATCATTGTATAAGCCCGAAAATACCACAACACTATAAATATGGTGGTAACAAAGTGTTCGAGACTTCACTTATACAAGGTCCAGCTTGTGAGGTGGGTAACAAGTTCCCTTTGCCTTCCCTATCTGAAGAACAGAGTAAGGTACCCATTTACATCTGGGAAGAATATAGTGTGGTGCTACCAGCTTTTGAACACTTAAACTTTGCCAGCAAGAGGCAAGCGCTCTAGCCACTCTGCAAATCAGACACTATCATGAAACTAAATACATGTTGTTAAAACTGAAATGCTACTCTTGGAGAAAGTGAATTTGTTAATAAGTTATTTGTTTCATATTTATTTGCTCTTTTTTACATTTTAATTAAAAATCACTAAAAACAAAGACTTTGACAACATCGTTAATTAAATCAAGTAAAGAAGATAAAGGTGGGCAAAGTAGCTATTAAGACTTCATACATATATTTTCTCATATGCCTACTGATAAGAACATACAAGGCAAAGTTTAAAAGAGTGCATAATCATTGATGCCCTCACAAGGCCAAATGATTGAAACCTACATGAAGAAGAGGAAAGAAAAGACTTGTGGAAGCACAGAGAAAATTTAACGATGCACTGAGAAGAACCATTTAAAGAGAGAGTAAAGTGAACCCTGAAAGAACCTTAAATGAAGTAGGCTGGTTTGAACAAGACAATTTCAAATAAGGAAAATTTACGAGTGGTTACTTTTAAAAGGAAATTTTAGGAAAAGAAGACTTACTTACATGTGGTATGGTTTGGGAAAACTTATTTATGTGTGAGATGTTGAAAAGATTAGGGTTTCTGTTCTAGAATTTCAGTTATTTGGTTCAGCATGATTTTCAATGAATCAATGTGGAATTATTTGCAAGAAACAACAGAGTAAAAGCATGGAGAAGAGTCACTTGGAGTGAATAAAGTGAAGCCTGAAAGATCTGAAATAAACTAGGCTGGTTTGATACAAATCCAAACACATAACATTTTTAAGTGCTTAATTTCATTGGAAGTTTGGCTTACAAGCATTATTAGTTAATAGCTATTATTGATTATATATATTGACTATAAGGAAGACAGCCATAATTAATGATGAGCTTAAACGACTTCAGGTGGATATAGCTGCACTTCAGGAAACGCGCCTGCCGGGCTCTGGAACAGTGAGCGAGAAGGACTACACATTTTATTGGCAAGGGAAAGATCTTAATAAAGCTAGAGAACACGGAGTAGGTTTTGAGGTCAAAAAATCGCTAACTAAAATGGTTGAACCAGGCGAGAATGGATCAGAACGCCTGTTAACGCTCCGCCTGCAAACTAGCACAGGTCCCATCACTCTTGTCAGTGTGTATGCTCCTACTCTGTACTCTGCCTCAGAAGCTAAAGATGAGTTCTACGAGAATCTAACAGCAATTATCAAAAGCATACCTAGGCAAGAACAGCTTGTTCTCCTTGGTGACTTTAACGCTAGAGTGGGTGCCGATAATGTTTCATGGCCTTCATGTCTGGGCAGGTTTGGTATTGGCAAGATGAATGAAAATGGACAACGGCTCTTAGAGTTGTGCGTCCACCATGACCTCTGCGTGACCAACACCTACTTTCAGACAAAACCCCAGCATAAGGTGTCATGGAGACACCCACGATCCAAGCACTGGCACCAACTTGACCTGATTCTCGTCAGAAGGCCACTCCTCAGGTCTGTGCTCTCCACGCGCTCGTACCATAGTGCAGACTGTGATACAGATCACTCCTTGGTTTGCTGCAAAATCAGAGCACAACCAAGAAAACTATCGTGTCAGACATGAAGGGAAACCACGCATTGATACCAGCAAGATGTCAGACCCTTTCATGATCGCTCAATTTACTGCGACCTTTGAGAAAGTGCTCAGTAGCCCTCAGCATGGTGATACTATTACAGAGAACTGGGAGCATCTACGGAACACCATTCAAAGTACTGCACTTGCCACCTTTGGTAAGAAAACAGCAAAGTCAAATGACTGGTTTGATGCTTCATCAGATGTGATGGCACCTGTCATTGAAGCTAAGCGCAGTGCTATGAATGAATACAAACGTTCACAGAGTGCCAGAACCCTACAGATCCTAGGGCTACGAGAAGCAAAGTTCAACAAACTGCTCGACGCTGTGCAAATGACTACTGGCTCCAGCTCAGTGAGAGCATCCAGATCGCAGTGCAAACAGGCAACATTAGACAAATGTATGATGGTATAAAGAAAGCACTTGCCCCCCATAAAAGTAAGACGGCACCGCTAAAAACCATCAGCGGAGAGAAGCTAACCGATAAGGGCAAGCAGATGGAGAGGTGGGTCGAGCACTACTCTGAGCTTTACGCTAGAGACAATACCGTTACGCATGCAGCCCTTGATGGTGTCAACAGTCTGCCAACTATGGAGGAGCTGGATGCCGAACCAACATTAGAGGAACTCAGTAAGGCCATTGATAGCTTGGCCTCTGGCAAAGCACCAGGCAGTGATGGGATTCCTCCTGATTTAATCAAATGCTGTAAGAGCACGGTATTACATCCCCTGCATAGGATGCTGTGCCAGTGCTGGGAAGAGACAACTATTCCTCAAGACATGCGAGATGCCAAGATTGTAACACTGTATAAAAATAAAGGAGACAGAAGTGATTGCAATAACTACAGAGGCATCTCTCTTCTTAGTATTGTTGGTAAGGTTTTTGCCAAAGTCATCTTAATGCGACTACACAAGTTAGCTGAGCGCATATATCCAGAGTCACAGTGTGGATTCCGAGCTGGCAGATCAACAACAGACATGATCTTCTCTCTCCGCCAGCTTCAGGAAAAATCAAGAGAGCAGAAAAGACCATTATATATCGCCTTTATAGACCTCACAAAAGCATTCGACCTGGTTAGTAGGGATGGACTCTCTAAAATCCTCCTGAAAATAGGCTGCCCTTCTAAAATGCTGGAAATGATAAAGTCATTCCATGACGGCATGAAGGGAACAGTCCAATATGCTGGAAGCACGTCACAGCCCTTTGATATACGAAGTGGCGTTAAACAAGGCTGTGTTCTGGCTCCGACCCTCTTCGGAATCTTCTTTGCCTTACTCTTGAAACATGCATTCAGAGATGCAACTGAAGGAATATGCCTTCACACTAGGTCAGATGGCCGTCTGTTTAATCTTTCAAGGCTGAAGGCAAAAACAAAAATCAGAAGGGTCACTATAAGAGACTTGTTGTTCGCTGATGATGCTGCAGTCGTCACTCAAAGCCAACAGGAGCTTCAGAGCTTGATGAATCGCTTCACTAAAGCATGCAAGGACTTTGGCCTCACAATAAGTCTAAAGAAAACGAATGTGCTGAGTCAGGATGTGGGTGCTGCACCAGTTATCACTATCGATAACTATGAATTGGCAGTGGTGCACCACTTCACATACCTAGGGTCTACCATCAATGACAAACTCTCACTGGATACAGAAATCGACAGCCGCATTGGCAAAGCTGCAGCTACCTTTGCCCGCCTCACATCGCGTGTTTGGGGAAACTCTAAACTCACAATGAAGACCAAAGCTGCGGTATATAATGCCTGCGTCACCAGCACACTCCTATATGGCAGCGAGACCTGGACGACCTATGCTAAGCAAGAAAGAAGGCTCAATACCTTCCATTTGCGGTGTCTACGCTGCATCCTCGGCATCTCGTGGAAAGATAAAGTGACAAATGTCGAGGTGTTGTCACGTGCTGGCCTTCAAAGTATGTATACGCTTCTTAGACAGCGCAGACTTCGCTGGCTTGGCCATGTTCGCCGCATGGATGATGGTCGCATCCCAAAAGATATCTTCTATGGACAATTAGCAGACGGCAAGAGAACAGTTGGGCGACCACAGCTGAGGTTCAAAGATGTGTGCAAGAGAGATATGAGGGCACTGGACATGGATCCAGCAACATGGGAGGATAAAGCTGCCGATCGCACTAAGTGGCGATGCTATTTACGGCGCCACCTCAGATTGGGCGAAGAGAGGCTCACACAAGAAGCAGAGGTGAGGAGAAAACGTCGAAAGGAGCACCAGGAAAATAAGCAGCTGAGGGCTGTCACCTCAGGGGCGCATTCCCATAGTCAGTTATGACTGAAGGGGCTATTATTATTATTATTATTGATTATTAACACAGATAATGAGAATGCTTGAGCCACTTTAGAAGGCAAATCACTGAATAAGCAAAATGTAACAACAAGAGATATGGCTTTCTGGCAGCAGACTATGAGCAGAGATGAATGAAGTGGCCTATATATAACAGAAGTATTTTATTCACCTCACATCTATCTATCTATCTTCTCTTTCAGTCATTTCTGACTATAGGAGCGCACCCCCAAAACAAGTTTCGGTGGCACGGGGTTGGGCACTTGGATAAAGAGGTCAAAGCTGTTGCCTATGCAGTCTGACACAAGTAGAAACGACCTGTCATCAGTAGGATTATCGTAGCAGCCACCTGTCATATGTAGGATTACCGTAGCAACTCCCGCCAGCCACCAATAAGCAGTCATTTCTGACTATACGCTATTGGAGCTGGAATTACTGTGGCTGCTGGCACCAGACTTGCCCTCCAATAGATCCTTGTTAAAGGGTTTAAAGTGTACTCATTCCAAATATGGGGCCTTGAAAGAGTCCCGTATTGTTATTTTTCGTCACTACCTCCCAGTGCTGGGAGTGGGTAAGTTGCACGCCTGCTGCCTTCCTTGGATGTGGTAGCCATTTCTCATGCTCCCTCTCTGGAATCGAACCCTGATTCCCCGTTACAGACATGGTAGGCATGTCACGTACCATCGACATTTGATAGGGCAGACATTTGAAAAATGCGTCGCCAGCACGTGAGGCCATGCGATCAGCACAAAGTTATCCAGAGTCACTAATAGGAATGCCGCACCTTATTCACCTCACAAGATGCTCAAATAACCTACAAGTACCAATGACTCTTTTCATATTACTTGGCAGCAGTAATAAATAGCCAGAGAAGAAAGGAAAGAGATAATATTTTTTGAAAATATTGGCAATTTTGATAACACCAAAAGTCAAGGACACAGCTTTCAAAGCAGAATGCACACATTTAACACAAAAACATGTCCTTAAGACCTGAGCAAACAAGACCTTGCTGAACAGAGATAAAAAACAGAACTCAAGATGGACTGGACATACACTGTGGAAATTAGACTTGAGTATGTGTTATCCCTTCATACATTGAGAACATATAGGATCAGAAGAAGGGAGATGAAATACATGAAGGACATTGATAGAACTGAATGGTGGATAGTATACCTGGATGGAGATTAAGCAAAGTGCAGAGAAACGAGGAGAAAGGTAGACTATGATAATAGAAGTACAGAAAGAATTTTATTTATGGATACATGTCATGCTAGTAATAATTTGTACATTCTTCACCAATTAACGTTTTTTGTAAACAATACAAAAAAAAATCTGGTAATTTCCTATCTTTCGTACCTTTTTGCTCCGCAGTGAATATGTATAGTCAAGTGTTGTTTCGTAGCGCTTAGGGTTAGGATTAGGGTTAGGGTTAAGATTAGGGTTTGTGTTAGGGTTCGTGTTAACCATAATACTAACCCTAATTCTAATCCTAACCCTAAGCTCTACGAAACAACACCTAACTACATATATTCACTGCAGAGCAAAAAGGTACGAAAGATAGGAAATTACCAAAAATCTTATTCAGTTGATACAGACAACAAACTTTATTAGTATATTCATAATTTAAAAAAAAAAAAAAAAACAGGTTAATAATTTATCAAAATTTAAATTCTAGAAAGAAAAGCAATCTTTTTAATTTTTTTTTTAAACATGGTAGAAAATATTTTTCATGCAGTTTTATATTTTCAAGACAAAAAAACTCAAAAGTCTCCAAAACTCTACAAATTACCTCTGCATCTTTCTGTTCCAAAAGCTTCTCAGTGTCTGCCACAGCCTCATAGTTTGTCACAGAGTCCCGTTTCAGCTTTCTGAAACAATATACATAAATCCTAATTTTTAAATCTGCCTTCTTAAAAAAGAAATGAATAGTAAATACCAAAATTTACACGCATTACTTCAGAAGTTGTGAGTGAAACAAGAAGGGACACAATTTAAAACACTCTCATGTGAGAAGAGAATAAATTTAAACATGATTGAAGTATACTAGCAAGGCAAGTAAAAAGACTGTATAAATACAGATAAAGGCCTATCATTATCATCATTTCCCTGTTCAATCCTTATGGAGTATTGAGCCATCACTGCAAATGGTCACTTTGCAGGAAGCCTGCACTAAAGCTTTCATGTACTTTTGTAGTGGTGCTTTTTATTGTTTTACATCAGGGGTACTCAACGTGGTGCCTACCAAGGCTTATCTGTGTGCCCTGGGAAGATTTGCGAAAGAAAGAAAAAATCTATAATTAGTTTGCACCGTGAGAAAATAGCTTCATACTTACTTACTTACTTACTTAGTCGTTCCCCTTCTACCGTGAGGTGTAGAGGTTTGGAAGAGAGAGCGCCAGACCATTCTATCAGCTGTCTTCTTCCTGGCCTGGTTCCATTCTAGTCCTCGGTCCTTCAAAGATTGTCTAATGTTGTCCTCCCAGCGGACTCTGGGTCGTCCTGGAGGTCTGGATCCTGGCTCTTTGTTTCCCATGCTTGTCGTGGTAGCCGATCTTCTCCCATTCTGCAGACATGGCCAAACCATCTTAGTTGGGACTGTTCTATTTGGGTCTGCAGCGGATGGGATTTTAGGCCTTGACGGATCGTCTGGTTGCGGACCATGTCTCTTCTTGTTACTTCAACCACTTTCCTCAGATACCTCATTTCTGAGGTTTGGATCTGGCTTTTGTGGGTTGTAGTCATTGCCCACGACTCGCATCCATATGTCAAGACTGGGACATAGGTGGAGCGGTATACAGCCATCTTCGTTTTCTTACCAACCTCTTTCTTGCTGAGGAATCCACGATTTATGGCCTGAAAAAGTCTCCCAGCCGCTGCTTTTCGAGTGGCCAACTCTTCTTTGATGCCTCCCTTTCGGTCTATAATAGCTCCGAGATATTTAAAGTGGTCGACCTGCTCCAGGACCTGTTCTCCCAACTTAATCTGATGTTTTCTTTCTTCTCGTGATATCACCATTGATTTTGTTTTAGAGCTGCTTATGACCATCCCTCTCTTCTCCAGCTCTTCCTTCCAGACTTGCAGGTTAGATTGGAGATGTGCCTCTGATTTAGCAATAAGGGCAACATCATCAGCAAATGCCAGCTCCGAAATATAGACCTGTCTCATCTTCCAGTACCCCACTGAATACTTTCTTGTTCTCTCCTTACATGCCTTGATGACATCGTCCATAAGGAGTATGAAGAGGTAAGGTGATAGGATATCACCTTGTCTTACACCAGTGGTGGTCCTGAACTCTTCTGACCTATGGTTTGCTGTCCTCACATAATTTCTGCAAGACTTGTAGAAGCTCTGTATAGCATGAATCAGAGGTGCTGGAATATTCTTCCTTGCCAAACAGTCCCAAAGTTTGCTCCAGGGGACCCTGTCAAACGCCTTTTCCAGATCTATGAAACAAAGATGGATCTCACTCTTATACTCAAGGGCCTTTTCACTCAGCTGTCTGAGTGTGAAGATTAGGTCTTGAGTACTTCGGTTTGCTCGGAATCCGCACTGGACCTCATCCAATTGTGGCTCAGCTAGGCGTCGGAGTCTCTGCTCTAGGATTCTAGAGTAGATTTTACCAGGGACACTGAGAAGGGATATGCCTCTATGGTTTCCACATTGTCGATTGTCACCCTTTTTGAAAATTGGTGTTATGATGGCAATCTCCCAATCCTTTGGTATGGTCTTGTTGCACCATGCTGCCTGTAGGACCTTTAAGAGTAATAGGTCGCCTGATGCTCCCATGTACTTAACCATTTCTGGTGTTATACCATCATGCCCTGCTGCTTTGCCATCTTGATTTTCTCTAGTGCTGCCCTCAGTTCTTCCATCTTTATGTCATCTTCACCATCATTGGTTTTCTCTTCTGTGCTAGTGGTTATCATTTCTGATGCTTCACCATGCTCACCATCCAGGAGTTCTGAGAAATATTCTTTCCATCTTTCCATTACTTCCTTCGGGGCAGTAAGCAATTTGCCTTGTTTGTCCTTTATAAATTTGAGAGGGCATTGTTTTTCTTTCCTCATGTTCTTTAGGGTCTTATAGAACAATTTCTGGTTTTCTTGTGCATCTTTTTCTAGCTTTTCTCCAAATTCTTCCCAGGACTTCTGTTTTGCTGCTAGCACTTTGTTCTTTGCTTCTGTTCTGAGTGTCACATATTCTCTATATTTTCCATTTGTCCTGTTGTGTTTTTAGCTCCTAAGTATTGTTTCCATGCCATTTTCTTCTCTCTTATTTTCTCTTTGACTTCCTCTGTCCACCAAGGTGTCCTCTTTCTCTGGTTCCCAAGTCGGACTTCACCGCATGCTTCTGCAGCAGCTGTCTTTATGATATCCTTGAATTTATTCCAGAGGGTTTCCAAGTCATCAGGTCGTTCTTCTGTGTTTCTCACTGCTGTAGCAATAAGCCCCTGATATCTGGTCTTAATTTCTGGCTCTCTCAGCTTGTAGGTCCTAATGCTCATTTCTCCTGCTCGTTTACTTGGTTTCTTGCGTGATGTTGGGCAGTTCCTAGGCTGAGCAACTCTTTCAGTTGTTCGTTTGATTGTTAGCAGGTAGTGATCACTTCCAATCTCTGGCCCCCTCCAGACTCTTGCATCTCGGACATATCTGAATGAGCTTCTCCGAACAATGGCATAGTCGATCACTGACTTCTCATTCTTGGTTGGTTCACATCTAGTGTATGCATGTATGCGCTTATGGGGGAACTTTGTGTTTGTAATGATCAGATTCTGCTCACTGCAGAATCTAAGGAGTCACTTTCCATTGCCATTGAGAGTATCTTCTCCATATCTTCCGATAACTCCACCCCATCTAGCATGGTCATTTCCAACTCTGGCATTAAAATCTCCGAGCATAATAACTTCATCTAGGCAGTCATCCACTGTCCTTTGAAGCAGCTCGAAGAATTCCTCCTTGACCTCTGCTCTCTCATCCTCATTTGGCCCATACACTATGACCAGGTTGACTATGGTTTCTCCTTCTTTTAGTTTTACAACCATAATGCGCTCTGAGACAAAGTTCCATCCCTTGATATTATCTTTTTGATTTTGGGCCACAATGCAACCCACGCCCCCTTTAGCTCTTTCAGATATGGGTACACCACTGTAGAGCAACGTGTTGCCATCGAGATCCATGACTCCTTGTCCTTTTTTCTTCGTTTCCGTTATAGCCAGGATTTCTAGTTTTGCTTTCCTCATCTCTTCCACCAGCTCCTCTTCCTTCCCATTTATACTTCTTGTGTTCCAAGTTCCATAAGTCGTAGTCCGTTCCAGTTCGTCGCCTTTAGAATCAGTCCGGTTTTCTCTCTTGTAGTTCGCGTAATCATGATTTAAAGCAAACAGGTGATTGGCCTGTTGTGCCTTTGCATGGTGGAGGGGCTGCCTCCTTACGGCCTCCATGCAGGCCGCCCTCCTCCTTTTTCATCCGGGCTTGGGACCGGCATAGGCGGAGTTAAAATAGCTTCATCCGCTACTAAACTTCTCAAGTTTTGGTGGTTAGTGGTTCCAGGAAGGTTAAAAATAATTTGCAGACAGATGAAGAATGTTATGTTATATTCAAGAACTGCTACTCTTACAGTCTAAGCATTTTTGAAAAATACCCATTCTTCAGAAGTGCAGCATATGAGATACACTTATAACTTGGCTCCACATATCTTTGCGAATCATTATTTTCAACAATGAACATTGTCAAATCTGAGTACTGGTCATGGCTTACTGATGCTCATCTGGATGATTGTTTGCTGGAACATAGACCTCCAACTATAAAAGTTGGCTAGTGACATACAGTGCCTACCAATTTGAAGAACAATTTCTTTTTCTTTTTTTTTAAAATCCTGAATATTTCTTATTTCATTAATTGTGGTTACTCAACCACTATATAAGAACTTATTTTTTTTCAATAAGTAAGTCATGATATTTTGTTGGTGCCCGCCACCCTTGTTATAAATTTAAAATGTGCCTGCGATGCAAATAAGGTTGAGGACCCTGTTTTACATGTTAACATTGTCAGCCCTATGCACAACCTAATGTTAATCATCTCTTATGACAGTCCTGTGGAAATATTAGCCCTATTCATTCTTTGCCACCTCAGAGACCCCTGGGAGAACTACGTGAGGGGAGGGGTGGGTACCTCATATGAAAACAGAGAATTAAATAAACAAAAAATGATTAACTAAAAAGATCATCCATCAAGACATTGTTCTACACTGAACTGTTACAATTTAATATGAATAAACAAAGATCACACACAAAAAAATATATGTATAGGGAGTGGCAAAGTTATATAATAAAAGTTAACCAACCATCACGAAGGTGTTTAAGCAGTGACTTTTCTTTTATGCCTGAATAACAGTTTTTTTCCCCCCAATATTCTTTGTTGATTCTTGTTTATCTGCCAACCTGACCTACATCGACATCATCATCAATACCTTTTTAGCTCCCTATGAAGCATATGTCCTCAACAAAACATGCCAAGCCATCCTGTCCTGTGTTGTCCTGTCCTGTCCTGTATTGTCCTGTCCTGTCCTGTATTGTCCTGTCCTGTCCTGTGTTGTCCTGTCCTGTCCTGTGTTGTCCTGTCCTGTGTTGTCCTCTCAAGGCCTTATTTATCCCTTTCATGTCTGTCTCTAGTTCTCTTCTCCATGTTTTGTTTAGTCTCTCTATTTCTCTTAACTTGTCGATCCCAGAACAGAGACTGCCTTATAATGCTATCGACTGGCTTTCTTAATGTGTGACCTACCCAACATCAGTGTCTTCTCTGACATACATATTTTCTGTGCAGTTCCCAGGGTCTTTGATGAGACAAAGAAGAAGAGGACTACTGTACCCTCAGGCATGTCATATAAGGTGACTAAGTTGTGCATGAGCTTGGCAACGTCATAATGTAAAAAGAGTTGCCACAGAAACCACTGCTGTGGTAGCTCCATGATCCATAAGGAGTGAGAAGGAAAATGATGATGATATAGATCAGTGCTTCTTAACTTGGGGTGCATACACCCCCCCACGGGGGATGCAAGACCTACCTTCTGAGGGTGTGAAACATGCTAGTTATTTTAGAAGGTCAATCATCATAAACACAATATAATACACACAACTCAAATGTATTAGTACAAAATAGAACATTGACAACGTGAATTCAATACCAAATCTTAGTCACATTTTGTAAATAATATTTTCGTAAAACAAACTTGTATCTCTTTTTTATCATTTTTGCCATATTTTGTGAGCTAGAAGATGACGGCATGTGAAGCTTCTTAAGTTGATGCAAATGGGTGTGAGGCTTCTTAAGATGCTGTAAAAGGGTGTGAGACCTCTAAAAGGTTCAGAAACAATTATATAGATACTTCACCTTTTTCCTGTGATTCCCGATGTTCACTGTGGAAAGAACGATACTTGAAAGTTCAAATAAAGTGCATACCCTCTCTCCTTCTGTGCTGAGCCCATCTGTGTTTTAATATGCATTGCTCTATAATTCTCATAATGAACATCTGCAGTCACATCCTTCAGGTCTTGCATGTGGGTGCTGGTAAATGGATAACACTAAAAGTTAATGAAGATAATCATGATAGTGAGAATGAAGATGTGACAATAATTTTTATGACAGTGCATGGAGCCCAAATAACAGAATAGCTAAGGACTTTTATGTAAAGGATGCCTAGCTTTCTCGAAAAAATAAAAGGAGGTCCCGTGTGCAAGTTGTGCATGTTAAAAATCCCTCGGCAGTTGGAAATTGTAAAGAGGCCCCCACCCTGACAATATTTATGAAATTAGGAAGAGCTACCTACCACAAAAATATTAATAGAATGTGTGATTTCTGTGTACACACATTGGGATCTTTGCCGGTGCTACAGTGTTTGTGCAATGATCCTCCTTGTGTGATCGGGAGGAGATCGGAGCACTGACGGAGTTGTCCACGTGCAATTAAGATGGTCCTTAAAACCAAACCAAACCAATGCAAAACAAAATAACAAATACTTGATAAGAGGTCACATCAGGGAAAACAAAAATTATAAGAATAAATTTAGTTAATTCATGCCAAGTCCTCATGTCCTGTGAAGTCCTCATGTCCTGTGAAGTCCTCATGTCCTGTGAAGTCCTCATGTCCTGCCAAGTCCTCATGTCCTGTGAAGTCCTCATGTCCTGTGAAGTCCTCATGTCCTGTGAAGTCCTCATGTCCTGTGATTTCCTTTCAAGATCCTAAAATATCTTCTTAACCACTTTCATTTCTACCTCCAGTTTTTTTCTCCATTTGTTTTTCTGTTGGTTGCCCTCTACCTCTCTTGCCCTGGTGATTTAATAATAAGGACTGCCTTGTAATGCTATCAACAGGTTTTCTTAGTGTGGGTCCTATGTGACAGATGACTTTCTTTTGTCCTGGAAGGTTAAAATGAATTATCAGAAATACTTTCTTTGGAGGACTTTCGTTGACGTTTTTTGGTTTGAATTTTTGTGCAGGATCAGTTAGCCTTGAAAAAGTGACAACAGGTTTCCCCAGTGTGTGTCATATCCATCACTATAATCTTCCCATCTCCTTTTCCACAAGCAATTGTCTGGTTCTTGCCATCAGTTCCACATTTCTTTAAATCTGTATTTCCATTATAATTTCTTCTGTCTGTTCCACTAATATCATACAATGGAATTTACACTTTGATTTATCTCTGGTTGTTAAATTCAAAAGTGTATTTTTTTAAAGGCATTTCTTAACTGAATGGTCTTTTTTCTTTGACTTACCTTATGAGCATCTGCCGCAATCTGACAAAGTCACAATGGCTTGGATTGTCCACTGTTGATTTAAAAAAAAAAAAAGCAATAAAATTACATAATCATCTCCTTGAGATATATGGCCTTTATATTTTATTTTCACAAAATTAACTTTAATGGACAAGATTTTATGTTCAACCCCTAATTGTTTATTCTTCTTCTTTGGTCCTTGGTCGCTGACTGACCGCACCTAGTGGCATCTTGTAGGACAGCAACAAACTGTCTCCACTTTGGTTGACAGCCATCCTTCATGTTGTGCCCCAGCTCTGGTTCATGCTTACCATCTCCACCTCCACTGTTCTCCACCAAGTGGCTTTTAGCTGTCATTGCTTTTGCTTTGCTTCTGGAGTCCATAGCATGGCAGTTTTGGTGGTGGTGTCAGGGTCTCTTCTGAGGATGTGGCCAACCCAGTTCCAGCGTCTACCTGCTATCATGGTGCTCATGTCTTCTTGGTTTTAATTAGAATATATTGTGTCATCAATTCATCATTATTATACTTCATGCTCCTTATGGAGCAAGGAGCCACCACTATAGCTGGTTCCCTTGCAGGAAGCCTGCACCAAGCAGTCACATGCTCTTGCAGTGGTGGTTTCTGTGGTTATTTGTTTTACATGATGAGGATGCCAGGCCCCCCTTCCCACACACACACACATACATACTAGTTGCCTTGTACAACATGCCTAGAGTGTAGTAGTCCTATTCTTTCTTTGTCTCTTCAGAGACCCCCAGGAACTACATGGGGTGTGTCATCAGTTGTAGATAATATACTCAGCTGCTGCCATTTGCTTACGAACAACACACTGAGTAATTCATCATCATTTGCATCTGATTATCTTTTTTTCTCACATCAAAAGATGAACGTTTGCTCATTTATTCTTTGTTATTGTTATTCTGGAACTGCATCAACATCATAGCACTCCAGGTTAACCCACAGGTGCTCAGTCTCTCTCAGTTTATGTTGAAGAGTGTGAATGCTAACTGTTCCTGTAGCTCGTTGGTTATATATACACAATGGATGCATCCTTTCAATTATTCTTACTTGCTGCTAATTTGTTCCTTTTCACAGTTCTGTGTTCCTGATAAAATAACAGTATCCAATTGCAAGCACATTTCCCTACAGTCAGCTGTTGTTTCCTCTTTCTTCCTATTTATTTTATTATGGCTAAAAATAAAAATACTTACCCTCAACTATTCCCCAAGGGTAAGCTCTGCCTCTAATTTTCTTCCCTCCTGCTTCCACTACAGTGTTGCAACCAACCACAGCAAATGGAATGGAAGCCTGAAAACACAAAAAATCAATTATAGTGTTTGCCATTTACCAGATGTAGATCACCATCATTTTCTTGTGCACTCCTACGAGTATGGAGACACTACTGCAGCTGGTCCCCTTGCAGGAATCCTGCAACAATCAGTCATATGACCTTGTAGTGGTGGCTTCTGTAGCAATATGTTTTATATGATGAGATTGCCAGCCCCATGTACAATCTGGTATTAGTCACGTTGTACAAAATGCCAGAGGGTATAATAGGTCTATTATTTTAATGTCTCTTCAGGAACCCACAGGAACTATGCGGGGCCAGATTGTAGATACTACTAACAATTCGGAGATATCCAGATATATCTTTAAATATGTATCTTATTCTATTATTCATTTTCCTTTTGTGCTCCCTGTGGAGCAACCACTGCAGTTGGTCACCTGACAGGGAGTCTACACCAATCATTATCATTCTCCTGCATTGTGTTTCTGTAGCAATGCATTTTACATGAGAAGGTTGTGAGCCCCATGCATAACCCACTTATAATGTCCTCGTACAACATGACTGAGGGAGCAGTAGTTCTATTATTTCTTGTTCTCATCTCATCTCATAGAGCCGCAGTAGCATAGTGGTTAGTGCACTGGCTTTCTAGCACAGTGGTCTTTGGTTCGATCCCCAGATGAGGTGGGATTTTTTTAGGCCGCAAACAGCTCCTGGGTCGATCTAGCCCCAACTGGGTACCAGAGCAACTCTGGGAAGGTTAAGGCGGCCAGCGTGATGTTGACCACATCACCCCTAGTGTGCCGATGGTCAAGAAAATATGGGCCTAACACCATATTCCCAATATACCTCAATGGGCGTGTAACATGATCCTTTACCTACCATCTCATCTCATGATTTTCTTTTATCTACTTTATTTTCTAAAAGCCACCACAAACGGAATTTCTCATCTCATGATTTTCTTTTATCTACTTATTTTCTAAAAGCCACCACAAATGGAATTTCTCACCTCATCTCATGATTTTCTTTTATCTACTTTATTTTCTAAAAGCCACCACAAACGGAATTTCTCACCTCATCTCATGATAATTTCTTTTATCTACTTTATTTTCTAATAGCCACCACAAACAGAATTTCTCATCTCATCTCATTCTATCTCATATATCTATTCTAAAAGCCACCACAAACGGAATTTCTCATCTCATCTCATGATTTTCTTTTATTTACTTTATTTTCTAAAAGCCACCTTAAAATGGAATTTCTCATCTCATCTCATGATTTTCCATGAAATATAAAATAGATACCACCTCCCAGAAAGAAGACAAGATATACAGAAAGTAGTAAGGAATTTACCACCACATACCCACTTAAAAACACCAGAAGTACAGATGAAATTAGTAGATGGAACAACCAAACAGGCCGACCCAGTCAGTCTTATGAGGGCATCATAAAGAACCATTGATGCCTACCCTGAAGAATGGTTGCATGTCTATACTGACGAATCTGCATTTAAGGCCACCATCAAAGCAGGTTACAGAGTTTACATACGTTATCCAGATGGATCCTCCGATGAGCTGTTTGATGCATGCGGGGAGTTTTGCTCCAACTATGAAGCTGAAACCATTGCACTGGAAACAGCTGTATACCATCTGAAAACTGTATTTGATGCCTTTCCCTCAAAGGCTCAAAACATTGTCATTTTTCCTGACTCATTGTCTGCCCTCAAGCTCTGGAAGTCAGTGGACATTGTAAAACTGAATTAGCCAAACTAATCCTGGATGCTGATCAGCTTATCACTTCCTATGACACCAGAATAGTTATGCAGTGGATCCCTGGCCACTCAAATACACCAGGTAATGACAGAGAACAAGCTGAATACATTCGAGAACAAATGTCTTAGAAAACTCATGAACATCAGTTGGAAAGAATTCAAGACTAATCGACAAATAAGAGAAGACTCTAGGCAGAAATATGTCTCCGACTATATAAGGAAAAGACGATGGTCATATATCGGTCATGTCCTACGAATGCAAAACAACAGAATACCACTACAGGCGCTCACTTGGGTTCCTGAGGGTAAGCGGAAAAAAGGAAGACCAAAAGAAACACTCAGAAGAACAATAATAAGAGAAGGAAGAACGTTGGGCCTAAATAATGTGCAAGAGCTAAGAGGAGTGGCGTCACAACGAACAACCTGGAGAGCACTGGTTTCTGCCTTATGCGCCGTGTTTGGCGCTTAAAGAATTTATTATTAATGACAGAGCAGGTAGATTAGCAAAGAAGGGAACAAGACAAGAACAACCACTTACAGCAACAATTCTCCAAACAGCCAAATCACTCAATCAAACAACAAACAAAAAACTTGGCTGAACAGATGGGCCATGGGAAACACTGGAAGAGAGGTTTACAGACATATGGCTGGTCCTGATCCTAATGACAACATCAACCATCTTACAAGGAGGAATCAGAGCACCTTTTTTTGACTCAGATCACAACATATATCACTCAACAGCCACTTGAACAGAATCCAACCACAACACCCACCAGAGTGCCAGCTATGTAACTACCCCCACAAAACTGTTGACTACCACCTCTTTGAGTGCCCAGCACTCGATGATGTTAGAAAAATGCTTCTTCCTCCCAGGCCAGATAAGTGGAACACCTTGTACGGAGAAACAAAACAACTTGCAAAAACATGCAGATATCACTACATGGCATTGGGCCAAAGGGCGAGAGCCCAAGTGCCGCTGGATCAATAACAACAATATCATTTTCTTTTATTTACTTTATTTTCTAATAGCCACCACAAACAGAATTTCTCATCTCATCTCATGATTTTCTTTTATTTACTTTATTTTCTAAAAGCCACCTCAAATGGAATTTCTCATCTCATCTCATGATTTTCTTTTATTTACTTTATTTTCTAAAAGCCACCTTAAAATGGAATTTCTCATCTCATGATTTTCTTTTATTTACTTTATATACACTTGTTTCCTACAAGCCACCACATATGGAATTTCCATCTCATGTGTTTCTTTTATTTACTTTATTATACACATTGTTTTCTAAAAGTAATCACAAATGGAATTCACTGGACCCTTATGCTACAGCTCAATGATCTGGACTTTGCTGATGATCTTACCCTTCTATCCCATAATGCAATGGTCAGCAATTTTAGTATAAATTACCCAGGTAGGGATATGTTTAGTTTTCTAAAAGCCACCACAAATGGAATTTCTAATCTCATGTGTTTCTTTTATTTACTTTATAAACACGTTGCTGTCTAAAAGCCACCACAAACGAAATTTCCCATCTCATGTGTTTCTTGTATTTACTTTATATACACATTGTTTCCTAAAAGGGGCAAAGTCTACAGACAGGGGGTATGATGTGCTGGTGTTGTGGGTAGTGGGTTTCCCCCCTTGCTTCACCCTAGGCCTAGTGAATTCTGTTCATGAAAGGAGCGACCATTGCGGTGTTAGTCTCTTGGCCTAGCAAAACCTCTCATACCCCAAGATCGTTGTGCGTGGTGAAGAGCCACACCCTCCTCGAGGTAGTCCTGGTAACTGAGGGTGCGAATCCTCAGGCTAAACACAACGGATCTAGAGGAGCAAACCTCGATAATAAAACCGGTGCACTACACCGTACACGCCCTCTGTGGGTGGGAAGGAGCCAGATGGATAATGAACAAGTCTTGGGAGTGGGAACGAGTGTGGACTGCTCCCTGAAGATCGGAACCCATCGTACAGGCACAGAGACTCAGGACGTGACGATCCTATTGCCTTCAACTCTTGGTCACATGCCTAGAGCCTTGGAGAACTCGGCGTAACCAGCAGGCAATTTGGTGGCGGGGAAAGAGCACTGTGAGCCCTACCTTGGCTACGTATCACAAGGAGACGCAGAAACACCCCCTTTGTCTCCCCCAGAGCTGGCACAGTACACTTCTGGCTTCTACCCGGGGCGTTAGGAAATCCACAGGCACCCCAGCATCACAATGCCAAGAAGATGACAAAGTTGGAATTTACTAACTCAAACCTGGCAGAGCAAGTCCTCCAACAGATGCGGCCGATGCTGGGCCCACTGGCACGTGGACACGTCCCGATCCCCATCGAGACTTGCCCGGGGAGCCCACCCCGGCTCAAAAAAGCAGAGAAGGCCACTCTCCAAACCTCCGATGTCTTGCGGGCAGTGTTAGGATGTGCAAGAACATGGACAGGAAGACTCCACAACTTCCCCACTGAAGACACGCCCACGGCGACCGTTGCCTCAACTGGCTGTGTGTGGTGTACCTGGAAACGGGGCCTCCCAGTACTGAGACACAGTTAAGTCCCCGATGTCATTTATCGGTGCAGAGTTGAGAGAGATGGCTGAGCATCACAATCCCCCCTGTGTTGCAGCATGATGAGAACCCAGAATTGCACACTGAGCTTGGGGGGAATCACTTGGGCACCAGACTTAATACTGGCTCTTGACTGGATGGCCGCATGCAGGAGATTTCTACAATGGGGGGTTGGCAGGTGGTGGGTATCTGGAAGTGGCTCTGTGCAGGACGTGAGGATTCCTTGGGTGAGCCCAGAACCAGAGCACAGCATTGTGCAAGCTCTGCATAGTTGGAGAGCCCCCTGGATGACGGGAAATGCACAGTGTGCTACCCCACCTGTCCCCAACTGCTAACTTAGAACCAGAAGTGGGGTCCTCTGTATGCGTGCCAGGCCAGGATAAAATGCCTGGGAAAGAGACTGGAGCTCAGAACTCCCTAACTCAAAGTTGCAGGATGGCAGGAAAGACAGGGCTATTTTGAAGATAATGCAACCATATTTTCACCATACGAGCTCGGACGCCGCCTCGGTAAACAAGGTCCGCGCAGAGCAGTGACACCCCCAGGCTGCTTGCGAATAGTCTACTACTGGGAACATAAACAGATTAGGGATGAGCCCACTCTCCCGTTGAACAGGTGCTAAAGTCATAGATACTGGGCCAGAAGGCGCACCGGAAACCACAGTATCACGCAACTCGCTTTTTTTTTTTTTCTATGGAGAGTACACCGTCAAATAAATCTCGTACTGGTGCTCGCCCTGTGGAGCTCCACCAGGCAGGTGCAGTGCCGGGCTCTGAGCCTCGACAGAGCCCACCCTCAGCTACTGGAGGACCCTCTAGACCGTCTTGTGGAGTCAGCAGACGGCGGAGGAGAACTACTGACCAAAACAAAACAGAAAAAGAGAAACCCAAAGTGCCACTTGTCATGATGCACTGGAATGCAGAGGGAGTGAACAGCAAGCAGGCTGGATACAGCAAAAAGACAGAGCTGGAAAACATCTTGTATGAGAAGCAAGTCAGTGTTTGCTGTATCCAAGAGACTCACTTGAAAGCAGATCAAACCTTTAAAATAAGGGGATATCAATGCTTCAGATCTGACAGAAAAGATAGACGAAAAGGAGGAGTACTTACTCTTGTAAGGAATAACATTCCTGCACACGAAAGGAAAACCTTCATGGATGGAGCAGAATATCAGCTGTTGCAGATAAAGGTAGACAAGATGGAAATAGAACTCCTGAACTATTACTGTCCGAACAACAAACCCCTGAGTCTCAGCTCTATACAGGTACCAGCCACCAACTTTATAGCAGTTGGAGACTTTAATAGCCACTCCCAGAGCTGGGGCTATAACCATCTGGATCACAGAGGTGAAGAGGTTGAAACTTGGCAAGATGATCACTCCCTAATCCTAGTCAATAATGCCACAGATACTCCTACCTTCTACTCCAGAGGATGGCACACAACTTCAACACCAGATCTTGCCTTCTCCACACCAGATATAGCTGGATCTATTAGTAGAGAAGTAGGAGACCAACTAGGGGGAAGCGACCATCGCCCAATCTTTCTTACTGTCCAGAGTGCAACTCTCAGTACAGGCCCAGCCATTACAAGATGGAACTACAAAAAAGCCAACTGGGGTTTATTCAGGCATCAGGTGAACACGCTGCTGTCTACCCTCAAGGTACAGAACAGAGACATTAATGAAGTGGTAAAAGACTTCAACAGATGCATACTACAAGCTGCAAAAGAAACCATTCCCAAAGGATGCCGGCGTAACTACATACCATACTGGTCCAGCACACTCCAAGAACGTCAGGAAGCCATGGACAGGGCTAGAAAGGACGCAGAGTCTCAGCCTTCACTTGAAACTCACAACAAATGGAAAAAGGCTGTAGCAGAGTTTCAGAGAACAAAGCTAGAAGAAAAACGGAAAAGCTGGAGAACTAAAACGGCATCGCTGAACCTTGAGAAAGACGGCAGGAAACTTTGGAGATTAGTCAAGTCTCTAAATGAAGAGCATTCCTCACCTAGGCAGACTATCACATTGGATGAAGGTGGCAAACTTTTCAGAGGAAAACAAGCTGCAGACTTGTTTGCTAGAAGATACAGTTCAGAAAGCAACTTACCCATTAACATAGATCATCAGAGAGAGATAAGAAAAGAAATACTGGCAACCATGGGACAGACAGATACTCCTGCCCCAATGAGGGAACCCATCACACTAGGAGAACTACAGAAGGCTATTTCCAAGCTTAAGTTTCAAAAGTCACCCGGCCCAGACAAAATCAGCAACGAAATGCTAGTAAATCTGAGCTCAGCAGCAAAGACAAAACTGCTTGAGATATTCAACCACAGCTGGTTGAAAGGAACGGTACCCCAAGTATGGAGAGAAGCCATCACAATACCCATACTAAAGAAAGGGAAATGTAAGACCGAGGCTGCAAGTTACCGGCCAATCAGTCTCACAAGCTGTGTTGGGAAGACTATGGAGCGAATAGTCAACCACAGATTGAAATGGTATTTAGAGTCTGAGCAGATCCTGGTGCCGGAACAAGCTGGATTTAGAGAATGCTACAGTATAGAAGACCAAGTTACTTACTTGTCTCAAGCAATAGAAGATGCCTTCCAGGAGAAGAAAAAGGTCCTAACGATCTGGGTCGACTTCAAGCAGGCCTTTGACAAGGTGTGGAAAGATGGCCTCATTGCAAAACTTAGGAGAAGTGGAATCCAAGGCAACATGATGAAATGGATCCAGTCATACTTGCATAACAGGAGAACTAGAGTCACTCTTGACGGTCTGCAGAGCAGAAAAGTGTTGCTCCATCAGGGGGTACCTCAAGGAGGAGTAATTTCCCCAACACTCTTCCTTGTTTACATCAATGACCTGGTGAAAGATCTCCCTGCAGGAGTTAAAGCTGCCTTATATGCAGATGACCTAGTACTCTGGTGCGCTGATGAAAATGTCACCACAGCAAATTATAGAATGCAGCGGGCAGCAGACATGCTAGTGTCATGGGCAGAGAAATGGCTTATCACAATAAACACAGACAAAACCTCCACAACACTGTTCTCCCTCGCCCCCAAGGACAAATCAGCTAACATACACCTAGGGACAACCGTGATCAAGGAAGAAAGCTACCCCACCTATCTTGGGGTGACATTTGACCAAAGGCTTACATGGAATAAGCATATTGAAAACGCAGAAGGAAAGGCCCGAAGACGACTAGGCATACTCAGAAAATTAGCAGGTACCAACTGGGGAGCAAATGAACGAAATCTAAAGAAGATTTATAATGGAGTAATAAGACCACACTTAGAGTTTAGCTCAGCAGCATGGTCATCAGCTGCTAACTCACATCTGCAGTCTTTGGACAAGGTGCAAAATCAAGCTCTCAGGCTTATTACAGGAGCCATGAAAACTACACCAATAACAGAGATGCAGAAGGTTGCTGGATTACAGACATTGTCCCATAGAAGAGACACAAAAACCATGATCCAGATGGAAAAGTACAAGAGTATGCCAATGCACCCAATGAAGGCAAGACTAGATGATCTGGCATTGGGACGTCTAAAGCGTAGCAGCTTTGTGCATCGGGGGAAAAGACTTATAAGACAGCATCAAGAAGACCTATCCATGAAGACAACACCACTGAAGCCCACCCTATACCCTGTACCATGGGAGCAGGCCAGCAGTGCCCTCCAAATTAATACATCAGTCAGTGGTCTCACAAGTGGATGTGAGTATAATGATCTGCAAAAACGAACTGCTACATTGAGTATGATCCAAGAAAGCTATCCCGATCAATCATGGATACATGCCTATACAGATGGATCAGCAATAAATGCTGTTAGGAATGGAGGTGCCGGTATCTTTATCTCATATCCTGACAACCACTATGAGACTAGGCACATTCCCACTGGTAAATTCTGTTCCAACTATACAGCTGAGGTTCAAGCTCTAGAGCAAGCTGCAAATATGATTTATAACACCAACTCTGACTGCCACCAGGTAGTCATCCTCCCAGATGCACTGTCTGTCCTGCAAGCTCTCAAGGGTGGTAAACTCCCGCATCTGAGAAATGAACTAAACAAGGTAGCTGCCAAAAAGAGAACCATACTTCAGTGGGTACCATCTCATTGTGGTGTACCCGGAAATGAAAAGGCAGATAAACTTGCAAAAAAGGGAGGAGAATGTGAACAAGAAGATAATGAAGTCACATACTTTGAGAAAAAGAGAGCTATCCAGACTATCAGAAGAGAACAGAACCAACCCAAAGACGACTATCACACTCTCGACCGGCAGGGACAGATAACTATTTTTCGACTCAGGACAGGGCATAACAAACTGAATAAACACATGCACAAGCTACGATTGTCTGCTTCACCACTGTGCACATGTGGATTAAACGAACAAACTGCTGAGCATGTTCTACAGGACTGTCCTCTGTATGACCAGTTAAGAAAGATATACTGGCCGAATGACTCAACACTAAACTCAAAGCTATATGGAGTTAAAGAGGAACTTCAAACAACAGTCGAATTCATCATGAGAACTCGTCTGACGGTGTAATCATCAAAGATGCGATCGCAAGAAGAAGAAGAAGAAGAAGAAGTTTCCTAAAAGCCACCACAAACGGAATTTCTCATCTCATCTGCTGTGTTTCTTTTATTTACTTTATATACACGTTGTTTTCTAAAAGCCACCACAATCAGAATTCACTGGACTCTTATGCTACAACTCAATGATCTGGACTTTTCTGATGATCTTGCACTTCTATCCCATAATACAGTGGTCAGCAACTAAGGGTAAATTACCCAGACAGGGATATTTTGAGTTTTCTGCGGGTTAAGAGTAAAAATAATTGGGCAGTGCAACGAGTTACAATTTTTCTACAAGATCCTGGCTTTTTCCTTCCAATCCTGTGTTGTTGCAATTTGAAAGGATTAGCCAAGGTGGCTAGAACAAACAAAATGGAAGTAACAAACAAAATGGAAGTAACAAACAAAATGGAAGTAACAAACAAAAAGGAAGTAACAAACAAAAAGGAAGTAACAAACAAAAAGGAAGTAACAAACAAAAAAGAAGTAACAAACAAAAAGGAAGTAACAAACAAAAAGGAAGTAACAAACAAAAAGGAAGTAACCAAAAAAAACAAACAACACAAAACAGACTCAACCAAGAGACAAACATCAGATGGGTAATGAATTAACACAAGCCACAGCTGAAGAAATCATCAATAGAAACAAGTGTCAATTTAGCCATTAGACTTACTAGGATTAAAATCAGATTCTGTAGTTTTACCTAGTTTGTTTTGTGCGGGAATAAAACAACCCGGTGTTAGTTTTTTGTCCCCATCAATATAACAAGTAGTTCTTGAAGGTCAGAGTAATATCAATGCACCAAGCTTTTGACAAAGGTATTGGCCAAACCTAATTGCAGAACACTGCCATAACATAAACAAAAGTAAGACAATATGAAATTACTGTATGAGAGACAACAACATAATCTGAAAATCCATCGAAAAGAGATACGGATAATGACAGTGAATAGCCAGCTTGTTCTAAGAGAATTCAAACATCTCTCCATGTATACACAATTTTTTGGGTCTCATATCTTTATCGTCCAATCACTGACCACTTTAAGACAGTAAAACCACTACATTTTTCTGTGTTAGATCTGATATCTTTTGATTCACAAATGTTTCTGTGTTAGATCTGATATCTGTTGATTCACACACAAATGTTTCCCACAATGCAGTGAAAGCTCAAAAGAAAGATCAGGATTACTGCAACCCCAGCCTTGTCATTCAAGTTGACTAACATGAGGTTTTTTTTTTGGGCATGGGGATGGCAATCTCTGTAAAACAAATTGCCACATAATGTACTGCTGCAGGAGGAGCATGTGAATGCTTGGTGCAGCCTTCCTCCAGGGGTATCAGCTTCACTGCAGTGGTGGTTAAATACTCTGCAAGGACTGACAAGGAAAATGATAATCATAATGATGATGAATGAAAGCTCCTTTAACCTTTTGAAATCTAATTTTGTTTATATGGCATACCTTAAGTTCTTTGTCTTGCTGCTTAAAATCATCATCCTCATCTGGGGATCGAACCATAGACCACTGAGCTAGGAAGCCAGTGCACTAACCACTATGCTACTGTTTATATGGCATTGTTAAAGAAGATAATAATGTATTTTACATGTTTTTTACACTTAGAGTTGTTAGCAGTTTAATATACACGGTAACAATTTTATCTAGGGACAACATGATGTATTTTATGCACTTGTATGAATTGTTAATGAACACGATATACATATTCCGTCACTAGGTGATGATGACGTGTTAGGTGATGCGTTAATTATGCAGACCGTTACCCGGGGCCTTCTGTTAGATCTTCCGTCCTAGTCAGATGTGTTTTTATGAGCTCCTGTGAATCGGTTGAGAATTGAAGTATTTTGTCAAGTGGCATGTGTGTTGGAGGCCGCCACTTTGTTATGATGACTCCGGACTCAAGAAGAAGTTCCATGGATATTGTAGAAGTAAGTCTACCATAAATTTTAAGCATCGTCACTTCCTGTCCACATTACTTGAATGTTAACCAGTTCTACGGCATTTCTAGTACAGAGGCGAGATGTGTACAGATGGACTGACTGACTGAGATATTCTATGCCTTTATGATGTTTTACCCATGCATGTAAATTTCAATGAAGAACTGTCGTATTATCTACATTAAATATGCCATTGTTTCATGGACCCAGCCACGAAATGTCATTCTGAACTTCATTAACGTTCACGCACTGTCTTGACACCCACTACGTTCATTGTCATATCAGCACAGCTCACAATCTTTGTTACGCACACAAACACCTAACGTAACAGGTATACCTTAAGTTCTTTGTCTTGCTGCTTAAAATCATCATCTTCATCACTGTCACAGTCTGGAAACTCATATATTCGAATGCCATGTTCTTCAATTTCTTGTGATACCTGTAATATCAAATAAATGCAGCTGGTTTTAGATAAAGGTAAAGGTAATCCCATAGCAGATACATCTGTAGGGGAGTGAAGTGTTAGAGACTTCCACCATACTTGGTCCAGCATCGAGAGGTGAGATGACCAGTTCCCTTCCTTGCTGCCTTTTCTTTCCTTAGCTCAAAGAGCAGAGTCAGCTACCCATTTACAGCGGGGTAGACTGGAGCATGTCGGTACCATGATTTGAACCTGACACCTGTGCCACGAGAGACCAGAGCTCTAACCACTTTGTCAATCAGTTTTAGATAGCTTTATAATAAAATCATGTCACATTGTTAGGGAAGGTTGCATTCTATAGCCAATAATATAGAGGACTTCTTGGTAAAATGTAATAGATGTGAACAAGAGAGAATCGCAATATGTGAATATTTACACCGCATATAATAAGTCAGCCATGGAAGGAACTTGAGCAGATGGCTTGTGACAGGAGGACTTGGCATGTGTTTTTTGAAGGCCTATGCTCCTTGGGGGGGCTAAAGGGTATTGACTTATTGAATGATTGATATAAGTCAGCCCTGTGTAGTTACCGGAGGGTGTCTCTGATGAGATAATGAAAGAATATGAATATGTCGAACAAGGCTACTACTGTAATATGAGGTTGTGTATGAGGTTGACAACCTCATCACGTAAAACACATTGCTACAGAAACCACAGCTGCAGGAGTGTATCATTGCTTGGTGTAGGCTTCCTGCAAGGGGGCCCAGCTACAGTGGTGGCTCCATGCTCCATAAGGAGAAAAAAGGAAAGTGATGATGATGATGGTACAAGTCACCTGTAACTGCAGAATAAGTTTTGTGAATAGACAGACCTACCTACAGAACTGCGCTATACTGTCAAACAGTTTATAACAAGGATTTAAATGAACATTTGCTGATCTGTATCTATTTGGCCAAAATCCTCAAGGATCGCTTTGTTTCAGAAACAGGATTGTTTTGGTTTTCAGAGCTTGCCAAAATCGCGTTCAGAAAGTAGCTCACAATGTGCTCTAAAATAGTCCAAAGTTGCCCAAAATAGTCAGAAGTCACCCAAATTGTGACAGAAAAGTAGGTCAAAATGTGTTCTAAAATAGCCCAAAGTTGCCCAAAATAGTTAGAAGTCACCCAAATTGTGACAGAAAAGTAGGACAAAATGTGCTCTAAAATAGCCCAAAGTCACCCAAAATAGGCAGAAGTCCCACAAATTGTGACAGAAAAGTAGCCTAAGGAAGCATCTGATTTTCAGATATAATATTTCAGTTTTTGAGTGTTCAGATAAAAGGTTATAGAACCCGTAATAGTTAATAAAAGTATGAAAAGAATGAAACAGTCTAATTAAGATCTAGTAAAACATATTCTTCTTCTTCTTTGATCCTTAGCCACCGACCGTCAAAGCAGTCAGTGGCCATCACGCCTAGTGGCGTCTTGTAGGGCAACAACAAATTGATTCCACTTTGCTCGGTCGGTGGCCATCCTTCGTACAGTGCCCCAACTCTGGTTCATTCTTTGCATCTCAGCCTCCACAGTCCTCCGCCAGGTTGTTTTTGGTCGGCCTCTTTTTCATAGTAAAACATATTACTAATATAAAAATGAGAGTAAATTAAATATAAATCCACATACTCCCAGTTTTCCTCTCTCCTTCTTCGCCCCTCCCCCCAAATATATACAGCACAACTAGAATGAAACCTGTTGATAGCATAGCAAGGCAGTCCTTGCTCTGGAATCCCCAGGGTAAGAGAGGTAGAGGGAGACCAAGGAACACATGAGAAGAGAACTGAAGTCAGATGAAGGGGATGAAGAAGACATGAAAAGACCTTGACCTGATGGCACAGGACAGGAAGACTTGGTATAAGTTTGTTGAAGGCCTATGCACTTTGGGAGCTTACAGGTGATGAATGAATGAATGAAGTATGAAAAACCTACTGTTACTGAAATCTGTTTTTAGATTTTGTTATTTGTTGTAAAAAAATCTTTCAGATTATGGAAAGAAGTCAACAATGGAACAAATTGCAAACAGAAGTTATGGAGAGACATGATTGCCTGTAACACATGGCATGGAACTTGAAGAAGAAGGAGAAGAAGTTAATACATCTGCTGTTCTGCTTTTCTGAAATCTGTTCATTGCTGTCTTTCAAATCTACCTACCCTGTTCTTCATTCTCTTGAGCTCTTCTGTTGTAAGAATGTCTGCCTTAGCTATAAGGGGTACAATATTAACTTTATTGTGAAGCTTCTTCATGGTCTGAACATCAATTTGACGTAATCTGAAATTAAATATTGTTTCTTTATTTAATGAAATTAACTAGCAGTAGCATGAAAAAAAAAAATAATGACGCTTTAAGTAATCAAGAATGTAGAAAAAAAAGATCACAAAAATAGAAATCAGACTTTAGAAAGAAATTGGATCTAAACATACATAAGATCACACAGTTAGAAATCAGATGTAGACATACAAAAGGAGCAAATAAGTAGATGTCAGATTGGTTACATCAAAATGGATAAGTTACATTCATTTGAAGTTGCAAAATACATTATGAGAGATAATTTATGTAGAATTATCAGTTAACTTAAATTATCTCTCATAATGTATTTTGTAACTTTAAACGAATGTGCTTTATCCATTATGGTGTAATAAAGGATACATGTGAGTAAAAATTGAAGAAAAAAGTGACGAATCTGGCAAATTAATCTGGTCTATTGCATCTGAGAGGTGCATGATTATACCACACTTCTTGTTGTTTAAAGGATGCTGTTGAAACTTAATCTTCAGCATGTTAAAAAAAAGGGTTATGACATTTGTGAGATCATCAGTGAGTCATGAAATTTGTCACATGATCCATAACAATTCAAACATGATAGCTTTAGTTTTGGCCAGTTTAAACTAACTAATGCACTGAAAAAAGAAAAGGTTAAGGATCCCATTAAATGCCCAGTCAGGCATATTAGAAATAGGATGTTAGGCTCAAACTTTCTTGACCATACAGCACGCTAAGGGTAATGTGGTCAGCATCATGCCAGCCAACTTGAACCTTCCCAGAGTTGATCTGGTACCCAATTCATGATGCTGGGTCGACCCTGAAGCTGTTTGCGGTCTAAAAAATCCCACCTCAACTGGGGATCGAACCATGTACTACTGAGCTAGGAAGCCAGTGCACTAACAACTGTGCTACTGCAGCTCTTAATGCATTGAAACAACAATAAAATAGTAAATTCTATGTATTAAAATACTTTAAAAAAAAAAGAAAAATTAATTCAGGTATTTATCACAAACTATTGGTAAAAAAAAAATGTAGAGAAACATCAAAGGGAGACAAGTTAAAGTTTGCAACAGCGTTATTAACTGAAATGGAAGCTGATCTGCTGAAGCTTTATCTCCTTAGAACAATGTATCCAATGACACCTGTTGTTGAAAAATTAAGGCAAGAGAAAACATAACCTGCATTTGTATTACTATTTACATTTGTTTTACTATTTATTGCTTCTGAAGCAGGAGAGAATGTTCAACTTAAGTATGAAATAGTCTTTTAATTGTCAGCTGCTCCTGCAAAGTGTAGCAGTGCTGTGCCAAAGCACTGCATTAAGAAAGAAAACATTTAAGAGTATACCAAAAACTTTGTGCATATGCAAACATTAACAGTTTAGACAAAGGTTTTTTTGTTTTGTTTTAAGGATTAACTTTAACTCCATCAGTGCTCCGATCTCTTCACTTAGATCACACAAAGAGGATCTCAGTACAGTGCACAAACTCTGTAGCACCGGTGAGAATCCCAATGTGTGTATATAGGAATCACACATTCTATAAATATTTTTGTGGTGGGTAGGTTTCTAATTTTTAAATTTTTCCAGGGTAGTAGCCTTATGGTATACTCTTTAAAATTTCCAACTGCTGTGGAATCTTTAATGCGCGCAACTTGATCACGGGGCCTCCTATTTCTTTGCCCTAATCTGAGAAGGCTAGGCATCTGATCTCACTACCTAGGAGACCAGGGGGGGAGAATGACATTATTAGTACCACTGGTTCTGAAAAAAATTTCTATAAATGATATTCCCTCTACTGGGAATTGAACCCAGTACTTTTAGAATTCGAGGCGGATGCCATAATACTTAGCAACACCGACAAAGGTAATAGGAAATGAATAAAGAACCACAAGATTCTAACCAGTTAACAAAGGGGAGATAATGTTAAAAAAAAAAAGCAAAAACTTTTACCCATGACCATATGGAGATATAAAGTAAAGACAACAGTGGACCCTGTTGTCTATAATATTCCTCCTGTTTAATCCAGACTCATCTTCAAAGTATCGCTTGAATTGTTGGTCTACATATTCCAGAAGAGTTTTGTGGCTGTAGAAAAGAAATACCAGATAGTTCATGAGATACTTATAACAATAATGTGAAATTCTTCTTCTTCTTTGGTCCTTGGTCGCTGACTGTCAAAGCAATCAGTGACCATCATGCCTTTGATGTCTTGTAGGGCAGCAACAAACTGTCACCACTTTGCTCAGTCGACAGCCATCCTTCGAATGGTGTCTCAGCTCTGATTCATGCTTAGCATCTCCACCTACACAGTTCTCCGCCAAGTGGCTTTTAACAGTCTTTGCTATCGCTTTCCTTCTGGAGTCCATAGCATGGCAGTTCCGATGATGGTGTCAGAGTCTCTTCTGAGGATGTGGCCAACCCAAGTCCAATGTCTACCCGCTATGATGGTGCGCATGTCTTTTTGGTGACACCGAGTTAACAGTTCTTGGTTGGTGATGGTGTTTGGCCAGAAAATGTAAAGAATTGTCCTTAAGCAGGTTGTGTGGACAGAGGACATTTTGGATATTTCCTTTACTGTTACTCTCCAGCATTCTGCACCATACAGAAGTATGGAAGCCCTCATATATTTTTAATTTAGTGTTGGTACTATACTGGGAGTATTTCCAGATGTTGCTTTAGGTTAGCAAAGGCTGTAATAATGTGAAGTACAGCCATTTAATCACACATTCATTTCTGATTTATTCAGGGGCAGTGTTTATTTGATACATGGAACTTATACAAGAGTCTTCCAATATACAGGTTGATTGAAAAGTCATAATTTAAATTGCTATTTCTTCATTTCTGTCCAACTAATTTATATGAAAAAAACATCAAAAACAAAGATAATTAACTGCCATTTTATTACTTAAAAAATTATTTCACATTAACATTACAAGTTAAGGTGAGTTCTCCTTTGTTCAGTTTGTTTAAAAATAGGAACCGGCTTTTCAACTACCCTGTATGCAGACTTCAATGCTTTCAGTCCAAAGTTTCCCCGAGTAGTTAACAGCTTATTCATTTTTAATAGTCAGGGGCATTATTTAAAGTATTTAGCTCCTGGGGCGGATCCTTCCTTGGGCACCCCCATAAAATACACAAACAAATGTATTATGCTTGCAAGTAGATTTTCAAACAGTACAGTCGTGTCATTATAGTGTCCGATGGCACCCAGCTCCAGCCCCTGTCCACCTTGCACCCCCCTTTAGTACGCCACTGTTAATATTGCATCTTCATTTCTTTGAACGATGTCATTATCCTCCTTCATAGAGGTGAGAGCCATCTTCTTCTTCTTTCTCATTCACCTTTAGAATTCCATATTAATGACTCTAACAAAGGTAGTAGTCAGCTCAAGGTTCCTGACCCCTCCATTCAGTTGAAGCCATCTTACATGACTGATTTCAATTACTTGCTTTGGGAGGAAACCAGCTAATAACATTACAAGCAGTATTTGTCCTGAATCCCCAAGGTAAAAGAGATAGAGGAAGATTCAAATAGACATCGAGAAGGAAACTGAAGACAGATCTAAAAAATAATAATGAAGACTCGCAAAGGGCTTGAATGGATGGCACAAGACAGAATGGCCTGGTATGAATTGATTAAAGGCCCATACTCCAAAGGCAGCTAAAGGACAGATGATGACTCATTTTAACGTGAATAATCCTCAGTTCAGTTTGCCCTGAAGTGGGCATCTTGCTTCTGTACATGCAGTTTTCTGGGATCTTAACTGGATTTTTGATTTAATTATATCAAACTGCGTGATATATTTTCTTTCCTTCCTCAACTTTAGTTGGATATATACCACTAGAAAGGGTTGGTTACTTTCTTTGCCCATACTCTTCTAACTATTACACTGATCCTCTCCAATTACTATTAATGAGCATATGTTCCATTTGGCTATTTCTGGTTTCATATGTAGGACATTCATTTTTTTTCATCATTATATTCTTTTTTTGCTTCTAATGGTTGTTGTTGTTTAACTGAGGGTAAAGGTAAAGGATCCCATTACACGCCCATTGAGGCATATTGGGAATATGGTGTTAGGCCCACATTTTCTTGACCATTGGCACACTAGGGGTGATGTGCTCAGCATCACGCCGGCCGCCTTAACCTTCCCAGAGTTGCTCTGGTACCCAATTGGGGCTGTGTCAACTCAGGAGCCGTTTGCGGCCTAAAAAAATCCCACCTCATCTGGGGATCGAACCATAGACCACTGAGCTAGGAAGCCAGTGCACTAACCACTATGCTACTGCGGCTCCCTGTTTAACTAAGGCTGTTGAGCTTTTTGCTCTTTAGCAGCCAATACTAAGTCTTAGAGTCCTTGGTATTATCTACACTGTAGATCTAGGCTTTTCCTGTAGCTTTCCTGCCATTCTGAAATGTGTTGAGTTGAAATCATGAGCTCCAGTTTCACCAACTTTGCTTGCATTTAAAGGATCATCGCATCTGGTCCCAAGCTAGGAAGAAGAAGCATGTGGCATATTGTGCATTCCCCGCTATCCAAGGGGGCTCTCCAACTATGCAGAGCTAAAATACTGTGCTCTGGTTCTGGGCTCTCCCAAAGAATTGTCACGTCCTACACAGAACCACTTCTCAGCTCCCCTGGCCTATCATGGGGTCCATGGTGAGATCCACCAGCATGCAAGCAACCAGGTAAAAGCCAGAGTTATGTCTGAGATTCAAGTGGCTCATCCAAGCTTAGTGTGCAATGCTGGGTTCTCAACATGTTTCACCACAGGGGTAATCCCTGGAAGTGTATGGATGATTTCAAGAATCAATGAGGGTGTAATTAGCCTCACAGAGGTTCACATCAAAATTTACATACTATAGCATCGTGCATTGCTGGTGGTCACATAAGGATGACTCCAGATATGCCTCCATGCATTTGCTTCTAATGGAGAATGGATCCGTCATTGCAGATGGCCTCTTTGAGAAAGCCTATGCCAAAGTATGTTATCTTGCAGAGGTCGTTTCTGCAGCAATGTTCTTTTAGACGATAGGTTAGGTTTAGTTTTATGGACTATCTTCATTGCACACAAAAAAACTCCATAAGTGCTCTGATCTCTTCCCTTAGGTCACACAAGGAGGATCTCAGCACAGTGCATGAACTCTGTAGCACTGACAAGGATCCCAATGTTTGTATACAGGAATCACACATTATATAAATATTTTTGTGGTAGGTAGGTTTTCTAATTTTTTAAATTTTGCCAGGGCAGCGGCTGTATGGCCTACTTCAATGATTTCCAACTTGCACATGGGACCTCCTGTTTTTTTCACCCATATCCGAGAAGGCTAGGCATCCAATCTCACTACCCAGGAGATCAGGTAGAGGGAGTATGACATCATTAGGAGAAAACCTTTCCATCAATTTTATTCCTTGTGATTGGAGCAAACCCAGTACCTTTAGTATTAGAGGCGGACGACATACCTCTGAGCTACTCCAACCCTCATGCATGCTAGGTTACCAGCCCCATGCCTAACCTCATATTAGTCACCCTGTATGACAGCTTGAGGGAGCAGTAACCTTGTTCTTTAAATGTGTCATGAAAGACGCTCAGTCAAGAACTATTTCTTCTTTCTTCTTAATCTTTCTATTTCATCTTCCTTATCCTTCTCCTTTATTTTCTTTCTCCTCTATTTATTTCTCTTTCCATTCTTCTTTCTCTTCCAAAATGTATTTATCATCATCATTTTCCTTTGCACTCCTTAAAAGGCAAGATCCCTTTTCAGGAAGCCTGCACTAAGCATTGACATGCTGTTGTGGCAGTGGTTTATATGGCCATTTGTTTTACATGATGAGGTTGCTGTTGCAGTAGTGGTTTCAATTTGTTGTACCTGATGAGGCAGCCAGCTCCTATCCACAACCTCACATTAATCACCTTGTGTGACATGCCTAAGGGTGCAGTAGTACTGTTCTTTATTTGTCTTTTTAAGACCTCCAGGAACTATACAGGAACTATACAGGACCTCCAGGAACTATACAGGACCTCCAGGAACTATACAGACTAAACTTGTTTAACTCTTCCTAAAATTCTTAGACTAGTTCCTACCAGTTTTCAGCATTAATTGCATCATTGTAGCCTGGTGTGTCCACAATGGTCAGCTTCAGACGAACTCCCTTCTCCTCTATCTCAAGCTGTTTCTTCTCGATTGTGACAGTTCTCTCTATCATATCTAGAAACAACAATCAGTAAATATTTTAACTTTTCTGTAAGGTTCATAATAGTTTTTACCTCTCTCCAACAAAATACAAATAACACTATGTAAGAAGAACTGTAAAAGTCTAGAGAAATTTAACATATGAATGAAGAAAGCAAAGATGTCATGAGTGAAAAACACATGAACTTTTGAAAAAATACAACATTACATGGCAGGCCCTCTGTTGTTTTAAGGGGTCTCTGAGGAGACGAAGAAAGAATATCTTCTTCTTCTTCATACACTCAGACATCAACTTAAATATGTTCAAAGAAAATAGTGGTCAGATTGAGGCTGTTTCTATCTCCACAGAGTTTATCCAGGAATGGTACTGAAAGAATATGATTATCTCTTCCTTAGGAATATTGAAGGAGATGACTAACATGAGCTTGTGAATAGTGCTGGCAATCTCATCATGTAGAACAACTGGCTACAGAAACCATCCCTGCATGAGCACATGAACGATTTGGAGCAGACTTCAATAGGAGCAGATGTAACGATGGCTTTATGCTCTATAGGGAGCAACAAATTATTATGATGATGATTACAATATTGAACCTACATGGCTCCTAAAACAAAGACCTGTTGCTGGCAGGTATGGAAATAAAACACCCCCGCTGCATTGTTGATGGTAATTCCATTAGCCATTTGAAAAGACAGAGATACCCAGAAACAGAAAATATACTGCTCAAAAAAAGTTAAAGGCCACTTTCAATTTTTAGGTCATTTCAACTAAGCTGTTTTTTTAAAAACCTGAACACTCAGTCAAAAAAATTTTGCTGCATTTTGTTGCATGCTTAAACAATGTTTGTTAATCTGACAATAAATCAAATCTGTGTTACGTGTGTGTACCTCCAAGGTCAATCAAATGCACGTGGTGGAAAGGGAAATAATGCATGTTTGAAAATGCTTGCTATGGCAAAGCCTGTTGATAACATTGCTGAAATTTGCTTTTCACGTGCAAGTCGTGACTATGGTGAACACATTTCACCCACTTTTCGGAAGGAACGGGCAATGGATATGTTTGTAACATTTACCATTTTAGCCATGGCTCAGCGTGTCTTGCGTCTTGTGGTAGACCTTGGACGTCCTGACCTGCGTTGTTCTGTGACACTGCCGGTTGCATTATAACGATCACGTCGAGTTTGTATGACAAAGTGGGCAACTCCTAATCTCCTAGCAACTTCTTGCAGCCCTACATCATCCTGCAGCCATGCCATCGCTCTCCATCTGTCAACATTGGTCAAGCGTCTTAGCTGAGCCATGGCTAAAATGGTAAATGTTACAAACATACCCATTGCCCGTTCCTTCCGAAAAGTGGGTGAAATGTGTTCACCATAGTCACGACTTGCACGTGAAAAGCAAATTTCAGCAATGTTATCAACAGGCTTTGCCATAGGAAGCATTTTCATACATGCATTATTTCCCTTTCCACCACGTGCATTTGATTGACCTTGGAGGTACACACACGTAACACAGATTTGATTTATTGTCAGATTAACAAACATTGTTTAAGCATGCAACAAAATGCAGCAAAACTTTTTTGACTGAGTGTTCAGGTTTAAAAAAAAACAGCTTAGTTGAAATGACCTAAAAATTGAAAGTGGCCTTTAACTTTTTTTGAGCAGTATAGATAAGACAAGGCTGAAGACTAGGAAATATATACCAATCTCCACCTTTTCAACAGGCCGCATGACGCTCACTTTCTTCTCAAGTAGATAGCAGACCATCACTACTCCAGATTTAACCTTTTCAACTGGAGACATCATCCACCATATTGACAAACAGATGTTTGTACAACCAGGAGGATGTGACCACAAAACAATAAAAGCAGTCTTAAACTTGGATTATGTCCCTCAGAAACAAAAACCAATGGCTAAGTGGAAATACAAGTGACCAGACTGGGACAGATATGTAGTGCTGACAGATATATATTGTACTTCCGAAAATTGTGCTTCAGAACAGATGAGAAGAGACAGCAAGTCTTCACCACTCATTGGAAGGTATAATGTATATGGGAAAAATAATAAGGCTAAAACAGAAAAATCTGTGAGAGAGATAAAGGTGGCAATAATAGAGCAAAAGAAGAAGAAATTTAGAACAGTCAAATAATAAATAATCTGTAAATTTTTGCACACAAAAAAATTAATAAATAAAAAAATAGGTGAATAACTGTGCTTGCAAGAAAGAATGAAGGAGGACACCAAACAACAGAAAAGCAACAGAAGTAGTAGGCACTCTCGAATTTGATCCTGGTCCATTCCAAATAGGACCATTGCCTTGCTGTGAGAGTTGTGTCAGGCCAGATGACCAACCAAGCATTTTTTTAAAGTGCATCATTAGGGGTAGCTTTTTTCTTGACATTAATTACAACTATTAAATATAGAACCTGAATGACCCTGTCCCTCTTATAAACCCCACTACTTCTGTAACTTTCTTATTCACAAGCATAGGCGGAATAACACAAGATGAAAGCTGTAACACTGCGTCTAGTTGTTAGCTATCCACCTTAAGGCTGCAGTAACAGCATCACCATCGTTGTGTCACTCTCAGTCCATGCTTCGGAAGGTTCAAAGTGGTTGGTTGCAGCATGAATGGAAAACATTCATAGAAGCTTCCAGTCTACAAGAGCTGGTGTGGGTATACTGTGCTGGTCATGCTGTGGTATGTGGTAATGAAAGAGATGACAGTCCAGCATCAAGAGCACCCATAGTGGGGACACTGGATATGGATAAGGGAGATATACTGAGAACAATTAATGATCGCCTGTTAGAGAAGGACACTGCAATAGATGAATCATCAAGGTTAAGACTGTTGGAATTTAGCATCAAACGTCAGGCTAGTAGAGATGGACGTATGAGAAGATGCATCCGTCGTGTTTACAACCAGCGAGCTACAGGAACAGTTAGCATTCACACCCTTTGACTTATACTGATGGAGACTGAGTACCTATGGGTTTGCCCGGAGTGCAATGGTGTAAATTCTGTATAAAAATAACAATAACAATAACTAGTTGTTCAAACAAAAATGGAGAATATCATTGGCTGGTGTAGTAACAATTTATACACTTTACATTACTCTTCAATAACATAGCTGCCTTCGCATGTTTGACACAAGGAATTTTTGGTGCTTTGAGTTTTTATGTAGTGTTAAAGTTCACAGGTCATTTCTTTGTGTTTTTTTAAAAGTATGGTAATGTTATACATAGTTGTTTAGGAAACTGAATGCGGATTAAACAAATATGAAATTGGGACATCGCAAAACAAAAACTTACTTCAAATATTGCTTACTTACTTAGTTGTTCCTCTTCTACCATGAGGTGTAGAGGTTTGGAAGAGAGAGTGCCATACTATCCTATCGGCTGTCTTCCTCCTGGCCTGGTTCCATTCTAGTCCTCGGTCCTTCAGAGATTGTCTAATGTTGTCCTCCCAGTGGACTCTGGGTTATCCTGGAGGTTTGGATCCCTGGCTCTTAGTTTCCCATAATTATCGTGGTAGCCGATCTTCTCCCATTCTAGTTCAGATATTCTGGCCCTGAAAACTGGGCTTCCATCAGTAGTGCCTGAGAAAATCAGCCCTGAATGCTGGCCTCTTGTCCTTCAAGAGCTAATGTGCTAGATGAAGTTCTTGAGATAATTCTGAAGACGTCAGTCTAAATCGCTTTCACATACATTATTTACATCACACCATCGTAAAGTCAGGTTTATATCAGCAGGAGAGGTTTTAAGAAAATTCCCTGACTAAAAAATTAAAAAAATGTAGTGGCTAAAAAGTAATTTTGTTACTCTGCTATCAAATAGCACATGTATCAGGTCTCATAGATGATAGTAGTTGTGACTATGCCGTAACAGATTCTTCTTATTATTTAAAAAAAAAATAATTTAAATTTGACTAAGAATTTACAGACTTTCATAAACAGTGCTTGTGTAGAACAGATTAATTAAAATACATCTCCAATGTAAAGCTGATGACAATAACCAGACAGGTGCCAGTGGAGCAAGAGATGAAAAGAAGATGCTGATGATGGATAGGAGGAAACCTGTTGATAACATAACAAGCAGTCCTTGTTCTGGAGACCTCATGGTAAGAGAAGTAAAAAAAAAACAAACGCACACAAGGAGAAGAAAAACTGAGAGATAGAAAATGAAAGGGATGAAGAAGGCATGGAAAGACCTTGACCTGATGGCACAAGAGGACTTGACATAACATTGTTTGAGGGGGCTTTGCTCGTCATAGAGCTGAAGAGTAAAGAATTATAATGACGCTCTAACAGAAGAGTGACAACAAAACAAATCAAGGTTAAGACTGTTAAGAGTAAAGATTATAATGACGCTCTAACAGAAGAGTGACAAATCAAGGTTAAGACTGTTTAAGAGTACAGAAGAGTTATCAAGGTTAATGACGTTCTAACATTATAAGAGTGACAAAATCAAGTGTTAAGACTGTTAAGAGTAAAGATTATAATGACGCTCTAACAGAAGAGTGACAAATCAAGGTTAAGACTGTTAAGAGTAAAGATTATAATGACGCTCTAACAGAAGAGTGACAAATCAAGGTTAAAACTGTTAAGAGTAAAGATTATAATGACGCTCTAACAGAAGAGTGACAAATCAAGGTTAAGACTGTTAAGAGTAAAGATTATAATGACGCTCTAACAGAAGAGTGACAAATCAAGGTTAAGACTGTTAAGAGTAAAGATTATAATGACGCTCTAACAGAAGAGTGACAAATCAAGGTTAAGACTGTTAAGAGTAAAGATTATAATGACGCTCTAACAAAGAGAAGTTAAGACTGTAAGAGTAAAAATCTAAAGGTTAAGACTGTTAAGAGTAAAGATTATAATGACGCTCTAACAGAAGAGTGACAAATCAAGGTTAAGACTGTTAAGAGTAAAGATTATAATGAGGCTCTAACAGAAGAGTGACAAATCAAGGTTAAGACTGTTAAGAGTAAAGATTATAATGACGCTCTAACAGAAGAGTGACAAATCAAGGTTAAGTTAAGACTGCTCTAAGAAGTGACAAATCAAGATTATAAGAGTAAAATTATACGCTCTAACAGAAGAGTGACAAATCAAGGTTAAGACTGTTAAGAGTAAAGATTATAATGACGCTCTAACAGAAGAGTGACAAATCAAGGTTAAGACTGTTAAGAGTAAAGATTATAATGACGCTCTAAGACAAATCAAGGTTAAGACTGTTAAGAGTAAAGATTATAAGACGCTCTAACAGAAGTTGACAAATCAAGGTTAAGACTGTTAAGAGTAAAGATTATAATGACGCTCTAACAGAAGAGTGACAAATCAAGGTTAAGACTGTTAAGAGTAAAGATTATAATGACGCTCTAACAGAAGAGTGACAAATCAAGGTTAAGACTGTTAAGAGTAAAGATTATAATGACGCTCTAACAGAAGAGTGACAAATCAAGGTTAAGACTGTTAAGAGTAAAGATTATAATGACGCTCTAACAGAAGAGTGACAAATCAAGGTTAAGACTGTTAAGAGTAAAGATTATAATGACGCTCTAACAGAAGAGTGACAAATCAAGGTTAAGACTGTTAAGAGTAAAGATTATAATGACGCTCTAACAGAAGAGTGACAAATCAAGGTTAAGACTGTTAAGAGTAAAGATTATAATGACGCTCTAACAGAAGAGTGACAAATCAAGGTTAAGACTGTTAAGAGTAAAGATTATAATGACGCTCTAACAGAAGAGTGACAAATCAAGGTTAAGACTGTTAAGAGTAAAGATTATAATGACGCTCTAACAGAAAAGTGACAAATCAAGGTTAAGACTGTTAAGAGTAAAGATTATAATGACGCTCTAACAGAAGAGTGACAAATCAAGGTTAAGACTGTTAAGAGTAAAGATTATAATGACGCTCTAACAGAAGAGTGACAAATCAAGGTTAAGACTGTTAAGAGTAAAGATTATAATGACGCTCTAACAGAAGAGTGACAAATCAAGGTTAAGACTGTTAAGAGTAAAGATTATAATGACGCTCTAACAGAAGAGTGACAAATCAAGGTTAAGACTGTTAAGAGTAAAGATTATAATGACGCTCTAACAGAAGAGTGACAAATCAAGGTTAAGACTGTTAAGAGTAAAGATTATAATGACGCTCTAACAGAAGAGTGACAAATCAAGGTTAAGACTGTTAAGAGTAAAGATTATAATGACGCTCTAACAGAAGAGTGACAAATCAAGGTTAAGACTGTTAAGAGTAAAGATTATAATGACGCTCTAACAGAAGAGTGACAAATCAAGGTTAAGACTGTTAAGAGTAAAGATTATAATGACGCTCTAACAGAAGAGTGACAAATCAAGGTTAAGACTGTTATAAAGAGCTAAAGATTATAAGGTTAAGACGCTCTAACAGAAGAGTGACAAATCAAGGTTAAGACTGTTAAGAGTAAAGATTATAATGACGCTCTAACAGAAGAGTGACAAATCAAGGTTAAGACTGTTAAGAGTAAAGATTATAATGACGCTCTAACAGAAGAGTGACAAATCAAGGTTAAGACTGTTAAGAGTAAAGATTATAATGACGCTCTAAACTGTTAAGAGTAAAGATTATAAGAGTGACAAATCAAGGTTAAGACTGTTAAGAGTAAAGATTATAATGACGCTCTAACAGAAGAGTGACAAATCAAGGTTAAGACTGTTAAGAGTAAAGATTATAATGACGCTCTAACAGAAGAGTGACAAATCAAGGTTAAGACTGTTAAGAGTAAAGATTATAATGACGCTCTAACAGAAGAGTGACAAATCAAGGTTAAGACTGTTAAGAGTAAAGATTATAATGACGCTCTAACAGAAGAGTGACAAATCAAGGTTAAGACTGTTAAGAGTAAAGATTATAATGACGCTCTAACAGAAGAGTGACAAATCAAGGTTAAGACTGTTAAGAGTAAAGATTATAATGACGCTCTAACAGAAGAGTGACAAATCAAGGTTAAGACTGTTAAGAGTAAAGATTATAATGACGCTCTAACAGAAGAGTGACAAATCAAGGTTAAGACTGTTAAGAGTAAAGATTATAATGACGCTCTAACAGAAGAGTGACAAATCAAGGTTAAGACTGTTAAGAGTAAAGATTATAATGACGCTCTAACAGAAGAGCGACATCAATCAAGGTTAAGACTGTTAAGAGTAAAGATTATAATGACGCTCTAACAGAAGAGTGACAAATCAAGGTTAAGACTGTTAAGAGTAAAGATTATAATGACGCTCTAACAGAAGAGTGACAAATCAAGGTTAAGACTGTTAAGAGTAAAGATTATAATGACGCTCTAACAGAAGAGTGACAAATCAAGGTTAAGACTGTTAAGAGTAAAGATTATAATGACGCTCTAACAGAAGAGTGACAAATCAAGGTTAAGACTGTTAAGAGTAAAGATTATAATGACGCTCTAACAGAAGAGTGACAAATCAAGGTTAAGACTGTTAAGAGTAAAGATTATAATGACGCTCTAACAGAAGAGTGACAAATCAAGGTTAAGACTGTTAAGAGTAAAGATTATAATGACGCTCTTAACAGAAGAGTGACAAATCAAGGTTAAGACTGTTAAGAGTAAAGATTATAGTGACGCTCTAACAGAAAAGAGACAAATCAAGGTTAAGACTGTTGACAAATCAAGGTTAAGACTGTTAAGAGTAAAGATTATAATGACGCTCTAACAGAAGAGTGACAAATCAAGGTTAAGACTGTTAAGAGTAAAGATTATAATGACGCTCTAACAGAAGAGTGACAAATCAAGGTTAAGACTGTTAAGAGTAAAGATTATAATGACGCTCTAACAGAAGAGTGACAAATCAAGGTTAAGACTGTTAAGAGTAAAGATTATAATGACGCTCTAACAGAAGAGTGACAAATCAAGGTTAAGACTGTTAAGAGTAAAGATTATAATGACGCTCTAACAGAAGAGTGACAAATCAAGGTTAAGACTGTTAAGAGTAAAGATTATAATGACGCTCTAACAGAAGAGTGACAAATCAAGGTTAAGACTGTTAAGAGTAAAGATTATAATGACGCTCTAACAGAAGAGTGACAAATCAAGGTTAAGACTGTTAAGAGTAAAGATTATAATGACGCTCTAACAGAAGAGTGACAAATCAAGGTTAAGACTGTTAAGAGTAAAGATTATAATGACGCTCTAACAGAAGAGTGACAAATCAAGGTTAAGACTGTTAAGAGTAAAGATTATAATGACGCTCTAACAGAAGAGTGACAAATCAAGGTTAAGACTGTTAAGAGTAAAGATTATAATGACGCTCTAACAGAAGAGTGACAAATCAAGGTTAAGACTGTTAAGAGTAAAGATTATAATGACGCTCTAACAGAAGAGTGACAAATCAAGGTTAAGACTGTTAAGAGTAAAGATTATAATGACGCTCTAACAGAAGAGTGACAAATCAAGGTTAAGACTGTTAAGAGTAAAGATTATAATGACGCTCTAACAGAAGAGTGACAAATCAAGGTTAAGACTGTTAAGAGTAAAGATTATAATGACGCTCTAACAGAAGAGTGACAAATCAAGGTTAAGACTGTTAAGAGTAAAGATTATAATGACGCTCTAACAGAAGAGTGACAAATCAAGGTTAAGACTGTTAAGAGTAAAGATTATAATGACGCTCTAACAGAAGAGTGACAAATCAAGGTTTAAGACTGTTAAGAGTAAAGATTATAATGACGCTCTAACAGAAGAGTGACAAATCAAGGTTAAGACTGTTAAGAGTAAAGATTATAATGACGCTCTAACAGAAGAGTGACAAATCAAGGTTAAGACTGTTAAGAGTAAAGATTATAATGACGCTCTAACAGAAGAGTGACAAATCAAGGTTAAGACTGTTAAGAGTAAAGATTATAATGACGCTCTAACAGAAGAGTGACAAATCAAGGTTAAGACTGTTAAGAGTAAAGATTATAATGACGCTCTAACAGAAGAGTGACAAATCAAGGTTAAGACTGTTAAGAGTAAAGATTATAATGACGCTCTAACAGAAGAGTGACAAATCAAGGTTAAGACTGTTAAGAGTAAAGATTATAATGACGCTCTAACAGAAGAGTGACAAATCAAGGTTAAGACTGTTAAGAGTAAAGATTATAATGACGCTCTAACAGAAGAGTGACAAATCAAGGTTAAGACTGTTAAGAGTAAAGATTATAATGACGCTCTAACAGAAGAGTGACAAATCAAGGTTAAGACTGTTAAGAGTAAAGATTATAATGACGCTCTAACAGAAGAGTGACAAATCAAGGTTAAGACTGTTAAGAGTAAAGATTATAATGACGCTCTAACAGAAGAGAGACAAATCAAGGTTAAGACTGTTAAGAGTAAAGATTATAATGAGGCTCTAACAGAAGAGTGACAAATCAAGGTTAAGACTGTTAAGAGTAAAGATTATAATGACGCTCTAACAGAAGAGTGACAAATCAAGGTTAAGACTGTTAAGAGTAAAGATTATAATGACGCTCTAACAGAAGAGTGACAAATCAAGGTTAAGACTGTTAAGAGTAAAGATTATAATGACGCTCTAACAGAAGAGTGACAAATCAAGGTTAAGACTGTTAAAGTAAAGATTATAATGGACGCTCTAACAGAAGAGTGACAAATCAAGGTTAAGACTGTTAAGAGTAAAGATTATAATGACGCTCTAACAGAAGAGTGACAAATCAAGGTTAAGACTGTTAAGAGTAAAGATTATAATGACGCTCTAACAGAAGAGTGACAAATCAAGGTTAAGACTGTTAAGAGTAAAGATTATAATGACGCTCTAACAGAAGAGTGACAAATCAAGGTTAAGACTGTTAAGAGTAAAGATTATAATGACGCTCTAACAGAAGAGTGACAAATCAAGGTTAAGACTGTTAAGAGTAAAGATTATAATGACGCTCTAACAGAAGAGTGACAAATCAAGGTTAAGACTGTTAAGAGTAAAGATTATAATGACGCTCTAACAGAAGAGTGACAAATCAAGGTTAAGACTGTTAAGAGTAAAGATTATAATGACGCTCTAACAGAAGAGTGACAAATCAAGGTTAAGACTGTTAAGAGTAAAGATTATAATGACGCTCTAACAGAAGAGTGACAAATCAAGGTTAAGACTGTTAAGAGTAAAGATTATAATGACGCTCTAACAGAAGAGTGACAAATCAAGGTTAAGACTGTTAAGAGTAAAGATTATAATGACGCTCTAACAGAAGAGTGACAAATCAAGGTTAAGACTGTTAAGAGTAAAGATTATAATGACGCTCTAACAGAAGAGTGACAAATCAAGGTTAAGACTGTTAAGAGTAAAGATTATAATGACGCTCTAACAGAAGAGTGACAAATCAAGGTTAAGACTGTTAAGAGTAAAGATTATAATGACGCTCTAACAGAAGAGTGACAAATCAAGGTTAAGACTGTTAAGAGTAAAGATTATAATGACGCTCTAACAGAAGAGTGACAAATCAAGGTTAAGACTGTTAAGAGTAAAGATTATAATGACGCTCTAACAGAAGAGTGACAAATCAAGGTTAAGACTGTTAAGAGTAAAGATTATAATGACGCTCTAACAGAAGAGTGACAAATCAAGGTAAGGTTAAGACTGTTAAGAGACTGTTAAGAGTAAAGATTATAATGACGCTCTAACAGAAGAGTGACAAATCAAGGTTAAGACTGTTAAGAGTAAAGATTATAATGACGCTCTAACAGAAGAGTGACAAATCAAGGTTAAGACTGTTAAGAGTAAAGATTATAATGACGCTCTAACAGAAGAGTGACAAATCAAGGTTAAGACTGTTAAGAGTAAAGATTATAATGACGCTCTAACAGAAGAGTGACAAATCAAGGTTAAGACTGTTAAGAGTAAAGATTATAATGACGCTCTAACAGAAGAGTGACAAATCAAGGTTAAGACTGTTAAGAGTAAAGATTATAATGACGCTCTAACAGAAAGAGTGACAAATCAAGGTTAAGACTGTTAAGAGTAAAGATTATAATGACGCTCTAACAGAAGAGTGACAAATCAAGGTTAAGACTGTTAAGAGTAAAGATTATAATGACGCTCTAACAGAAGAGTGACAAATCAAGGTTAAGACTGTTAAGAGTAAAGATTATAATGACGCTCTAACAGAAGAGTGACAAATCAAGGTTAAGACTGTTAAGAGTAAAGATTATAATGACGCTCTAACAGAAGAGTGACAAAATCAAGGTTAAGACTGTTAAGAGTAAAGATTATAATGACGCTCTAACAGAAGAGTGACAAATCAAGGTTAAGACTGTTAAGAGTAAAGATTATAATGACGCTCTAACAGAAGAGTGACAAATCAAGGTTAAGACTGTTAAGAGTAAAGATTATAATGACGCTCTAACAGAAGAGTGACAAATCAAGGTTAAGACTGTTAAGAGTAAAGATTATAATGACGCTCTAACAGAAGAGTGACAAATCAAGGTTAAGACTGTTAAGAGTAAAGATTATAATGACGCTCTAACAGAAGAGTGACAAATCAAGGTTAAGACTGTTAAGAGTAAAGATTATAATGACGCTCTAACAGAAGAGTGACAAATCAAGGTTAAGACTGTTAAGAGTAAAGATTATAATGACGCTCTAACAGAAGAGTGACAAATCAAGGTTAAGACTGTTAAGAGTAAAGATTATAATGACGCTCTAACAGAAGAGTGACAAATCAAGGTTAAGACTGTTAAGAGTAAAGATTATAATGACGCTCTAACAGAAGAGTGACAAATCAAGGTTAAGACTGTTAAGAGTAAAGATTATAATGACGCTCTAACAGAAGAGTGACAAATCAGGTTAAGAGTAAAGATGATTATAATGAGCTCTAACAGAAAATGACAAATCAAGGTTAAGACTGTTAAGAGTAAAGATATATAATGACGCTCTAACAGAAGAGTGACAAATCAAGGTTAAGACTGTTAAGAGTAAAGATTATAATGACGCTCTAACAGAAGAGTGACAAATCAAGGTTAAGACTGTTAAGAGTAAAGATTATAATGACGCTCTAACAGAAGAGTGACAAATCAAGGTTAAGACTGTTAAGAGTAAAGATTATAATGACGCTCTAACAGAAGAGTGACAAATCAAGGTTAAGACTGTTAAGAGTAAAGATTATAATGACGCTCTAACAGAAGAGTGACAAATCAAGGTTAAGACTGTTAAGAGTAAAGATTATAATGACGCTCTAACAGAAGAGTGACAAATCAAGGTTAAGACTGTTAAGAGTAAAGATTATAATGACGCTCTAACAGAAGAGTGACAAATCAAGGTTAAGACTGTTAAGAGTAAAGATTATAATGACGCTCTAACAGAAGAGTGACAAATCAAGGTTAAGACTGTTAAGAGTAAAGATTATAATGACGCTCTAACAGAAGAGTGACAAATCAAGGTTAAGACTGTTAAGAGTAAAGATTATAATGACGCTCTAACAGAAGAGTGACAAATCAAGGTTAAGACTGTTAAGAGTAAAGATTATAATGACGCTCTAACAGAAGAGTGACAAATCAAGGTTAAGACTGTTAAGAGTAAAGATTATAATGACGCTCTAACAGAAGAGTGACAAATCAAGGTTAAGACTGTTAAGAGTAAAGATTATAATGACGCTCTAACAGAAGAGTGACAAATCAAGGTTAAGACTGTTAAGAGTAAAGATTATAATTATAATGACGCTCTAACAGAAGAGTGACAAATCAAGGTTAAGACTGTTAAGAGTAAAGATTATAATGACGCTCTAACAGAAGAGTGACAAATCAAGGTTAAGACTGTTAAGAGTAAAGATTATAATGACGCTCTAACAGAAGAGTGACAAATCAAGGTTAAGACTGTTAAGAGTAAAGATTATAATGACGCTCTAACAGAATGAGTGACAAATCAAGGTTAAGACTGTTAAGAGTAAAGATTATAATGACGCTCTAACAGAAGAGTGACAAATCAAGGTTAAGACTGTTAAGAGTAAAGATTATAATGACGCTCTAACAGAAGAGTGACAAATCAAGGTTAAGACTGTTAAGAGTAAAGATTATAATGACGCTCTAACAGAAGAGTGACAAATCAAGGTTAAGACTGTTAAGAGTAAAGATTATAATGACGCTCTAACAGAAGAGTGACAAATCAAGGTTAAGACTGTTAAGAGTAAAGATTATAATGACGCTCTAACAGAAGAGTGACAAATCAAGGTTAAGACTGTTAAGAGTAAAGATTATAATGACGCTCTAACAGAAGAGTGACAAATCAAGGTTAAGACTGTTAAGAGTAAAGATTATAATGACGCTCTAACAGAAGAGTGACAAATCAAGGTTAAGACTGTTAAGAGTAAAGATTATAATGACGCTCTAACAGAAGAGTGACAAATCAAGGTTAAGACTGTTAAGAGTAAAGATTATAATGACGCTCTAACAGAAGAGTGACAAATCAAGGTTAAGACTGTTAAGAGTAAAGATTATAATGACGCTCTAACAGAAGAGTGACAAATCAAGGTTAAGACTGTTAAGAGTAAAGATTATAATGACGCTCTAACAGAAGAGTGACAAATCAAGGTTAAGACTGTTAAGAGTAAAGATTATAATGACGCTCTAACAGAAGAGTGACAAATCAAGGTTAAGACTGTTAAGAGTAAAGATTATAATGACGCTCTAACAGAAGAGTGACAAATCAAGGTTAAGACTGTTAAGAGTAAAGATTATAATGACGCTCTAACAGAAGAGTGACAAATCAAGGTTAAGACTGTTAAGAGTAAAGATTATAATGACGCTCTAACAGAAGAGTGACAAATCAAGGTTAAGACTGTTAAGAGTAAAGATTATAATGACGCTCTAACAGAAAACAGAAGAGTGACAAATCAAGGTTAAGACTGTTAAGAGTAAAGATTATAATGACGCTCTAACAGAAGAGTGACAAATCAAGGTTAAGACTGTTAAGAGTAAAGATTATAATGACGCTCTAACAGAAGAGTGACAAATCAAGGTTAAGACTGTTAAGAGTAAAGATTATAATGACGCTCTAACAGAAGAGTGACAAATCAAGGTTAAGACTGTTAAGAGTAAAGATTATAATGACGCTCTAACAGAGAGTGACAAATCAAGGTTATGACTGTTAAGAGTAAAGATTATAATGACGCTCTAACAGAAGAGTGACAAATCAAGGTTAAGACTGTTAAGAGTAAAGATTATAATGACGCTCTAACAGAAGAGTGACAAAGCAAGGTTAAGACTGTTAAGAGGAAAGATTATAAAGACGCTCTAACAGAAGAGTGACAAATCAAGGTTAAGACTGTTAAGAGTAAAGATTATAATGACGCTCTAACAGAAGAGTGACAAAAAGGTTCAATGGTTAACAGAAGAGACTGTTAAAGTTAAGAGTAAAGATTATAATGACGCTCTAACAGAAGAGTGACAAATCAAGGTTAAGACTGTTAAGAGTAAAGATTTATAATGACGCTCTAACAGAAGAGTGACAAATCAAGGTTAAGACTGTTAAGAGTAAAGATTATAATGACGCTCTAACAGAAGAGTGACAAATCAAGGTTAAGACTGTTAAGAGTAAAGATTATAATGACGCTCTAACAGAAGAGTGACAAATCAAGGTTAAGACTGTTAAGAGTAAAGATTATAATGACGCTCTAACAGAAGAGTGACAAATCAAGGTTAAGACTGTTAAGAGTAAAGATTATAATGACGCTCTAACAGAAGAGTGACAAATCAAGGTTAAGACTGTTAAGAGTAAAGATTATAATGACGCTCTAACAGAAGAGTGACAAATCAAGGTTAAGACTGTTAAGAGTAAAGATTATAATGACGCTCTAAACAGAAGAGTGACAAATCAAGGTTAAGACTGTTAAGAGTAAAGATTATAATGACGCTCTAACAGAAGAGTGACAAATCAAGGTTAAGACTGTTAAGAGTAAAGATTATAATGACGCTCTAACAGAAGAGTGACAAATCAAGGTTAAGACTGTTAAGAGTAAAGATTATAATGACGCTCTAACAGAAGAGTGACAAATCAAGGTTAAGACTGTTATTAATAAAGTACCGCTCAAACAGTAAGAGTAAAGATTATAATGACGCTCTAACAGAAGAGTGACAAATCAAGGTTAAGACTGTTAAGAGTAAAGATTATAATGACGCTCTAACAGAAGAGTGACAAATCAAGGTTAAGACTGTTAAGAGTAAAGAATTATAATGACGCTCTAACAGAAGAGTGACAAAATCAAGGTTAAGACTGTTAAGAGTAAAGATTATAATGACGCTCTAACAGAAGAGTGACAAATCAAGGTTAAGACTGTTAAGAGTAAAGATTATAAATGACGCTCTAACAGAAGAGTGACAAATCAAGGTTAAGACTGTTAAGAGTAAAGATTATAATGACGCTCTAACAGAAGAGTGACAAATCAAGGTTAAGACTGTTAAGAGTAAAGATTATAATGACGCTCTAACAGAAGAGTGACAAATCAAGGTTAAGACTGTTAAGAGTAAAGATTATAATGACGCTCTAACAGAAGAGTGACAAATCAAGGTTAAGACTGTTAAGAGTAAAGATTATAATGACGCTCTAACAGAAGAGTGACAAATCAAGGTTAAGACTGTTAAGAGTAAGATTATAAGTGACGCTCTAACAAAAGTTGACAAATCAAGGGTAATGACTGTTAAGAGTAAATATTATAATGACGCTCTAACAGAAGAATGGCAAATCAAGGTTAAGACTGTTAAGAGTAAAGATTATAATGACGCTCTAACAGAAGAGTGACAAATCAAGGTTAAAGACTGTTAAGAGTAAAGATTATAAATGACGCTCTAACAGAAGAGTGACAAATCAAGGTTAAAGACTGTTAAGAGTAAAATATTATAATGAACGCTCTAACAAGAAGAGTGACAAATCAAGGTTAAGACTGTTAAGAGTAAAAGATTATAATGACGCTCTAACCAGAAGAGTGACAAATCAAGGTTAAGACTGTTAACCGGGACTAAAGATTATAAGAGCTCTACAAAAGATCATAGGTTAAGACTTTTCCCCAAGTAAAGATTATAAGGGGGGGGGGACGCTTCTAACAGAAAGAGTGACAAATCAAGGTTAAGACTGTTAAGAGGTAAAGATATAATGACGCTCTAACAGAAGAGTGACAAATCAAGGTTAAGACTGTTAAGAGTAAAGAATAATAA